>JAWPHD010001223.1:0-344783 GCA_037043455.1 Cyrtodaria siliqua
TCAAGTATGACCTCCATAAAAAATTGAGACTCTGCAGAAACACTGTAAGAGAACTGCAGTAAAAATCTGTTCTTGGAAATTGTTAATATATCTGGTTTCTGTTGTTTTCTGACCATAAGAAGTCAGACTCCTTAGTACCAATGATGGACTCCTTAAAATATAAACTTAAGGAGTCTGTTAGTGTCTAACCATACCTGCATGCGGGACAGATGCTGAGATGGTATATCATAGTGATGGCCTACTTTTTCAGTAATTTGCCAAAATAATAGGTATATTTAGGAAAGCACGATTAAAACCCCATGAGATGTGCCGAAATGGAAATCGAATGATGACGAGAGGAAAATTTCGTTTTTAGACTCTAGCAATAAAGGGTAGGATTATTTATCCATGGCAATATTTACTCTAACACAATCATAAATTACTTCTGTTTTGACCCAACACTGGCAATCAAAAATGTTGACACGCATTTGTCTTATAACTCAATGTTGTTGTTTTTATATTTCTATACCCAAACGCCAGTGCGGTCTGGCACTATGGCGGTCATGACCTCCTCCAATTCCGTGTTTTACTGCTTGTCTCTGAAGAAATGACTTATTTCTTTGTTTATAATCTCAAAACCCAAAGTGGTGTCGAACAGTATTATATAATGTATTTTACAGTTCTTTTTATTATTCATTTTATTAACATATTATGAGATAAAAACTGATGTATAACAAATAAAATAATAAACAAATCAAATAAAGATTCTTTTTGAAAGAAACATGGAAAACCTCGTCTCGACGAGAGATTAAATGGCGGATAAGTTCGTCTTGAATGTTTGATTAGTAACAGTTGAAAAGACAATGTATTTCTGGACTAATGCATTATATATTCAACCTGGTTAGCTAAATATGGATTTAAATGAAATATCATAAGTATGGTAAAAAAGAAAGTCAAATCCTCCCGATCCGTTCAAAACGACGACTGGTAAGAAGTCGTTTTAAACTTTGTTGACATTTGTAATACCAAGTTTGTACATGTCTCAATGGTTATATTTTATTTCAAAGTCTCGGAGTATTAACTATTTATATGAATAATCTCTACGTTTTCTCTTAATTTTATTGTGTTTTAACACTGTTTAGATCTATTTGTTTACGTATCTCTAACCGTTTAAAATACTGTACCCAACTTTGCATTACATAGTCTTGATTAAGTTAGTAATATATTCCCACCCATCTCTCCCAATATGCGTTCTACATTTTTGACAATTACCAAGGGATGCATTCAGTTCCCTAGAAAGCGGTTAAACCATTTTGAAGGCTGTTAAGATTTTGATTATTAGGTCAGTGATTTTTAGACATATTGCATATATCAGAGTGTCTACGCAAAAATGATAATAATTTTAACAGTACACAACATATTATTTTATTCGCTTTGAAATATGAATGCATGCAGTTTGTGCGAAATATAATATTTTGCTGAAGGATTGAATAGATGCTGAAACAACAAATTCTATATCGTCCAGTAATCCCAAACTCTTTTAGGGTTCTCATCCATACTGTTTTACTCTTAGCCATGACAAAAATCCCTATAATTTAACGTGGTCCTTCAAAATTAGTGCAGTTCTTTAAATACAATGCTATTTACCAAGATATCCATACTATCCAGTCAAATAACCAGGTTTTTTTATGAGCCAATGAAAAGTACTCCTTTAGCACATGTTTTTACCATGTGGATATATCAAAAAAAATAAAAATTGCGATTCAGTCAAATAGATTGTAAACATGCTGAGCAATTGAACAATTATGGTCAATTTGACATCATTTTTCAATGATTAAAGATACTGGATGCACACGTTATCACAGGAAATTGCATCTTTTGATTATTACTTTATATTATTATTATAATTATTGATGAAGGACTGTAACATAACATTTTAGTTTTGTTTTTCTGAGGTCAAGCAGACTATTAAATGCACATACCTGATACAACTATCGCAGTGCAGAAAATGAATTTCCTATCCATCAATACCTTTTCTCTTCCTACGATCCTCTGGTCAACTCGCCTAGATATCAACTTTAAGAATCACCCAAAGGTCAATTTATAATCGACTCATCATTGGTCTAGATATATATCCAGTTTACATTGCAAAATTATGTTTCGTTATTATATTTTGATGCAAGTTGAGATATTGCGATTGGACTATTGACGTCATAATTCATCATAATGTTCTGTATTATGACGTAAGTAGTTCAATCTCAAATGCATCATATTGCCGAAAAAAACAGAAACATAATTTTGGAATGTATACCATGTATACCAGATATCTAAAAATATCTAACACAAAAAAAATTAACTAGATATCTAAAAAAATATCTAACACAAAAAAATTAACTTCCTGATTTATTTCCGTGTACAAAAAGTGAAAGTTGTGAAAGCTGTTTGACCTAACCAACCTATATAATAATAGCCAACCTATAGCCCTGATTGTGCTTCCTAATTAAAATAAAAAAAACATCTTTGGAGCAGATGGTGTATTTTAGAATTAAAAAGAAATCAAAAAGGAGGTGCATCCCACTTCAAAACCCTCCCTGCCCAACCCACGGTCCCCTACCTACTGACGCTTAAAATTCCTATGGAGGACCCTGGGCAATGAAACACATTTGGATAGTCATACTCTGAATCAGACCGAAAGGAGTTGCAATAGTCCTGTGGTGGACAAGGATTGAATTCACTTAGCTATCTTTCCAAAATAATTGTTTCAGTATAATGTGATATTATCGTGTATATGTAGCTCATTTTTGGTTCCAGGATTGTGACACTTATATGTATCTAGTGTGGTTTAAAACACTGGACTGGTTCTATAGTTTTATTTATTTTTACTGTTTATTTGTGACAAATGTACTGATTGGCCTAAATATGTAAACATGATAAAATGTCAAAACTTGTCTGTTAGCTCTAGCAGTTGCCAAAATAACCAATGGCAATCATTTTCAGAAATGATCTTTAATAGTATTGTTTTTGCATTTTGTTTGAAATACTTTATTAAATTTGAGTATATTTTTTACAATTTTGAAATGTTGGCTGCTACTTTTCAAACCATATATTATAGCACCAACATAGGTCAGATATAGATATAATTGTTTTCTTTAACATTTTAAAAGGCAGTTTTAATAACAGATATAATTGTTTTCTTTAAACATTTTAAAAGGCAGTTTTAATAACATTCCAGGTGATTCTTGGCAGATTGAGGATGTCCAAGTAAACACAGGCCTACCGCCTCAAGTAGAGGGACAGCTCCGATGTTTCTGCCGCGTGTCTGCCACGCAGGTTACCTGGTGTGTACCTAACACACCTGATATCACCTACGTGCGCCTGAAATGGTGGGGCGAGTCTGGAGATGGTGTCCTATTTAGGTATTTACATGAATAAGTAATAATAAATGAAATTACCGTTTTTGACTTTTTCTCATGCTCTAAAATCATATTTGCTTACAGTGTTTTTCCGAACTTCGGCCCCATTCCCCTGCTCAAAAAGTATGTTTTTTCCCCCCCTTTTTGAGAAAAAAATCCCCTCAAAAAATATTTTTTTTATATATTTATCTTTTTTCCTTTTTTTTTGTGTCGCCTTTTCGAAGAAAAATGCGATACATAGGAGTCACTTTGTCGTCCGTCAGTCAGTCTGTCACGAAAACTTAACATTGGCTATAACTTTCTCATTTCTTTTACATCAAACTTTCAATATATACTCATCATGACAACATCGACATGACCATACTAAAATATAAAGATCATGGTTACACTGAAGATATTATATAGGTTTTAAAAATACTATTTTTTTTCTTCACGAAAACTTAATGTTGGCTATAACTTTCTCATTTCTTGATATTTCTTCATCAAACTTTCAATATATACTCATCATGACAACATCGACATGACCATACTAAAATATAAAGGTCGAGGCATTTTACCAGTCTCGGGCTTGTGCTAATTTCGAACACTGAAATACTCATTTTTTTCCTCACAAAAACACTTTTAGTCAGGCTAGTTTGTCTGTGTCCAAAAAAAACTTGTTATACTGACAAAGCGCTGACAGGCGACACACGTGTTCCGCGGAACACCCGTCTAGTTTGCTTTTAAATGTTGTTTCTTAATTGACCATCCATAACATGTCCATCAAACATGTTCTTGATGTGAATTTAATATTAATTGAAAGAATGAGACTTAATACATATATAAAAAATACTACCTTTCTTCTTTATTTTAACATTGTCAAAATTCCCCATTTTTCCAATTCATGTCAAATTTTCCCCCTCTAAAGGGCCCCGACCCCACTCACCGAAAAGTAAAAAAAAATCACTGGCTTACTATTTAGGTAATTTACATAACCGATTAATAGATTTTTAATTTCTGTGTTTCTTATGCTTTAAAAGAATACCTTTTGAAATACTCTGTGTAAACATGTATATGGTCAGATGGAATAATGTATTTTAGTTCAATAAATCAAGAAGGAACCTTCATTATATTTGTCGACCTTTCAAAACATTCAGATATATAAAAAAATAATTATCTCTTCAGGCCAGTGGATGTTAAACGTGGAAATTCAGCTGTAGCAAAGACGTCTGCCCGATTTCCTGTCAGGTCGGGTCCCAAACAGTTTGCCTCGTATCTCAATGACATGAACAGCCTGATGTTGGACGTTCTTAGTGGGGCCATGCAGGTTTCGATAGGAACAGAGTAGAAGTGCCCCACATTGGACAGCTGGCCCCTAACAGACCCATCAACGGTCTCTTCCCTATTATCTCTCCGACAGAGGAGAAGATCGGAGAACTTCACGTTTTTCTTCTATTAGAATCTCTGATGGGTAAGATGTTGTTTTGTCCCCATAACATTACATTCAATGACACTCAGTGATTTTTCTACAATTGTGTTATTATGAGTCATTTGGAAAAATTTCAAGTCCACGTGAATCACATTTTTTTGGCTGTACCTAAATCTTCCCAAACTTGGGTGGCCTTTAATATTGGTAATTCCATAATTTTAAAGTCCAAAGAGGACCTTATGTAAATCGGATTAAATGTCCGAATTATAATTTATATAACGTCTGAATTTTCTACTTTTGCCAATTTTCAAACAGAAGAGCAACAGCAAAATAACACCAAGGTCAACCAAATCTTCTGTAGTGTACTTAAGGGTGCCCTCTGGTGAATATCAGAACAGTAAGAATTTTTAATTTCCCTGTTTTTTATGAAGACTAACATATTACTAGTTAGTTTCTGGAAAAATAATGATGGGTCGGTGATATAACTTTTTCGCAAAATTAATCTTTAGTAATACACTCTCACAGTGTGGTTTTAAATTCTGAATCAGCTGAAAATTGTGTATGGCAACTTATATGTGTGTAGTGTGGTTTGCAGAACAGGTATCGATTTTCCGTCTTTTTTAATGTAATAGTTCATACTTTAGGACGAAAAATTAAGAGTTGTGGTATTTTTATCACCATCTGAACAATTATTACATCCCTTGTCATTACCCCACCCAGTTTACTATAAATTGCATTTTTAAATTTGTGATAAATCAATTTTTCATGATAAAGGAACAGATAACTTTTTGAGATATTTTGTCTACAATATATATAAGACCTGAGTTTTAGAATGAAAAAATAAAAATTGGGGGTCGGTGTGCATATAAGAAAGATATTCAATAAAAACTGAGAAAAAAATTTGCTTTTTTAGATTTCGACGAGCTCTGACATATAACGGCATAGGTCTGGAACAAATAATAGGAACAATACTTTGTATTGCTGTCTCTGTATATCCTAACACATGTCTTTGTAATAAAGTTTAAATTAAGTGAATATCTTAAACGGTTTTTGAGAAATACCATCTTTTGTACCCCTACCCCCCATTTTGGCTTATGTTAAAAATTGTCAATTTTGGGCACAAAATGTGAGGTAAAAAAAAAATCTAAAAAATGTTCATTTTTTTTGCACTAAAATATCCCTAATGGGCATGAGTTTGTTACTGTATAATTATTTTTTCCAGTTTTATTATAATTTTTGAAATATAACAAATGTAAATTTCCGGAAGTGCAAAAATCCAAAACCTCAGCAGTGGTCACCCTTAAGATCAGTCGATTTTGTCATTTTTACATATCTTCTTTTGTAGAGTTTTATAGGTGCTCTGTAAACGCTCAGCATTTACCGGAAGAACATGGTATTTCTGTGCGTCCTGTGGATGCACATATTTTTAGGGCTTTCCACCTTTCAGTGGAAAGACCTTGTTTTCGTTCTGTTTATTCTTCTTCTTATTATTATTATTATTATTCTTTTACTTCTCAGGAGCACTTTTCCTAGTAAGACTGATCGCAAGGCCTCTAAATTTTACACAGTGATAGAGCTTAGTCTGGAATAGTGTCCCGAAGCTTTTGGGGCCTTGACGTCATCCATGATGGCCGCCAGTGAAATCATGATAAATATCTTGTTAGCGCTAGATCTCAAATATTTAAGGTCGGATTTGAATGAAACTTTCGCAGCTGGTACAGTTTAGGGTCTAGTTGTGCAAGAACATAAAATGACGTCAAGACGTCTTTAAATGTGACGTCGGCCTGTGACGTCTTAATTCATAAAAGGTCATTTTGGTGCAAATTGTTGTTTTTTTCGACCAGTTTTGCCTGTACATCAATCACGGTCATTGTCTTTAACGTCACCGATCATTGTGACGTCATGACGTCATCCAGTATGATTTTACGTTTTTTCCTACATAACTGTTAAAAAATGGAAATTCTTGTTACAAGTGTTTCTCGTTATCACTTGTTGCGTAAGATCATACTGCGGATGGTTTACTTTTTCGGCTTTATCGCTTGTTGTGCAACATCATACTGCGGATGGTAAGAATGTTTAGTTTGATCACGTGCTGTGTCATGTGACACAGTTGTTTACCTGACGTCACCAACAAACACAGTGTCTATGGATTTTATTTTTTTTTTAACTCCGTGCGCACCTTTTTCCACTGAATTGACAAAAGATGCGCAGAAAAACTTTCATGTTACTTTGTCTGATAAGGAAAGGCCATGTTTGATCAGGTTCTGATCAAAATCTAGTTTAATTGTGAGTCCGTAGCAAATATTATGAGTCCTAGAAGCAGGACTCGCAGGTAACAAAATCACTGTACACTAAACAAAAATAAGCAGTCTCACCATTCTTTGTTTTCTAAGCTTCGTCTCATAAACTTGATACTTAATAGCTCTGACATAATATTAACTATATTAACAACATCAGTATTAAACCCCAAACTAGAGACTTAAAATTCATTCTCTGACATTAAATCACATACGTTTGTTATTGCGTTTTTCTTCATTATGTTCCCGAAGCGAGGCATATAAAGTGATCGCACAGTCCGTTACTTTGTTCGTCCGTCCGAAACAATTGTGCCTCAGTCATATCATGGAAGTACTGAAGGGAATTTCATGAAATTTCACACAAATGGTAATCACAAGGAGAAGGTGTATCGCTTGCAAAGTCAGGTCCGTACCTCAAAGGTCAAGGTCACACTCAAATGTCAAATTGGTAAAAAAACGCTTTTCGGAGTATTTGTCACTTACTGGTGACATTTCTTGCTTAATTTAAAAATAAAATCCTAAGTCATCTGTGCTTGCTGTCATTGAAAAAATAAATATCCAAACTGCAGAGTGGAGCCTTCGTATTCAATGGACACAGTTGATTGTTTATGTTTATGAAATAACCAGATTCTCATATTTTTAACTTAGAAATTCAAAATTATTTAACTGTTTGCATGTTCTCAGTTTAGATGCACTTTCAACTAGTATGATGTTAAAATAAGATTTTTTCTTAAATGTAAAGCTCTTGAAAGTATTGAACAGATATCATGAAGTGTTCCTCTTTTTCAGCCTCGTATGACAGTATGGGGTCCATTCCAACCACAGATCTGAGTATGGAAACATACACATCTCACGTCACTCAGGAATCTGCGTACCCTAAACTATCTCATCCCGTCCCTCGTACAGACCAACCACGCAAGCCTGTGGAAGACCCATTCATATCACCTGCATCCCACCAGGTACACATAAAAAAAAAGCATTTATAGTTTAACAATGTATTCAACTATAGCATAGCAATAAACATGATAAATGTCCCCTACCTGTTACACAAATACTGGTTAAAATAAAATATTGTTTATTGAGAAAAGCCCCGTAGTGGTTGCCGGGGGCCCCGTTTGGTCACGGGGCAAAGAATACGGCCACTGCAGATCCCTTTGGAGGGGTAGGCAGAGGGGTAGAATCCCCCCAAATTCATGTTCATTTTATCATTTTTTGTTCATGTTCATTAAAGGTCTTCATCATGATCCCTGCATTGTTTCAGGTGCTATCTCGCTCGCATCAAAAGAGCAGTGGCAGAAAAACAATAACGTGGCTCCAGCGTAAATGGAGTTTCTACGATAGAATTTGCAGCAACTCTGCAGTTCAGGGTGAGAAGGTTCTAGGCCCATTTTCCATATTTTATCTCGATGTACATGGAAGATGAGCCTGGCATGTTCATGCCTTTTAGGCGCCATATAACCTTTTCATGTGTTGGTGCGCCTTAAAACCCCAATTCAATTCAATTATTGAGAAAAAAAAGTTTTGGCCAGAATGTAGCCATACTGGATATATATGACAGATTAAAAAGCGCACAAATTAGACCCTTTACAACCACTGGATTTACATGTTTCTGTTGGAAAAGTGTGGTAATTCTGCTTAACGCATATCAGAGTTATGTAATATGTGAGACAATTTTTTTTGCATAAGCCTCTCTATACCCATAAGATCCAGTTTTGCCAATGGGATAAACCTAGTCCTCACCAGTTAAAAGCTGAAAATATCGCAACACAAAAACTTAGTTTTTGTCTTTTATCTAAAAAATATAAAACATTTTTTTTTATAGTTTGTTATGTTAGTCATTAAAATATGTTTTCCTTTAGTTATTAAACTGATTATTAAATTGTAGAATGCAGAAACACGGCTGACAAATGGGTATGCCGAAGATTTACGACAACGATTACATTATGAGTCCGATCCTGTAGAAAGACGATATCAACCAATCCAAAATGGCAGTACTGTTGCCATAACGACAAACGGTGATGTCATAACAAGTAACAGCAGTGGTGATGTGGTAAAGTCAAATAAAGGTTGGTGACATCTGTAATATTTGAATTGGTTCAGTTTATGTAAGACAGTTTTATTGTCGGAAGAAAAAAAAGTCCGAAGGCACACCTTGCATATCCTGTTATTAAACTCCTCTTCAGTTTTCATCAGATTGAGGTGAATCCGGTTGGGGTGAATCTCTCTTAAGATCATAAAACCGAGAAGTGATATCCATATTGTTTGCAGGTTCTGGATTTTTTTTTGCAAGTTGTGCATTTTTTGTATTTTTGGTATGAAGATCTTGTACTATTTAAACTGCAGATGCAGATCAGGAAATCTGCGTCCATTGGAAACATTTTCCACTTTTATCCAGACTCAGTTTTTCTCTCATTAAGACTGCTAAAAAGCTGTTGTCTGCACCGTAAAGGGTATATGAAATGGTGTTTTATATCCCGTTAACACTTCAAATTGGGTTATATTGGGACATCAAGCTCAGATTGAGGGAAACGAAAGATGATGAAGAAGTTATCAGACATGCTCTGCCAGGGAGCAAACTAACATGGGGTCAGTGGTCTGTAGCTTTAATGCCAAGGCCTTATCCACTGAGGTCAGGTACCGAGGCGCCGTAAAAAACAACTTTATTTCGCATAAGATACAATGTATGTCACATAGACCTTATTTTAACAGTGGAACATATTAAAATTCCAGAAAACTACCCCCCAAACCAAGCCCCACAACAGCAAGCTGGAAGTAGTTCTGATTTATTGTCAGTTCTACTGGACAGGGGTAACAAGCTACGCGAACAGATGATTGTGTCTGCTCTCGACTCCAAAGAAAAGGTAGATAACCCAGGATCGCAGCCGATGCAGGCTGAACCTTCGTCTAGTGGCTATCCTGGTCGAGAGGACAGTAATGTATCAATCAAGTGAGTTACTTCTTGTGAATTTCTTAAAATGGTAAGCAAAGTTAATATGTATTCTTGAAAAAAGGTTTAAGAGAATGCCTTTGGTGTCTTAATATCATGGTATGTGACTTTTTTTGTAACTTTATAAGGACTTACTAAGAGTTATGGCCCTTGATTTTTCTGAAAGTGTTATATTTCACTATTTTTAACACCTATCTCTGTTGTCAGTGTTATTAATGTTGTTCTTGAAATCACGGTGTTACAAGTCATGAATGTTTATGGCCAGTCCAGGCAATCATGTGTCTTGGATGGGTATAGGGGTTAGGGCATCATTTTGGACAGAAGGGAAATAAGTGTCTACATCAAGGATTTTTTCTCAATGTCAGAGTAACAGAATACATTTTTAAATTCATCTGTTGTTTAGGGTTAAATTACTAGAAATGAAAACGAAACTCACAAAATTACGTGTTGACATCTGGTCATTGATACATATTTCAGGAGTTTGGACGGCAGTTTTCTGCGTGAGATTTTACGGGCAGAGAAAAATCATGGTCATGCAGTGGATGATAATATGGCTGCAGTAGATCTGGTGTTCGCGGGGCAGCTTACAGATGATATCAGGGTAAGTCTAAAACCAAGCTTGGATTGGTTGACCATGGATTGGTTGAACAGGATGTTTTCGTTGAACAGGATGTTTTCCTCTACTCAGCCCCACATTAAAGTTTTACCGGTGACATTTCACCCACAAGACGTACCTATATTACAGCTATTTCGGCTTCAAGATGCTTTTCTACTATACATTTTTTATATGATGCATAATAACCCAGAAAGCATTTCTATAAACATAATAGTGATATTGCTTTAAACCATTTGTAGGCTGAGGCTGAGGGCTATTCCATTAAAACATACCCAGGAGCGTAGGAAGGCAACTTTAATAATAAACATGGGCGGACAGGGCTAGAAATTAACATTTTTAGTTTACTAGACCGGTCTAGTAGTTGGGTAAAATCGCTAGACCTGCTCAAAATTTACTAGCCCAATATAATATTCAACAGAAAATACTATTTTAATCCAAGTTTCGGTTTCTTTATATGAGTTTTACATTTATTGAAACTTTGGAAATATCAGGTTTTTAAAAGACCTGTTATGTTAGACAGTGCTGTCACTACATCATGTACATAATCTAATCGATTTATAATTTATTTCTTATTTGAATAATTTTTGTTACTAGCCCATCGGGTCTACCCAGACACAGACTTTGCTAGCCCGGCAGCATTTTTGCTAGCCTCGGGCTGCAGGACTAGTGCTAATTTCGAGCCCTGGGCGGACCCTATTTTCTGAAATTGTTTCTTTAAACTGTGTACCTATGGGTGTGTGTTCATTTTCCAAATTGCCTTCCTGGGGTATGTTTTAATGGAATAGCCCTGAAAAAACTACAGGCAGAAAATTCCAAAAATTAATTGCCTGTGCTGCCTTCAACATCCGTAGTGGAGCAAATGATAACCTTGTGGTCATGCCCGAAAAGTATTTCAGCCACTTTGACGTCGTATAAACAATAACATATTCTATGGTGTCATTCTGACTGTAATGCATACAAAAGGAAGTCCAAATTCAGGCAGAACATTTGACAATTTGGATGCATTGCATGCTATATTTTATTAAAATATGCTCATTGCTGAACGTTTTAAAGCTGAAAGGCTGTTTATGCCCTCTTGCTTGAACCACACCATCTACAGTAAATATGTATTCAAAAATAAATTTATATAGTGAAAATCTTTTTTATAATAAAAGATACTTTATGCTATGTTAGTCCGAACCGACCTGCACAAATTGGGAATAAGGGGATTTAACTTTTATATCCTAGTACCACCATATTTTTGTTTTAAATAAGGCTGTGAGTTGTTTCACATTTCTGTAAAACAAAGGGAAACAAAAAGTCTGTTAAACATGATCTAAATTCTACTATTTTGGAAATAGATGCTGAAGAATTTTGATGGCAGTCCAAACAACAGTATATCGGGTGACGATGACATCATCAGCGACAATGAAGATCCCATACACAACGAATCCATCCTTAATGAACTCTTCTACAAGCATCAGGCGTCTTCGGACGACCTCAGTGACCTTAGCTGTGATGAAACGAGATTAAAAACAAAACACAAGAATATGGAGGATGAAGCAAACATGGTAGGTGTGGTTGACGTGGTTTATTTTGAATTATTTTTTCAGCACTTTTAAGTAATAAAGACAGTAAATGTATGGAAAGAATTCATCGACGGCAGTTGGAATAGTGGCATTCGTAGTGTCATAAACATTATTAAATTCATTTATTCCTACCACTCTCTGACCTACATAGCCAAGACGGTACAGGCTTGATGATTATTAAAGTCATATTCCAGTTTAGGCCACATGATCTAGATTTAATGACATGTATGTATGTACATGACCAAAGTAAGTTTTAAAAATATCCGTTAATGATCAGTTCTAATTTAAAACGCATTCGGACAGGAAACGTTTAAAATTGCTAAAAAAATAAACGTATACGAATGAAAGAATTAAAAACAATGATTGATATATTTATTTTGTCAAGCGTGTATGTGTTGGGATGTTCTCCACAGCCCACAACACTCATTCATGCAGAGATAAGTAGGTCGCTGATTTGTTAACTTCAGTTATAAATAAAAGAATCTCAAAAAAGTTATATTTTGTGATGGGATGGGAATAGTATATTCAAATAAAATGAAATAACTAAAATGTTTACGTAAAATAAATTTGGACAATAAAACACATATGTTTCACCTTTTTTTTTATCAGGGCTATTCCATTAAAACATGCATGGGACCCCAGGAAGGCACTTTAAAATTGAACACCCACCAATAGATGCAAAATTATATAAGTATAAAGAACCAAATTTCGGGAAATTGGGTTCACCCATAGATGTTTATTAAATTGCCTTCCTGGTGTCCTGGGTATGTTTTAATGGAATAGCCCTCAGAATAATTGTTATGCATGTATATGTCTGTGTGCAGTTTTACCCATCTCATTTCCCTTTACATTTCCAGAGGCCTCCATCTAGATCCTCGTCAGTATCAAGTCTTAATCTTGCCTTCCCTGAACCTGAATCTAAAAAATCAAAAACTGTTAGAACTCCAAAACGAAAATCGCGATTAAAACTGAAGCGGAAAGGTAGTGGTAAAAAACGAAGGGGATCTAAATCGCGAGCTAGTGCTAGTGAGTGTAGTGACAGCGATGCACGGAGTACGGCTAGTACGCCTAGATCGGAGTCTTCCAGAGTCTCGTTTGACATGGTGCCGTCGGACGTTGATGAACCACCAACCAAAGGTATGGATATTACATTAGGATTTGTATGTAAGACCCATTTAGTCCGACTTCTTCAGGATTATGTCCCTTACAGGGTTCAAACTAGGCCTGGATGTTAGGGAGACTTCTCCCTCCTAAGGAAATAGGGAGAAGTGACAGAAAATAGGGAGAAGTGAGGGAGGCAAGATCTTTTAAGCACGCAATCGGTTATTGTTAATATTAATTGATCTACACACCCCTCTGGTTAAAACATCTTAATTATTTAAGTTATAGCTAAATTCTCTTTGGCTTGTTGTTTCGATCACGTTTTCAATTAAATGTTGTATTTCAAATAATTTTTTGCATTTTATACAGAATGTGTTGCAATTTGATATATTGAGGCAACTTTTCAGCTCAAATACATTGAACTATGTTAAGGACATACATCAAGGGCTCATTGTGCAACTGTTTAATCTTGTTCTTTATTATACCCCCGCTTTCACAAAGTATGTAACACATTTTTGAAGCATTCCGTCGTGTACACATTTTTTTTATTGCTTGCATTCCTCAAAAATTCCTCAAACAGTTTTGAATGGGTTGTTCCGAAACTTCATATACACATAACAACTGATGACCACTAAATCACCCATTGTTGATTGCTTAATTTAATACAAAATTATGGCCCTTTGACGTAGAATTTAAGCGGGGGTATTCATCACCTTCAGTGATAGTTCTAGTTTATATATAGTAACAACAGTGCTGCGCTTGTGGTGTCTTTTATCAACTTACTTTGTTAGAAAAGAAATAAAATTCACTAGCTTTATATTTGCAATACAGAATTAATCCTGACTGTTTCAGATGACATCAATAAAAGAAAGAAAGCCAACACGATCGATGGGATGAGTGTAGAGCGTCTAACTTTGCTGGGTAGAGTTCATGTTGCCAGGGTAACAATTGAAAACTTGCAGCTGATTGGGCAAGATCTTGTCACGTCAGTTAAAGCTAAACCAAAGTCAAAATATGGCATGAAACCTCCGAGACCTTCACCGAAGGCAAAGAAACCCTGGTAGGAAACACAATTTTGAATTGCTTTCGTAATACATTAAATAAACAATATTAAGGTAATTGCTTGCTTGTTTTTGCCCAAAAATGATGAAGAAAAGAAACAATTGGCAGCTGTTCATGGCATTGTTGTGAATGGATGGATCTCTTTGATGAAACATCTAATATGGATTTCATGTGTTGCAAAGAATCCAGCCCAGTCTAATGCCATGTCATTGTTTTCTACTTTCAAGGGATCCACAGTCATTAGGGGTTAGGAATGTGTTTGGCTCGTTTTTGGTAATCGTGGTAATGTTAAGAATAAACAATCATTATATTCATGTGTTACTTCAAGAAGAATACTATGAAATTAGTGACAGTTATTTATTACATTTCTATGCGTGAAAGATCGGGATTTCTCAGTGCAAGAATATCCATAATTGCTAAATATTAATAACTAACTCAGAACACAATAATAACTAACGTTGCTAACTTGGAACACAATAATAACTAACGTTGCGATGTTGAGTCGTGACGTCAATAAAGTGTTGCTGACGTCGACGTCATCCGCCGATAACGTTCAATAAAGCTAATATTTGTTTGCACAAACGTAATTTAAATTGTAATAAATAGATTAATTTAACTGCTGGGATCGATTATTGGGTAATCCTTCACTTGATGGTAGACATGCTTTGTTTTTTCACTCACTCGCATGCGCTCGTTCGTGAAAAGAACCACACGTCTACCACTCGTGAAGGATTTCCCTATAATCGATCCCAGCAGTTAAATAATCTCTGTATTATCATGATGGATTTCCAAGAAGAGGCAACTGTCTGAGTAGAGTACCAGCCATTAAAAGTTTCCACAATTTCTATATTTCATTTGGAAAGTGTTTCAATTTGTGTGATACTTATTTATATTCTCCTTTGCTTGAAGTGCCATAGTCTACTTTAAATAGTTAAATGACATACATAATACAGTTTATAAACCTGTATTAAGCAGGAATAAACAAATTGGTCTCTTTATAAAGCAGTCATTTTTTCTTTGTGTATGTGCAGCTCCGTGACAGGCAGTGATATTTGTATTTTCAGTACATACTTCATAGAATATCAGTTTCCAGTGGTAGCTACCTCACGAGATAAATACTCACCGAATGCCATGGCAACAGAGGTCATGAGGGTCGTCTCTAGAAATGTTAAAGGTGGAGGTGAGAAATGTGTTTTTTTATCCCCACTTAAAACTTCATGTCACAACTCCCATGGCAACGTTCTTAGGTGTAACGAGTTACTTGACTCCTAAGGCATGGCAAGTAATATAAAAGCATTGTCCATTGGAAGGGGACATAAAGATGTCTATCCCATAGTATACTAGAGTCCACACTTAGATCATGTAAAAGAACCAGAGAAAATTATAAGCTCTTTATAAGAATAGAGTGATTCCGGATTCTTCTGTAACCTCACATCTCTGAATAACCTAAATGACATGCTGATCATCCTTCAAATAGAAATTCTGTTAATATTTACTATAAGAATTTAAAGGGACACACAGCAATTTTGAAGTATTTATTTACAATACTAATATGCAAAAGTAAGTTGCTTTTAACTTTTCAAATAATTATTAATAATGATTTCAAATAGCCAAGTTATGTAGAAAAACTAACGGGATACCACAAATTAAAAAAAAATCAAGATTGCCTTTTGTGACAGTGTCCCTTTAAAAGATAGGTGCAATTTTTGTGTCGCCAACATAACATGGCAGACACTTACGATCACTTTGTCCGTCATCATCCGTCCGTCACACTTTAACCTGCAAAACCTTGGCCATAACTTGAAAAGTATTTGACCTATGTTCATGAAACTTTACGCACATCTTCATCTTACCCCATTGCAGAGTTATGCCCCACTGACTCCCCCCACCCCAACCACCACCCATCCCCGCATTTCATAAAGTTTTAACTTGCAACGTAACGCAGCTCGTAACTTTGAAATAAGAACCCCTCAGGTGACACAAGTGTTCTATGGAACACCCTTCTGATTAAATGTTTTAATTTACTTATGACGTTTTTTTCTCTCTGTTAAATGTGTAGGTAATTTACGTAAATAAAATGCTTTCTCTTCTCTTTATAGTTGTCGGCTTCAACCACAGATCTGTGTTTCCGGTAATGTTTGATGGTAATGCTGTGGAGCGATGGTGGAAGTCGGCACTTGTATTCAAAGTTTACTCGCGAGTAGCTGGCCAAAAAGTGGTTAGTTCTAGCAACTGTTTTTCATTACTTCACTGTTAAGTTTCTTATATTTTACTTTAAGGACTGCAAAATATAGTTTAGGACTGTTCCATTAAAACACATGGGACTCAAGGAAGGCACTTTTGAGACTGAACACCCACCCATAGATACAAATTGAGTTTAAAGCATTAAAGAACCAAATTTCGGAAAATAGAGTTTACCCATAGATGTTCATGGTCCCTGGTATGCTTTAATGGAATAGCCCTTATATAGTTACGTTAGTGGGTCTTTGGCCATAACAATTAACTCCTAAGCTTTGACCGTTGGATGAGGTCGTATACCAGACAGTCACATGTATCAGATTCTATCATCAAAGCACGTAAAAACACAGGACAAAAGGAAGATATTTGATAGTAAGAGTAGGGCACGGTGACTGTATTCCTGTGTATCTTCCCCTCGCTCTTGTCATGGTTCGGCTCTGAATTGTCTAAAATGATGAGTTGATGAGCCATTGAACAAAATTGTTTTGTCACTGGTATCTCATTATCTTATTTTGCTGTAGCTCATGACAAGGAGCATGCACATTAAGCTGTTCGAAGTGAAATTATTATTTTTAAATATGTGCTGTTTGGAAGTTCAAGCATTATTTACAGGTGACTGAGTTATTTTAGATTAGTTTTAGATTAGTTTCAATACAGGTAATTGAGTTATTTTAGATTATTATAAGATTAGTTTACAGGTAATTGAGTTATTTTAGATAAGTTTAAGATTAGTTTACAGGTAACTGAGTTATTTTAGATTAGTTTAAGATTAGTTTACAGTTAATTGAGTTATTTTAGATTAGATTAGTTTTAGATTAGTTTCATTGAATGTTGATTATCTTGCAGCCATCACTGATTGGGAGCTGTGGTATACCACTCAAGTCAATACTCAAGTCCGAGAGTCTGTATGTAGGTCGTGACATCGAAGTGCGCCAGTCGGAAAGGTCCGGGAATACATCGCTTAACGGATCAAAGGTCGAACAGGACGGCCTTATTGGAGCATTGAAGGTATTTTCCTATAACAGGTCAATAGATGTTGGAAGTTAGTTTCATGTCATGTTTTTTTTAAAGTTTTTAGATGGAGCTTTATTGCCAACATCTTCAGCATTATATATATCATTGTTTATCCTTTTTCAGCATAAGAACTTGCAGCCCTTATACATACATCTGTGTTATATACATTAAGTCAGTATTTTAAAATAACTCATTTAAACGTAATGGTTGTCTGAATAGCGAAGTGGGTAGTATACATTTTTCTCACCAATGAAACCTGGCCTAATACCCTGTCTGCAGTTGAGGTGTTACGGTAGTCGCCTGCACTGACGAGTTAACCTCAGGTTCTCTGGTTCCCTCCCACATCAACATCGTACCATCAAGAGAGGTTTAGCTTGTATCATAATCGATGTAAAATAAAATTTATACTATTAAACATACTAGGATACTGTTTTGTGTTAATACGTGTATACAGCCTTTTAATTATATGCCCATCGTAAGACGTAGCGTTGTCCGTTTGTCCGCTCTCTAACTCGAACAAGTATTATTTATACAATCATTATAAAACTTGGAAATAATGTTTATGGGCATAATATCTCGGTCAAGGTAAAAAAACAGCCAAATCGCCCCGGTAACAACGGAGTTATGGCCCTTTAATTATTGAAAATTGACAATTTCAACTATGTCCGCACTCAACTCAAACAAATATTATACAATCATGAAACTTGAAAATTATGAAACTTGAAAATAATGTTTATGGGCGTAATATCTCGGTCAAATTCGAAAACCAGCCCAATCTCCTAGGTAACAACAGAGTTATGACCCTTTAGTTTTATCGCCCGGTAACAACGGAGTTATGGCCCCTTAATTTGAAAATTGTCAATTTTAGCGATGTCCACTCAATAACTTGAGAATTTGTTCTTCAATCTTTATGAAACTTTGGAATAATGTTTATGGGCATATTATCTAGGTCAAGTTCTGAAACCAGCCAGATCGTCCCAGTAACAACTAACGGAGTTATGGACCTTTAATTATTGAAAATTTACAATTTTGATGATGTCTGCTCGTATTAGGTTGCGGCATTGTCCAACCATCAGTCTGTTATCACAGTTACAAATGATCCACTTTCGATGGGCGTATTTTGTGTCCAATGGACACTCTTGTTTCTATTTGTTGTCACCTTAGGCCATAACAAATTAATTACCTGGTTCTCAGGCCCGCCCGCATGTCTTTTTTTGGTGCCGCATTGCCGATTTTATCTCAAAAGTAATAAAATAAAAATTGGAAATGCGCTACCGAAATTTCGAAAAAAAAGTTCCGCATCCAAGTTCGTTCCGGTTTTTACATGCAACTACCTCAGGGGAATCCCCTTGTGAGTAGACTGGTGCGCGGCCGACTATCTGCCGCTTTGCTAGCTTGTGAGTGTTGCAGTCGTACGGGTACCAGTCTAGGAGAGTCAGACACTTGAGACGCTTGGAACTAGTAGGTGCTACAGAACAGGCGATTTATTCAAGCGTCTAATCGACAAAGTCTCACAACAACATGCAATAATGGCGGTGTCATCGAGTCGATTGAATCTAATACAAATATACGGACTTATTGTGATTGAAAGAAGCATATAAAGTCGGGAAGAAATGATAAGGTAATGATCGACAATAGAGATGAGCTGATCCAACTGGTTATTGCACATGTATTTCGAGATATTTTGCATCAATACATGTATTGGAATTAAAAGTTTGTATAAAAAAAAATCGCCCGCGTGTCTGTTGATCACTGTAAAATTGAAAAAACAAATGCGCCCTCCCCGCATCTCTTAGAAAAAGTGGCCTGAGAACCAGGTAATTAATTTTCTGTGGCCTTAGAGCAAAAACTCAATATAAAGTGCAATATACATATATGTTTTCACTAACTTTAATACCATCAGATCGCCTTAAATTAAACAAGATATTATTCCTACTGGTAATATTATGATTTAATTTACAGTGTTGTTGTTTACTCTTTCTTTATAAAGCTTGTTGTCGAGTTGGCATCAGACAGTAAAGAATTTCCTACAGCCCTTGCCAAAACAAAATTGGCAGAGATGACGGGAAAAGCCAAGATAGTTCCCATTGCAGTGACGCCAACTGCCCCTAAACCTCCTGTACCCCCAGTTGTCACACAGAAAGTCAGCATGCAGGAACCTTCTCAAGGGTTTCCTAAAGGAATAGGTAAGCATTGTAAATGTATTATTACGGTAGGCTATTCCATTAAAACTTACCTGGGACCCCAGGACTGCAATTTAATAAACATCTATGGGTGGACCCTATTTTCCAATATGTGATTCCTTAAACTGGTTTACTTCCTGAGGTCCCGTGTATGTTTTAATGGTATAGCAATCTGAAGAGGTATATTCTGCAAACAGCTCTATCTGAATTTGTCGCGTAAAACCTCAGCAAGTGTGCATTCACTCTAGGGTCTTCAAAAAGATTAGTAGGTATTGTGGGCAAAATTCCAAGATCTATTTAGTTTCCATCACCTGGATCCTTTGTGTGCCTGAGGTGATCCATAAATGTCAGTAGCAACATTTATAATCAATATTTGTGAATTGCTTTGGATAGTCGAGTGCTAAATATTAATGAAGAAATACTGTTAAACCTTTTTTGATTTCTATGTCAATAATTATCTGACAGTAATAGTTAGAAGATAAGGACCAGCCCCTTTGCACATTAACTTGTAAATTGTATCTGTTACTGGTTTCATGCATTGTTATGAACTAATATGACGTTTTAGGACATTCTTTTATAACATGTTTGTTTTAAAGAAAATGACCAAAATCCTATTTTCTAACATTTCTTTGCATATTGTTATGAAACTTAGCCGTAAATATTTAAATTATTAGTAAAGTAAAAGGAATCATGTGGAGATAGAAAGTTTCTTTTATAACTTCTTATTCACCTTAATAGAGAGTAGAGGTAGACCAAGAACGCCCGTACAAAATGAAGGTCTGTCCATTCCACAGCCAGTGTCAGTTCAGCATTACCATGGCAACCAGTCTGGTCTGCAGTACCCAAATATCAACCAACAGTCAGTAGAGGTGGGTGACATTGTCTTAGAAATATTTGAATGGAAAATGAATCATTTTAAATACAAAAACATAAATTACAGTGAACCAGAACACAATTTTGAAAAGGCAAAAGAATAAACGCAACTAGAAAAGCTTTTTCAATAGAAAGGTGAAATTAATTGATGCCAAATTACAACAAAAGAGGTATGTATATTGAACAAGTTGTTGATATATGTAAATATTTTAATGAAATAAAGCCATGAACGAAAAAAATATAAAGATATATTTTACTCCCTATTTCAGACAATGACCCTGCACACAGTACTTTTGATACCCGACGGGAAGAACATAACCATGCAAGGGTTACCTTCCCTTGCTGCTGCCAAGCGACACCCGGTCTTCCAGCAGCCCTCCATGCACACTGCACCAGGTAATGTCAGGATCTTGGATTTGTAATAGACTGTCTGCTTTCAGGGGTTTACATTAAAATTGCAGAAGTTAACAATACTGGTATTATTAAACTGGTTTGACCTGGGTTTTATGCTTCATCTGTGCAACTGACTTCCGTTGGAGTGTTTTTGGGAAAGACACTGTCCCTTAGCCTTGTACTTCTAATATATTTCAGATGTTAACTGTAATTGGACACTTGAAAACAAAGCATATATTAGATATTGACGGTGTGTGATCAGTTGTAATGCAGGGCAGCCCACCTTGTGATAATATTATTTTCAAACCCATATTGTGCAGTTGGCCTTCAAAGCATTATTTTCAAGTAAACTGATGGCAACGTTGGTCTTCAGGATCCTTCTATTAATCTGCTTTAATTCAAAAAGACAACATCTATTTCAGGTTCGAGGGCGCGTGACCTGAGTGTGAGGAACACGTACCTGGTGTGTCGTATGTTCTGGTGTGACGAGGCTGTACATAGTGCCGTGTGTTGGGGCACAAGTGAACCACAGTTTAAATTCCAGCAGGTCAGTCATTTGATGATGGATTTTTTTTGTCTTTTTTTATACCTCTTCTTTCACACACTGTCCCATCCCATAACACATTTTTTGTAATCCTGTCGCATAACACATTTTGTCACGTCCCGTTGGGTAACACACTGTTTTATTACTAGTATTTCTCAAACAGTTCTGAATGGGTTGTTCCCAAACTTCCTATACTCATAACTACTGATGAACTTATGTCCCTCTACATCACCTGCGGTTGATTGCCTAATTTATTACAGAATTATGGCCCTTTGTTGGACTTAGAATAAAAAAAGCGGGGGTATTCATCACCTTCAGCGATAGTTCTAGTTGCCAAAGGTATACAAAGAATACAGTTATTTTGCTCAACTTTTTTGGTACTTTATTGTTCTAGAGCCTACCTCAGCGTGCATCCAAGACCTTTCTGTTACCACAAGTTCTTGATTGAATACAGGGCATAAAATTGTAAATGTCAAAGGGTAAATTTCTGCACTCATGATCCAGTTGAGCTCTTTAATAGTCATATTTGGTATTAAGTGAAATTTAAGTTGATGTATTGATGAAATACTGTTTTCTTCTTCTAAAAATGCTATAAAATGTTTGTGATGGGTTCATTTTCCTAGGTAGGTAGGTAGGGAAACAGCACCACACCTTATAAGTTGTTGGCCTTATGCATCTGCTGTGAGGATAGGGCCACCTTTATTAAGTTGTGTTTACAAATTTGTCAATCCAAACTGATATTTTCAGGTGGCACCTGTATTGGTGTCCCAGTCCTTACTGGAGAGATTGAAAAACAACTTCATGATCATAGAGGTGTGGGACAAGAAAACATCAGCCGATAATGATAAGGTATAAAAGTTCTTTGTTCAAGCATTATTCTAAAAAAATTGTCAGCTTTATAGCCTAGTTGACCGATATCTAAGCATTGTTACGTCTGTATCATGCTAGACTATGGTGAGGGTTAGCTCCCATTTGACAGAAGGACATCAGTATGTTGTATTTCAAATACACAGAAGCTGATTGTCTATATAGCATGTATTGAACTGGACGTAAACCCCTTGTTCATTATTTTCCATAATAACCTTAATATATGCTATTTTACTTTGTTATATATATCGATGGCCAAATGCAGAACTATTGTATTTATATATAGTAACAATAGTTTTCTCATTCACCAATCGATAGATCTAAAGACGTGAAAAAATCCTTAAAAAAAGACATTGAAAAGCAGCTGCACTATTTGTACTGTTACTTACTGTGTCCTTGAACTATGTGATCTTTTGATGTGGGCCATATAATTTGTTTACCCAATTTCAGAATTTCTGGAGGAAAAAATTTGGTGCATTTTAAATTGAACAAGCAAGCATTTGAAATGAATACTTTGTCAACATTTGGATCATGTTTTCGTAATATTCAGAGTGGTGTTGTCCATTACAGCTGGTTGGTATAGTAAAGCTTAGCCTGCACCAGTTCTACATGTCGTTCAGGGACAAACGAATATGTTCTGCTTTGCTCAAGTCCCAGTACCCTGTGATAGCGGTAGAAAACTACCTGCCAGTCGTCGACCCATTCAGTGGATCTGAGTTCGGCTACATAAACGTTCTACTGGCCATGGGCTCAGCTGAACAGGTATGGTATAATGTAATAGTAATATAGAGGATCTTACATGAATGACTGTGACTTGATTTTTATAATAAACAAGTTAGATAAGATAAATCGATAGGCTACGAGGCTTTGCCGCGTTAGAGCCTCGTATCCTATCTTTGTCCAACACGTTAAATATAAAGTCAGTAATACAGAGTCACGCATTTCAGGTTCAATTTATCACGTAGCACACCTACGACATGATAGTTTCTCTTTAATGTTGTCAATTTACCTTGAATACGGCAGCATTTTGTACAAAAAATCGTGACATCATTTTGTTGTTCACATGACGTCAGCTACCTTGCGCGGCTGTATCACATTCGCACTACAAATAGTGCGACACCTTAAACTATATTTAACGTGCATTTTATGAAGTAAGATTTCAAATAATGATAAATATTTAAGGTTTCTGGACTTATCGTATGATATACCATGCAAACAATCAGGACTAAATGTTTCACTGTACACACACACAGTGATTTGGTCGTATATTGGGCTGTGTGAATGATTGTCCTGTATACTATAGGTTGCTCATCTGGTACGTATGAAGACAGAAGGTGTGTCTGCTGTATCAGCACCAGAAAGACCTCAACATTTCCTAGAAAGGTGAGTTTGCAGATGGTGTTTTCAAAAAACATTCTGGGATTTGTATTTTATATAATTTATAATATGCATCACATGACCAGATGGGCTTGTTATTTTTGGTCTTGCATTGTTTTGGGTTACACAGCATACCTTCAAACAACACATACATGTATCTTGTTATTTAGTTCATAAGGTTCAAGTGGGGCTATACTGTTTTGGCTTTGTCTGTTCGTCCGTTTGTCTGTCGGCCATTTTTACTGATATTCTGATCACCTTTGACCTTGTACTTTGACCACAAGGTCAAGGTCACACACTTGAACATTTTGTGTTTTAGGTCTGATTTCAGTAAAATGTTCAAGTTATATTTTTGCTCATATTCTCAAAATGCTTTCACAAGTTACTTTCGTATTTTATTTGTTGCTTACTGATGTTGTACAAAAATTCCATCGTATTTCTGATCAAGGTCAAGGTCACAATCTTGGGAAGTTTTGCTTTTAACGGGTTCATTAGTCGGATATTCAACATTTTTATTTTAGTAGGGTATCGATGGTCGGATGAAGGTGAATTCAGGATGTCGGAAGCATGGTGTCGTGTTAAGACAGGGCCTTTTAATAGCTGCGAACAAAATACCTGATGGCAGGAGGACACATTTATTATCTTTACACTATATCTACTTGAATTTATATTTTGTGTGTTTTTTTTTCAGACAAGATTTGCTCAATCAAAGGGAGACAATTCCTGCTCAAATCGGCACAGAGTGTGTAGGTAAGTTGTCTGGAATGCCTTTAAACAAAATTAAATGTTGACACTGTTTACTTGCTTGAATCAAGTGTGTTCATCCAGCTCATATATAGTATAAACCACAAAGTATTTATCATATCAAATAAAATTAATGTGCATTTGTTTGATTTTAAATGCAATTTATTTAACTAAAACATGTGATTACATCTAATTTATAAGGTATTTGTATTAAAGGTATGATGGTCTTTATTTATAGAGGGTACTTCAATATGTCACGATCAATCTGTCATGAGGCCCTCAATTCAAGTAGTGTACCTTCAGTTTATATTTAGATATTTTAATATTGTTTATTCTTTTATAGTTGAACACATATTTGAGATCGTGATAGAGGGTGTGCGAGGATTGAACCTGTTTGACAACATGATCTGGGGCGAGGCCGACTGCTTTGTCCAGTACCATTTTCCAGCTCAACAACAGACCAATCCACCTGGGGCACCTGTCATTAGACATGGTAAGTTGTTGTAACTCGGTATCTAATGAAAATATTAAGGCATATTTCTCCTGCTCGGTAAAGCTAATAATTGCTTTAAATAAGGACTAATGGTCCTGTTTGTTCTTATGGGATGCCGAGTTGTCCGTCGTCCGTCCGTCATTAACTTTTGTCTCGTTAATACGATAGGGCCTTCATTTTTCATCCGATCTTTACCAAACTTTAACATGTCGTTAATAACAATGAAAGCTCGGACAAGTTCGAAAACCGGAGTTATGTTCCTTGATTTAGTAAAAAATGCTATATTGTATTTTCCTTTGTTAAATCTGTAGTTACTTCATTTTTAGCTCTACTGGCCGAAGGCCAGCAGAGCTTATGGGATGCCGAGTTGTCCGTCGTCCGTCCGTCCGTTGTCCGTCGTCCGTTGTTAACTTTTGTCTCGTTAAGACGATAGGGCCTTCATTTTTCATCCAATCTTTACCAAACTTTAACAGGTTGTTAATATCAATGAAATCTCGGATGAGTTCGAAAACCAGCCAGATCGGCCAAGTAACAGCGGAGTTATGGCCCTTGATTTAGTTAAAATTGCTATATTTTGCCACGTTAAGACGATAGGGCCTTCATTTTTCAACCTATCTTTACCAAACTTTACCACATTGTTAATATCAATGAAAGCTCGGACAAGTTCGAAAACCAGCCGGATCGGACCAGTAACACCAGAGTTATGGTCCTTGATTTAGTTGAAAATGCTATATTTTGCCTCGTTAAGATGATAGGGCCTTCGTTTTTCATCATATCTTTACCAAACTTTACCACATTGTTAATATCAATGAAAGCTCGAACAAGTTTGACGACCAGCCATATCGGACTAGTAACAGCGGAGTTATGGCCCTTTATTTAGTTAAAAATGCTATATTTTGTCTCGTTAAGACGCTAGGGGCTTCATTTTTCATCCAATCTTTACCGAACTTTATCAGATTGTTAATATCAATGAAAGCTCGGACAAGTTCGAAAACCAGCCATATCGGAATAGTAAGAGCGGAGTTATGGCCCTTGATTTAGTTAAAAATGCTATATTTTGCCTCGTTAAGACAATAGGGGCTTCATTGTTCATCCGATCTTTATCAAACTTTATCAGATTGTTAATGTCATTGAAAGCTCGAACAAGTTCGAAAACCAACCATATCGGACCAGTAACAGCGGAGTTGTGGCCCTTGATTTAGTTAAAAATACTATATTTTGCCTCGTTAAGACGATAGGGGCTTCATTGTTCATCTGATCTTTACCAAACTTGATCAGATTGAAAAATATCAATGAAAGCTCGAGCAAGTTCGAAAACTAGCCATATCGGACCAGGAACAGCGGAGTTATGGCCCTTGATTTAGTTAAAAATGCTATAGTTTGCCTCATTAAGACGATAGGGGCTCATTGTTCATCCGATCTTTACCAAACTTTATTAGATTGTTAATATCAATGAAAGCTCGGACAAGTTCGAAAACCAAACATATCGGACCAGTAACAGCTTAGTTATTGCCCTTGATTAAGTTCAAAACGCTATATTTTGCCTCGTTAAGACGAGAGGGCCTTTATTTTTCATCCGATCGTTACCAAACTTTTATTTGTTAAAATATTTTTTTAATTTTAATTATTTATTTTTTTTAATTTTTAAAAAAAAAAAAATTCTTTTAATTTTTTTTAATTCATTTTTTTTTTTTAGCTCTATGTTGGACCAGTCGGACCAGTAACAGAGGAGTTATGGCTCTTGATTTGGTTAAAAATGCTATATTTTGCCTCGTTAATACGGTAGGGCCTTCATTTTGATCTGATCTTTACCGAACTTTAACAGATTCTTTTGTTATGGCCCTGATTTGGTTCAAAAGCTGTTTTTTGCCCGAAACTTCCAAAAAAACGTAAATGGCAGTCACTCACTCGCTTCATTGATGTTATAAGAGCCATGTTAGCCAGTAGAGCGTCCACAGGCCCTCTTGGGCCTCTTGTTTATCTGATCTTTACCATATAAGAGCTGTTTTAGCCAGTAGAGCGTCCACAGGCCCTCTTGGGTCTCTTGTTTTATGAAGCTGTGAAAAATATTTATCATGTTAAGGGTGTGCAACACTAAAGGGTGAAAATAAATCAACAGATTTACCTGTTCTTGGGAAAACGGTTTATACCCCCGCTTTCACAAAGTGAAGTGGGGGCTATGTAGAAATCACGTCCGTAATGTCACGTCGCATCCCGTAACACATTCCTCGAACAGTTTTCCATGTGTTGTTCCTTAACATCATATACACATAACAGCTGATGACCTTATGTCCCGCTACATCACCCAATGTTGATTGCCTAATTTATTACAGAATTAAGGCCCTTCGTTTGAGTTAAAAGTTAAACAGGGGTATTCATCACCTTCAGTGATAGTTTCAGTTTAGTTTATCAGAAGTAAACACTTATAATTGCTTTAAGTCACGCTTTTAATTTTTTATGAAACTATGAAAAAAAATTAACATATTCTGTTAAGGGTGTGCCACACAAAGGGAGAAAATAAATCAACAGATTTACCTATTTAGATGAAATCTTTATTTCAGTTTAGTTAGATACACAAGAGATTATTTATATGACATAATGAAATGATTTCTATATCTGGGAGATACACAAGAGATTATTTATATGACATAATGAAATGATTTCTGTATCTGGGGAATATATGTATATATATATATTCGTTATGATCAACATGATAACGGATGCTTTTAAATTTCACTAATGATAACTGTTTTCATTGTAGCTGTTCCGTCAATGAAAGCATTCCGTACAGCTACAACTTTGTGTATTGCTGATCCAACATTCAATGATGTGACGCGGCACAGAATACTCCTTCCGCAGGGTACCCCAGTACAGAGAGAGTTGCTTACAGGTGGGTCCTATTGTCTTTAATTTTTCTTTTCTTGAATTTGTCTTTCTTACCTGTCAAAAATCTGCGTGCTATAATTCTGTCCCAGTCCAAGACTTGGACAAGTTGTGCAGGTGTGAGAGGCAGATACACATGAGTATTCTGTAATCTTTGTTATTTAAAGGATTTTATGTCATTTTCTAAAAAGTCCATTTTGCGGTAGGCGATAACATTTGCTATTTGAAATAATGCTGGTGGATTTCAAACCTGCATGTATTGCAAACAAAACCTGCAACTCGTAGAACAATTTGACTGCTGAGGCATCAAACATATACTAATTATATTTAGTTTTCTTGATTAATTGTTTTCATGAAGTTTGTATATCGGTTCTAGACATGTATTACATGGTGGGGAATGCATGAAGAGGAGGAACAGTTGACTATAAAAGACTCATTCATAGAAAAGATTTTAGGAAGCATAGTTTGATTGAAAACAGACATGTTAGCTAGCATTTTGATGTGTTCTGGGGTATATTACAATTTTACATTTTCCACCAATTGCCAGTGACAGTGTTCCTTATTGTAAACAACAAGCTTGTGTGTTAATTTCAGCATGTGCCAACAGTGGAGGAGGGGCTGGTGGACTGCCGTTTGAACTCTGGTGTCGCTATTACCATCCCAACGTCAGGGATCAATGTATTGCTAAGGTAATTATTTTTTTTGAAACCTGCGAATGTGGTTTTATAGTGTTTAGTGAGATTGCTTTGTTAACAAACGTTCGCAGGTTTGAGAATGGGATGGAGACTTTACCGAGGTGGTCTCATGTACTTACTAAGATCTATACTATGGAATATGGAAGAATGCAGAGGATCTATTTGATTGCAAGAGTAGAGTGATCTAGGATTCCTCTGCATCCTGTCCCTCTAGCCGGTCACGAATATAATGTGTTGATGATCTGTTTTATTTACTTGAAAGGCACCATTAAGGGGCTGGTTTAACAAATTGATTGAACATTTTGTCAATGTTATACTTAGAAATAAATTAAATTAGCCTGCGCAGTCACTAAAGGTGCAACTTGGACCATAATTAGCAATGAATGAACAGTTCAAATTTCCCCATAACATTCCTGTGACATTACATGTAGATTGAAACAAAATTTTTGTCAAGTTTTTAATGACAGTGTTCAAAAATAAATATAGTGTATATATTATGTAATATATTAAAGTAATGGCCCTTCTTTCAAATGCTTGTTATTTTAATTCTTCCCATATTAAAGTATGAACAAAACATAGGTTTTCAATATGTGACAACATGTCCTGTGTCTGTTTCAGTCAAGTCTTCCTCTTGCCAAACTGTGTGCTATGATAACTATGCAGAAGCGTGGAGAACCGTCTGTGCAGACCTTCACCTTCCCCCTGACGCACGTGCCAGGTGACAACAACGACAAGGAAGAACAGAAGGCCAAAGCACAGTCCATGGATGCTGGACTCGTGGATGTAACGGTGCACTATAAAACCCAAGTCATACAGGTATTAATTTAATCTTTATGAGTCTTTCCGTGTCACTTATAAACAAGTTTGAAATTCATTTTCAGCACACTTCCTTTTCAGTGTGCAGTGAACATTTTCTTAGAGATAATTGCTTGAGCTGTACATCTGTCTAGGTGGTATAACTTTTTCTCAAGTTTTTTAATTATACTAGTACTGTTTGTAAATTTTACACTTTAGGTCCATGTACTTTTTACACTGTTGAATTATTACTTGAATTATAAAAATCAAAAACTTATCAGGGGTTGTTTAACTTTTTCAGGACTTCAAAATCTGCAGGATCAGAATAAATATTTTGAACTCGAAACTCCATTTCATCTAGCTTAAACTATCAAAGTTTTCTAATTTTCACCATGTTTATATTTGTATGTATGTTTCAGAATGAGACGAGTATCGCTGCAGCCCACAAGAATCTGACGGGGGCCCAAGTGTGTGTATCTGTGGGGGTCATCAGGGCTTGTGGTCTGAAGGTAGGCTCACTTGATACAGAGTTTAGGAAAAAAAACTCAAATAAAAAGGGATCACTTTGTCGTCTTCGTCCGTCCGTCACACTTTAACCTGCAACCTGACCTTGGACATAACTTGAAAAGTATTTGACCTATGTTCATGAAACTTCACACACATCTTCATCTTAACCCAAGGAATGTTGTTACACATATCCAATAACTCTGACTTTTATTTTGGCGAGTTATTCCCCCTATCGAAAAACTTAAACCTAACCAAGCTGTTGCGCTGAAATAAGCACACGGCAGACGACACAAGTTATCCATGGAACACTCTTCTAGTTTGCTATTTAAGAAATAGAACATCGTTTACTGTGAATTATCGTTTAATATATCACGGTTTGGAGTTCAATTGTAAACAATAATTTCAAAAGTATTGTTTACAATTGAACGACAAACCGTGATATATTAAACGATAATTCGCCGTAAACGATGTTCTATTTCTATTCTAATACCCCTTAAATGTGAAAATAACGCACACATCTGAAATCTTTCGCATTGCTTTGCTTGCTCTCCTAACGTTGCATACGTTACAATGCGGAGTGCGCAATGCTTATTCTCCTAACGTTGCAAAAATTACAGTGATATATCGTTCAATATAACGAGGTATTTTAAACTAGGCTATATAGTGCAGGTGTATTTGAATGACCTGTAAAATCTTAATTATTTAAATAAGTGTATTATTAATTAAAATAAATATTCAAGGTAATTAATTTTATAATTAATAAAAGATAGGTGATTTATTCAGAGTTAAACTACATGTATACAACATGTTTAGACTTTAATTATAGAATAATAATATTTATAAGTTACATCAACTATAGTGAATTCATCATCAATGTTTTACAGGCAGCTGCGGAGAGTGTTGCCCATCTAGACCAGGGCATGCAATACCCAGCAGAGGTAGGTGTCAACGCATATGTCAGGGTCAAGTTATCTTTCCTCGGCAGCGAGGGGGAGAGGATCACAAGGACGGTGGCCAGGACATTTGCCCCGGAGTTCTCGCACTTCATGGACTTCCCGTGTCCGCTGCTGTGGACAGAGGCAGACTCGGACGCGCTGTGTCTGGCGGAGATATTGGAATCGGCAGAGGCAACGTTTGAAGTGTGGCATCAAGTCCCAGGGCTGTCATCAGGTAGGTACACTCAGTCTGGTACTTATATGTATTTAATATTAAATGATTCTTAGGTCAGTTCGTTAAAGAAAACAAATCACCAGAGCTTTTTTCATTCTGAACATTCCGAATGACGGGAGATTAAATAGTTTTGGTTCTACCGAGCAAAAATGGGGTGGTCTGCCTCTATGTAACATAAGCTAAATAGACGTAAAACAGCATTCAAACAAACAAATTCATTGCGAGTTGTTTGTAACTGGACAAAACATAATTAACCTAATATTTATGACAAATGACAGAGAGCAAAGAGACTACAGTTCTTACCTATGTCTGTTTTCATAATTGTCCTTCCTTCTTTGAACGGAATTAATATCGTTAATATCGATTATGATGTTTAATATCTGTTTTAAAGTACTGAATTTAGGTTTCAATATTTATCAATAAAAATCAAATCAAATCAAAGATGTGGCTATTGCTTTTGTCGATTTAAATTTTACTTTATGTGGTCCCGCCTTAATTCCATTAAGTGATGGGAAATCTTATATTTGCAGGATTTTATAACGAATATTTTGACAATAAAACACATTTAAAAACATTTTTTACTGCAAAAATGTGATAACGTTTAAAATTACCTGTTAAATGTCAACCCCGTTTTCGCTTCTTTGAGAAGGGGTTGAGTAGGGTATAAAAGTTAATACTCGGACCACGTAATGAAAGTTTCTATTGATAACCTTTATTAATATGGATTTATATAGAATATTATGTGTCTGAACTACCCAAGTGACTAACTTCTCAAAGAAGCGAAAACGGGGTTGGCTGGGGTATGAAAGTTAAAACTCGGACCACGTAATGAAAGTTTCTATTGATAACCTTTATTAATATAGATTTATATGGAATATTATGTGTCTGAAGTACCCAAGTGACTAACTTTGTGTGTAAATAGATATTTGTTAAAAATTACTGATGTAAGTAACAAGTCTGGTATTAAAAATAGGTATTGATTTTATGTAATTGTTAACCTGATGTTGTGCTGTAATTTCAGACCTGGACCGACAGCTGAATGCTTTGACGACAGAGGGCGTGTCAGGGCGCCGCCTTGTGGAGAAGACGGGTGATGTGTTGATGGGGTCAACCACGCTGTCTCTCGTATTACTACTGTCTCATCGCACAGGTAAGGTGTACTAAGATAGAATATTTTTTATCTCGTGCATTAGCTTGAAGAGGAAAAATAGGAAGAAAAGTTTTCTCATTTTAGAACCAAATGAACAAAGGTCTGATGTGGAAAAATAATTTCAGGACTAATCTTGTTTTGTCTAAAGTAGATGGTACTTAGCGGTAGCTGATCTTCACTATCATAAAAATGCCCATTTCAAACTGTCAATATACTACTTGTGTATAAATACCACTGGCACATGTCATCTCTAGCCATTTTAGGACACTTTGCGGTGTTGGTGTTATGCTAGAGTGGCTGCCTCGCCTGCAGGAGGTCCTGGGTTTATACCAAAGACTTCAAACACTTGGTACTAGTGCGTTCCTTGCATATAAAGGGTAGTTCTAGGACACGTTGGCCTGTGTCAGTATAATGTGACTGGGTGGGGTATCATGTTGTGTATCTACTGACTGATATTCCAGTATGGCAGCACCATAAAGTTGAGCATAGAACTCACTGCTACAGGTAGACACCATCATGATATGACTGAAAGATTGTTAAAAGCAATGTTCAACCCTATACATACATACACTTTGCTCACTGCATACATAATCATGCATATATTGTATCATATTTATGAATTTAATAATTTTATAATTTAAATAATTTTACCCTCTACCACTTATTAAAGGTTGCACTGGCTGGTATCCTGTTAACATCCCGGTGACAGGCTGGAACAAGGATGGTCAGCAGGATGGCCGCCAGGACATAGACAGTGAAGAGGATGTGCAGGGAACCAGGGGTCTACACCGTGTGGGTGGTGGGCTGGAACTGGCCATCAAGTTTGCCCATCATGAGGACAGAGAGAGGGTGATCCATGCTGCACGTGGTGTTGGCTGGTCTCCTGTTGATCTGGACATTGAGCAGGATGATTGGGAAAGTGAAGGTACATAGATGTTCATTTGGTTGCAACAGGGTGAACTATAGTTTGATCTTTAATGATTTGAAAAGTATTATGTGTACACAAGTAAAATATTACATTTAATCAACAATTTCTATCAATTTATTGCGCGGCAGTCAACCTGTACCGGTATGGAAACAAGCTCAGTTATTCCTCTGTAGCATATTAACTTAAAAAAAGTGGAACATACGTTGTTTGTGTTATAAATGAAATGTCACAGGCATCATATGTTCCTTTTTAAGTTTTTAATACTACATGTATTATGGCTAAAAGGACCTTTAGATCTATTTATTAGCATACAACAAAAGGCAATATTTGATGCCTGTGTGTTGGGGCATCATCCATGTTGCACACCAAATTAATGCAACCAGAGTTTGATCCCCACTCGGGACGTTGTATTTAAAGATAGTTCATTGGTGGTCACATAACATTATTTAAAGTTAATATAATATTTATAGTTCATACTGAAACCTATTTACCTGCTTTACAGATGAAGAGTCAAACAGATATCATCACATCAACATTACGATCGACCATGTCAACTTCCCGATACAGAACGCTCTCATTGCTGGCCAGAACACCCTTGATAAGACGGCCAAGTGTTACGTCAGATACAAGTTCTATGACAAAGGTAACTTGAGATGACATGTACAGCTGTTTTCTGTGTCAATCTCTGCTACTTATTCTTGCAAAAGCGGCCAGATCCTTTTGTCTTTAAAAAACGTATACCTGTTGGAAATAGTGAAATATTTGGAAATTCTTTTTGTAAAATTGTTGAAAACATTGAAATGGTATATTGTTATATTTGCAACAAAGTACCATAAATTTGCAGTTGAATCAGTACTACATGTACCAGGCATTGACATACTTAATGTCGCAGTTCCTTGCTGTTGTTGTTCTTGTTACTGTTATTGTTATGTAGTTATAAAATTATGACTTTTGAGATGCAGTTTTTTATGATTTGATTTTTTTAAGAGATGATTATGATGGTTGTTCTTAAACGGACACATGGCAATCTTGAGTTTTATATCAGGCATTACTATTAGTTCAGTGATTTATTAATCCTGTATCATTTTGACTTTAAAACTGCATGCATATAATGAATTTGCTTTGAACTATTCTAACAATTAATAGTAATGATTGAACGAATGCAAGTTGCGAGAAAAACGAACGAGACGCCGTGAGTTTTTGAAAAATCAAGATTGCCATGTGTCCCTTTAAAAATAGAAATCACTTTTTATTAAATATTTTATTGTGCACTATTATGCAGTTCTTTTTAATTTGGGCGAGAGGCCTTTATAGCAAATAAATCCTTGTATTTTGTAAGACAAGACAAGAAAAATGGAGTAATGGCTTTTCTGTTTGTCATTTGTAATAAACATGTACATGTAATTGACTTTATAAAACAGCGATGGTGATATGGGGGATTTTGTCTTCTTTTTTTTTGTTCAGAATTTTGAACGTGGAATGTCTTTACTATTTTTGTCTTTATGGGGGGATTTTTTAATTTATTTTAACACATATGTCACGATAGTGTGTTTGTTACCTGCAGCTGCTGTGATGACCAAGTTTGCTGGTGTGTCTGTCGACAGTAGTGGTTACATTACGTCCCAGCCCAGGAATAGGCATGATCTACAGATACCAGACAGCTCAACATTCAGGTGGTGGGTACAGGCTTAAACATCAACCCTAGGTGTTCAGTATAGATCCAAAACTTGCATTGCCTCTGTAAAACAAACTGCTGACACATTTCTATAGGTTTTGTGTAACAGCTTCGATTCAAAATCACAAATTGTGTTACTTGTGTAATTATGCTTTATACATGTAAACTAAATAACAGGACACATGATTAATACAGGTATTATTAAAGTAGCATACCAGTGCTAGTGAAGTTTTGTAGACTTTTCCCATGTAAACTTCCTGTTTCTGGGACAGTAGAACATCAAGATGCCTTCAGTTAGCTTTAATATTTTGAGACAAACTGTCAGGGTGTCTTAAGATTTGTTTAAAATACTAGAACCATTTTTGGATTAAAATTAAACAATATTTATTCATTTTGAAAGGACAATTTTCGATGGGGCCAACAGATGGAATGGAAAGTGCACATCAAAAGCAACTGTCAAATCTCTCAAGTGATTTTGAAAAACTAGTTAACTTTTTTTACCACTATAATGCCTGTTCGTCTGATATATAACTTATTCAGGTACTAGTTAAATTGACAGAAACAAGCACACCAAACAATAGATGAAAATTAAATCTCCTTTATTGCTACATTCAATATTAAATAATTATGAACTTTATTTAGATCCTCTTTTACACCATTTATACCTTCAGGTATCTGAGAGAAGAAAGACTCGAGGTTCAGGTGTGGGTGAGCTATGGCACTCGTAAGGACGACCAGCAGCGACCCAAACATCGTGACAAGCTGATTGGCTCAGCCTACATCTCCATGGAAACACTCGGTGACCAGCGCAGGAAACAACATAGAGTCAGGTAGCAATTTGTTGTTAAAAGTGGAAGCTTTTCATTCGTCACAAATCTGCAAGCAGGCTGTAATATCTATATCATAGAAATATGTTAGAGAAATTGAGTTAGCAAAAAAATATATTATCTATCCGAGCTTGCGAAAACGGTTCACAGTCTTTCTCAGTGTGTTCTTATTTGCTTGCATGTTCGTTTAAACCAAATAACAGATGTAATTAAATGTACATATTGGAAAATACAAGAAAAACTCCAAAAATGTGTTTTTTTTATCTTTAATAAGCATTTATTTAGGGCTGTTCCAGGAAAAAAGGCCTGTGGGGGGGCAAGAACGACAGTAAAAAAACACACACCCACCCACAGAATTCAAATTATTTTCCACCACCCACCCACAGAATTTGAATTCGCCAAGAACCCCCCACCCACAGAATTAGAACTTTTTACAAATTTAGTAAATTTGATAAATTGACCTTCAAATCACTCTTATAATCAGTGCTCCAGATAAGCCTTTTCCTAGCGGTAACATTGAATATGGACCTGAGGATTGGGTCTATATTCGTAAAGAAAACACTCTTGTAGGCCTGGGTCCATATTCATAAAGAAAACAATCCTGTAGGCCTGGGTCCATATTCATAAAGAAAACAATCTTGTAGGCCTGGGTCCATATTCATAAAGAAAATCCTGTTGGCCTGGGTCCATACTCATAAAGAAAACAATCCTGTAGGCCTGGGTCCATATTCATAAAGAAAACAATCCTGTAGGCCTGGGTCCATATCCATAAAGAAAACAATCCTGTAGGCCTGGGTCCATATTCATAAAGAAAACAATCCTGTAGGCCTGGGTCCATATTCATAAAGAAAACAATCCTGTAGGCCTGGGTCCATATCCATAAAGAAAACAATCCTGTAGGCCTGGGTTCATATTCATAAAGAAAACAATCCTGTAGGCCTGGGTCCATATTCATAAAGAAAACAATCTTGTAGGCCTGGGTCCATATCCATAAAGAAAACAATATTGTAGGCCTGGGTCCATATTCATAAAGAAAACAATCCTGTAGACCTGGGTCAATATTCATAAAGAAAACAATCCTGTAGGCCTGGGTCCATATCCATAAAGAAAACAATCTTGTAGGCCTGGGTCCATATCCATAAAGAAAACAATCCTGTAGGCCTGGGTCCATATTCATAAAGAAAACAATCCTGTAGGCCTGGGTCCATATTCATAAAGAAAACAATCCTGTAGGAATATATATAATGCTACAACTAGCTACATATAGATGGTAGTAAGTACAATAAGGGAGATTCATGCAAAAATCTGGGTGGTTTTTTCGCGGATTTTTTTTAGCGCGCGAGCAGTATTTTATACCCAAATTCCATAAACGAATACCTAAAAATACACTTTTAAACAAGTTTCTTCATTGATGTCAGGGGAGATAACAAGAATGAATAAAAACCGTTTTTAAACACTATTTTATTTAATAACCATTGATAAACATTTCCCTGTTATTTGGTTACTTACAGACAGTGTCCTTTTAAAGTTTGTTGTTATATTTTCGTACTTACAAAACATAAAAATATTGAGAAAGTAAGAGTGTTTGTTTTTTTTACCCCACCCACACAACCAAATATTGGCCGCGATTTTTCAAAAACGGCCGTGCAAAAAACGGCTGAACGGTTGGGTGCCTAATAACTTCCCCTTTGGAAAATAAACGATAGTATGAATCAAATTGTTTACAATGTAAAATAGTATGAATCTAATCGAGTACGAAGTACGAAATTTCGTAGGAGTTGTCGTTCTTGAATTCATTCTATTTTTAAAAGCAACATCTGCTAACATACAAAAATCGATTTTAGCAATTTTACGGGAGTTTTTCACACAATTCCGTGGGGCCAGGAGGAGGGTTAGAATTCCGTGAGATTTCATCTCATGCCGTGGGGTATCACATGTATGTATAACACCCTCCAACAACTCAAAACGATTTACATTTCACCCCCAACCCACAGAATTCGAATTCTTCTGACACCCCCAACCCACATAATTAGAATTCTTCTGACACCCCCCACCCACAGATTTTCAATTCGTTTTCGTTCCGACCCCACCAGGCCTTTTTTCCTGGAACAGCCCTTAGAGAAAACGTGCAATTTACACAAACCGAAAGTCTGAATAACGAGTTGAATAGAAAATGATTGGTCACCCTTTTTGTAGTATTATCAATTAACAATTCTAACTCTTAAACATCATATGAACATTTCTTGATAGTCGCGGAGAGAAACATATATTTAAAACCGCTACTAAGTTGTATGTAAAAACAAGTATTATTTGCATGACGTAGATACTACTTTTAACACTGCGTGACTGCACGGGGAAATGAGGTAAATCTGAATTGTATAGCTGCACAACTATTGCCAGATAATTGATAAATACATTTACCTGTGGATTAATTTACCTGTTCAAAGTTTTCTATGTCATCAAATAAAATCTTATTCTCGCTTTTCACAGATATTACAATATGTAAATTGTATATATCTATTGTTGTGTATTGATTTCGGTTTAAATAAACATAAACATGTTCATGAAACAAAACATGGCCGGGGAACCATAAAAGATACAAACATCGTTAAAATCAATCAGCAAACTTTATTTGATAAGAAAATCAAATGTGTTTTAAATAATAATTGATCACAATTATTCATAAAATAAGTTCACACAAATTAAACATTTCATCAGTCTATTATCGCTAATCAAAAAATAATTTTCACACCTCTTGGTTTTCTTTCACACCTGGATTGAACTTAGGCTTCATGTAAAATCAAAGGCCGAGGTCGCATGGCAACTGATCACAACTTCAAGCTTTCGGTGGCTATTATTACATATAAATGGTCCTCCAGACCGTAAAAAGCCTTCGAGTTTGGGGTGGTTGAATTGAATTATGTAGAAGTTGTGCAGGGACTGGAGTATGTGCTCAAGTTACAGATGGTATTCGAGGAATCTGCGTTCAAGTTATCGAAGTTTGACTAGTTTATATATAAATCTGGTCAATATAGATGTTAAAATATCAAAAAATATTATTAAAAATACAGAAGAAGGAAATAAAATCTCATTTTACAATGTAATTTGATACTATTTTATTAATCTTTCTAGTGGGATGTATCCTCTGTTCAAGCCCGGCACATCCAATCTAGGTGGAGGTTATATCAGAGCCCATATCGCAGCTCGACCACAGTTTGGCAGAATGGATCAGGTACGTCCAGCTTCTCTTTCCTTCCATGCTCATTTACTATGATCACAGTCCGATACATATAAGTAGATAATGTTATGGGATTATTTTGCTGTGATGTAGTCCTCATATTATGTAGAAAGTATTGTTAGTCTTGTATTGTAGCAAATAGCCTCAGTATGATACCTTGCCTGAGTGGTTTTGAGCCTGTGGCTTAAAATCACTTGCTCCTCACTGCTGTGGGTTCGAGCTCTCATCTTTATGCGAGGAAGCTATCCTGCTGGCTTGCAGAACCTCGGTGGTTTGATCCAGGTGCCTGGGTTTTTCCTCCACCAATGGGAAGCTGGAAAGTCGCCATATGACCTTTAATAGCTGTTGGTGCGAATATAAAATCCAATTCTTTTCAATGAATATTCAATGAGTTTGGTTCATCCCTCAACACTCACTATGTGTAAAGCAGAATTAATTGCAAATAACCTGTGTAAGATATCATTATACCCCCGCTTTCACAAAGTAAAGTAGGGGCTATATAGTAAGGCCAAACAAAATAATATGTGTGGTTCAGGTAACATTGGGAAAAAAAATAGGGTAGGTAGGTAGGGATTTGTTTTTATTTTATTTTTTTATTTTTTTCTCTCGACACGTTCCAAAAATAGGTCAAACACAGTGTTTTAATACTTTTGTAATACTTTGCTTAATATGTTTGTTTGGTTATTGGCTCTTTATATAACCAGGACAATATTTTAAAAAAATGTAGCATGTCAGAGCAAAATAAATTCATTTGACTAAAATAAAAATGCACATATCTGTTTTTAAGTCCTTTTTGAAAGTGAGATATATTAAAAAGAAATTGACAAGAGGGTTGCAAAGATGCAAAGTCTGCACTCGGTATATAAGTGAACGGTGTCCCATCCACTTCTGGAGAACATTGATATTTAAACTATTAAAATTTATTAGACAAGGTATAAGAAAGTGGATAAAAGTCTTTTACACAAACATTAAATCTTGCATTTTAGTTAACGGCCATCTGTCAGAGTGGTTTTTTATTCACCGAGGCTGCCGACAGGGAGATCCGCTCTCCCCATACATTTTTATTCTGTGTGTCGAAATATTGGCTGTACTGGTCCGGACAAATAAAGATATTAAAGGAGTTAAAGTAGGAGATACTGAATATTTAATTTCTCAATATGCCGATGACACCTCTCTTATATTAGACGGCACCGAAAAATCCCTTAAACATGCTTTAATTGTTTTAAAATTCTATGGAGATATTTCAGGTCTTAATGTTAATGTTGATAAAACCAGAGTTATATGGTTTGGGAAAAACAAAGGTTCAAATATAAAATTATGCACAGATACAGATCTTAACTGGAATCAGGGTGAATTTTTGATCTTAGGAATAACAATGTCAACAAATTTAAGGAGTGTGATTGCCTTAAATTATGATAGGAAAATAAACGAAATTAAATCATTACTAATGTCCTGGTCAAAAAGAATCCTCACACCTTTTGGAAAAATCACTGTTATAAAAAGCTTAGCTCTACCAAAGTTAAATCATTTATTTTCATCATTACCTAATCCACCTGAGGAACAGGTCACACTGTTGCAAAAAATGTGTTTTAATTTCCTCTGGAATAACCACCCAGACAAAATTAAGAGATCTGTTGTAACTCAAGACTATGATTATGGTGGACTTAGAATGATCAATATTAAACAGTTCATATATTCTCTGAAATTAACATGGATTAGAAGACTTTTGATTGGAAACAAAAAATGTATGGAAATCCATAAACATATGTATCCATTCACCACCAATATGCTATTTTTCGGTAATGATTATGTAAAGAAAAACGTGCAAGAAATAGGCAATCCTTTCTGGAAGGATGTTTACACAAGTCTTAACATCTTACTAGATGTTAAAAAATCACTGTCATGGAAAGATTTCTTAACACAACCATTATGGTACAATAATAACATTAAGATTGGAAGATCATGTGCTTTTTATAAAAGATGGTATGATAAAGGTATTTTATTTATTAATGATATAATGGATAACAATGGTAATCTTCTCTCTTTTACACTATTTATCGAAAAGTTTGCTGCAAAGTCACATTTTTTAGAATATGAAGGTATGACTGCAGCAATACGGGACTACCTTCAAAAACAAAATTTCTCTCATCTTGCCATTAATTTAGAAAATCCAGTTTGCCCATCAGTAGTGTCCCTTATAACAAGCTCACAGAAAGGCTGTCGTTCCATTTATGATATACTTAATAAATCAAATGTACATCCAACATCTATAGCCAAATGGGGGCAATATGGTTTAAATATAGACAGAGAATGGAAGGACTTGTTCAAAATACCTATCAAATGTACAAAAGACACCAGGTTACAATGGTTTCAGGCAAAAATAAACCATAGAATTACTGCAACAAACATCCTTTTGACAAAAATGAAGATAAAAAATGATAATTCTTGTAGCTTTTGTACAGAGTCTCCAGAAACCATTACACATTTATTTTGGGAATGTAAATATATTAAAACATTTTGGGATATTTTTAAGATTACTTGCAATGATAATAATATAATAATCCAACCGGAATGGACTATAAAAGAAATCATATTTGGGTCTAGTCAATATGATATTGTTTTAAATTAATTAATTTTGCATGCAAAATACTTCATATATAAATGTAAGTTAGATGGAAGATTGCCACTGTTCATTAATTTCAAACCACAAATTAAATACATATATCAAACTGAAAAAATAAATGCAATTAAAAGTATTGCATTTGATAAATTTGAAAAACCTTGGTCGACTTATAAATCTCTACTTAATTAGTTATTGTCTTAATTATTAAGTTACACTGTGCAACACATCTACCTTATTATTATTTTTTTCTTCTAATCTTTGATAAAGAAAAAAAAAAAAAATTCCCAAGCTAACTTATGTTCCCCGCTGTTCCCACTGAATAATGAAGAGTCACACCTCCATAGATAGATCTTGTCTTTTCTTTATATATTTTTATTTTTTATAACAGCATTTTTTTTCACACAATCAACTATAGTAAAACTCAGCAGAGATAGTTTGTGGATTTGTATACAAACTGAAACATTCGTACTTGATTATTTTATCTATGCACTTATCTATGTTAAATCATTTGTTAGGTAAAATATATATGCTGGGTTTTAAAAAAAACAAAACAAAAAAAACAACATCTTTACGATTATCATTGAAGGGGTATTAAAGTAGCAAAATAAATATCTTGACAATTATAATTTTTTTCCGCTTTCAAGTGTAAAAGGGACATACAGCAATCTGGTTTATTTGTAAATAAAACTTTTGAAAGATCCTCGGTGTCACTCTTTCAGAAATGTGTATTTTAAATCTTCTTTTGAAATTGTAAAGATGTTTTTAAAAAAAAAAATCCCTATTTATACAGCTTCTAATTATGATATGCATTTTTGTATGTATGTATATGTGAAAACTGTTTATATATAAATATGATGCATATTACATACATATCTGTACGGTTTGTTGAGGGGTGGCCCACCCCGACCCTCACAAACCTATTACGGGGTGAATAAATGGATTACCATTCATTTGGTAATCGAAATTAAAAAAAAAAAAATTATTATAATATTTCACCCTTAATAACGTACATAGTTGAAAGAAAACGGCTTCACTTTTATTTAAATATGTTCATGATCGTGTCACATGTTTAAAAAATACCTTGAAGTAGCAATGCAAACGCATTTTTCAAATTAGAAAATATTGGGAAACTGATTAGTATTTTCTAAATAGTATCATCAAAATAGTCCATTGAGGAAAAAAAAGTAAGTTTATGAACCACCCCATATGCAAAAAAAATATTTTTTGTGTCCAACAATTGCCAAAATGAATAAGCCTTTTTATCAATTTTTCTGAAAAAAGCAACCTAGCTGATAAATATTGTTTTTTCCTTGCAATGAAGTCATGCAGATCTTTATATACAAAGTAATGTGTCAAATGAATGTTTCTTTCCCTTTTTCTTTTAAATATGTGCTACTATTTTCACAAGTTGGTGTTAAACCTGTCATCTTAAACAAATGTACTCGCGTTAGATGGCCTACATGACTTATCGTGACAATGTCAAGGTCAAATTTGAACAATTCTGAAAAATGAGTAAATTAGCCTAAAAAAGCCAAAAGTTCTTTCGTGATGAATGATAACATGTGTATGAAATATTTAAAGTGTTATTTCACTAAAGAATTCATGAGAATTATTAGTGGGAACAAGTTTCTAGTCCGAAATAAGACTCGAAAAAGACGATCTTGTTTGTAGTTCCAAGCATGCGCATTACAGTCACATGACAAGAGTTGTCTTTTCTGATGTTAGCAGGTGTTGAAAAATGCGCAAATACACCACGAGTACGTCATTTTTTGTGAGATTAAATATAAAACAAATTGAAGATTAATTATTGAAGTACTTTATTTGTACATAAACTAGAGCGTAATCTTAATACTGAACTTCCAAAAACCGCACTTCGCTTCCATTTATTTTTCATCTACCATTAAATAACAAAAGCCGTGAGGTCAATTACGTAATGTATGCAGTGTTTTCTTCCTATATTCAACATAAAAAGTTCCACTTTTTAGTGTCTTAGCACTTAAAAGATGCGTAATTTGACGTACCGAACTCCAGGTTGGGATATTCCTAAATTCTAAATATAGCTTACGCGGCACCACCTATCGGGTTTTGCATTGCTACTCGAAGGGACTTCCATCTCCCATATTCTTATAGGCGAAACACTGAAATGAACTGGTTTTTAAGCCAGAATCGTGGTGATTTTCTTGAAATATATCGATCAATGTAGCTTGGTTTACGACTGCCTTCATCATATTTTTTTTCCGGGCCGTGAATACATCTTTCGAAAGTAAACGCGAACACGGTCGCCGCCATGTTGTATTATGCGTTGTTTCGTATTCGCGGCGTTTCGTACTCTTTACCGAACGTACCCACGAAAATTCGTTCTCAACACGAAAAAAATAAATAGGGTCGGCGATTCGGCGGTAAATAAATAGGGTCGGTCGGGTTACCTGAACCACACATATTATTTTGTTTGGCCTAATGGTCCATAACGTTGCGTCGCGTCAGGTAACATTTTTTCTCCCCTCGTCGCGTCCCGTAACACATTTTCATTACTTGAAATTCCTCAAACACTTTTGGATGGGTTGTTCCCAAACTTCATATACACATAACAACTGATGACCTTATGTCCCTCTACATCACCCATTGTTGATTGCCTAATGTTTTACAGAATTATTGCCCTTTGTTTGACTTCAAATTCAGCGTGTGTATTAATCACCTTCAGTGATAGTTCCGAGTTTTCCCAGTTACAGAAATATCATTTATTTGTGAGATGCTAAAACTTCAGTAAGTAGCCAAAAGTATTTATTTTTTAATTTAAATAACAACTGAACTATTTCATTTGCCATTTATTATGTTTAGGCCGAGCTTCAGGAAGGGATCATCACGATCGAAGGAGAGGATATTGACGTGGATTACGACCCGGATGACAGCTTTCACCAGATAATTAGCCATAAGACCCAGAAACCAGAGGTCCCAGCCCCAGAAAAAGTCTCCTCAGAAGCTAAGGAAGAGGAGAGTGTTGAGCCAACATTCATGGCAGTTATACAGGTGGAGAGAGCCATGCATTTACCACATATACGGGATAAAGACAAGTGAGTCATTTAGGCAGTCATAAATGCACTTATCTACCAAGTATTTTGTATGCATTTACCACACATACGGGATAAAGACAAGTGAGTCATCTAGGCAGTCCTAAATGCACTTTTTATCTATCAACTATTTTGTGTACTAGTTATCTAAAACTGATATGTATTGGAATTGGGTATGGAGGGGTTGGGGCAGAGGTGGTGCTAAACCACAAGGTATAATGCCAAGTTGTGAATTTGTCAAATATGTCATGCATGTGGGACTTTAGTTTTACATACAGTTATATAGGGAGTATAGGTTTAATTTTCTTCTGTTAATTCAAAAGAGCTAGGATTCTCATATGTTGCATGTAGCATTATTTTATAGTCATTAATCCAATTTTTTTTTGAATAGTGAACCTGTGGTTAAATTGAGCCCCACCTGTCACAATTTTACAGTGCTAGAAAATCTTTAAAAAATCTTATAAGAACTTTTATACAACCCTCTTTTATCTCAACCACCGCTCCTCTTGTTATGAGTTGTTGAACAATTATTGTTGTATTATGTTACAGGTCGGAGGAGTATGAGCCAAACACGTACGTATCGTACCCAACCGCAGAAAGCAGTATCCCGTCATATTCCAGTGTCTTCCACAATTCAGACAACCCTGTCTGGGACCACGAACACGAGACTCAACTCAGCACGGAGATGTTAAGCATGGAAAACAAACACCTTGTGTTCAAGGTCTGGCATAAACCGGACGGTGCACCCAAAAGTCCGGGTAAGTATTTGTTTATACAATTGGATATTTGCCTGAGAAATCTGAATTCACAATGATCCCCCATTTGAATTTTGTATGTTTGTGATTGCTTTGATATTTGTGTCTTGTTTTAACATACTGTATTGTTGTGTCGCCGGCATAGCATGGCAGATGCTTAGGGATCACTTTGTCATTCATCGTCGTCTTCCGTCCGTCACATTTTAGCCTGCAACCTGACCTTGACTATAACTTGAAAAGGATTTGACCTATGTTCATGAATATTCACACACATTTTCATTTTACCCCAAGGAATGTCATTACACATTTCCAATAACTTCGGTTTCAGCACAGTAATGCCCTTTTTCATAAAACTTGTAACCTGCAACCTGACCTAGCACATGGCAGACGTCACAAGTGTAACATGGAACACCCTTCTAGCTTATTTATGTATTCAGTTTGGTTTAAACAATATTTATCCAAGAAATATGGTAAACAATATGTCAAATACATGGACAGGATTTGAAATATATAAATTCATCTCCTTAATATCCTCATCAGTTTCATTCCGTGTTAGAAACTAGTCGGATCAAAGAATGCACATTGATGCTGTTTATATGATGAAATGGCTCTGAATTTATGCTCTGCCGTTTGTGTCTGAATCTACCCTCTAATGGCCCTTTGGCCAAGCTTCAAAGATAGATTTTGTTTTTGTTTTTACTGCTATGTTAAGTAACATTGTACTATTCCCTTCTAGACAAACTGACAGATCGAGTACTTGGGTTTGTGTCGGTGGACCTGACCCCTCTGGCAAATGGCATGCAACAGATATCAGGCTGGTACAACATCATGGACTTTAACGGGCAGATTAAAGGACAGATCAAGGTATTAATAAATTAAGGATCAGTTTTGTGCATGATTTGGAGATCATCTCTAACCTTTGTGCAAATGATTGCTATTCCATTAAAACATACATGGGACCCCAGGAAGGCAATTTTGACATTGACCACCCACTCATAGATGCAAAATTGAGTTGAAACAACTGAATTTCGGGAAAAGTTCACCCGTAGATGTTTATTAAATTGCCTTCCTGGGTCCCGGGTACCCGGTATGTTTTAATGGAATAGCCCTTCTTATTGAATATAATGGTTCAAAATTCATGTCTGATTATCTGTAAGAGAGAGAATCTATTGTACCATGTGTGTGATATAGGAATATCCAACCTAAAAAATAGTTTTATTGGAGGACAAAAGATATTTTTACACATTGCATTAATTCTATTTCTCGCCTAAAATACTAATAAACTGGACTGAGAGAGGACTAAAGGATCCAAGAAATGGTTCATTCGAATAGAAAGATCAGTTCATAAAATAAATTTTCTACGATGTATCCATAATTACTTTCCATTCACTTGCTTAGTGACAATTTCGACCATTTTGAATGGTCTTTTTAGACTGCCTTAAATTTCAAAATTCGATACTACAGACGTAGGATGTTTGTTGAGAAACTGTCACTATGTATTAAAGTGAAGCAAATTATGGATATGTCGTAGAAAATCTTTTCTATAAAAAGGACAAAGGAATATCAATGTTCAACTTTGTATGGATTATCTCATCCGAGAATGTTGGACATTTTTGGCTTTAAGGATGTCACAGCTTGTGCAAATCATCTCTGTTCTAGGACTGGGACATATATTACAGGCCCTTATCCATTCTAGTACCCCAAAGTTTAATTTAGTTTCACCCATAATGCATTTCAATTGCCTTTTCATTGTCTTGTGCTTCTAGAAAAGTACACAGCGTTATTTCCATTTGCATTTATTTTTGTCACTTGGACAGAATAGTGCTTTCATCTCAAGCCAGCAAAACGGAAGACAGTTTTGTCCGATTGATTACAATTTATTGAATACCTTTGAATGTGGTTTTCCAGATAAATGATATAAACTTTACAGAGAAATTGTTTTAGTAAATAGGTTATAGTTATGTCAATAATAAACCTTTCTATTTTCTCTTTCAGATAAATGTGATACCCCAGTCTGCAATATGTCAGCAGCAGCGTGGGACCATCAGTGATGCGGTGTTCCCTTCCAGCTCATCCTTCCTCTCCCTACCTGCCTGGGGTGCCCAGGGTGTTTCTTCCAACCAGGGACCCCTCTCCCTACCTGGCTTCAATCAACCCCACTTCCAGAACCACTATGATCAAGTTCGCGATCATCACGAGCTTCTACAACATCAACTTCAGGAACACATTCAGCAGTTTTTACGACAGCAGGAGGAATCACAAGGTGTGGGTGTACCTAGCTTGCCCAGTTCTACGAGCGTTACTCAGGGATATACTGATGTTATATCTTCGGTACCCGACCCATCTATCCACTACAGGGAACCGTCCATACACTGGAGACCAAATCTGCCAGAGTATCGACAGGAGGATTCCTCGTCTCGATCATACCTGTTTAGTAATCTGAGGTAAGCTTGACCCTTCTTGTTCAAATATGAGTTTTCTTGATAAACTTGTTTTACAAGGTCAGTGTGGTCCTTTTTCCTCGTTCTGAGGTCTCCACCTCTCCTCCCTCTTACTACTGTCTATCTGCCCTCTCCCTCCCAATATGCAACATAAGTTTCAAATTCCCTTCCTCTTAACAGTACCTTATTCTCCAGCTCGTCTGTATCCTGTTACTGTTTATTCTACTGAAATTGAGATTATTTAATGTCATATCAGTACAACTTTCTATGAAACAACACATGTATTTCAATTTTTGTATTACTAAATAATTATGACCCAGGTCTACCTTTTCTACACACCAGAAGACATTTACAGAATTTTCCAAAAATGCACCAATATCAAGATCGACTAAAATAACCTGTTGATATAAAATAAAGTTTATAAATAGGATATCAATGTAAAGTATAAACATTTTTCTCCAGTTGGTATTAGTATTTGAGTTAATATTTTAAGATTTTTTTTTTAATTTAAACTCTTAAGTCAATTCTGAACTACAGGAAGTTTTGCATTGCCACACAAAGCCAACCTCATTCGAGAATGTGTTGATGTTACTACCATAGGTGATTGTAGTTCTAGTATTTAATGTGACACAATTTTATGTAAACATTTAACTAAAATCCTGGTATTTGTTTTCAGGAGAAATTTACAGGACCTTGATGAAATCACGAATAATTTGAAGAGCAAACTGTCCCGCAAATCCTCCCAACCACAGTCACAGTTGTCTGATCTTCACCGTCTTCCAGAGTTTGACATTCCAATTACGAGTCAGTCGGGTCAGTATCCGCTAACGTCTACACAATCCACAGCATTGTCTTTTGACTTGCCCAGGAGCCAGCGCGAGACTCCACACGAGACACCGCGTGACGACCTGGCCTATACTGGGTCACATGGTGCCGAATCTTCGAGAACAGCTGCAGACTCTGGCGCATTTTCAGTGGAAAATTCCAACGAAAAATATGACGATTCGGCTCCAACATCTCAGAGAAGCTGCAGCGATCGAATGGACACTTTGCGATCAGGGGCCACTCCCAGGGAGGCTGATAGTGGGATAAATCACTCAAACAATGATGAATTAGAGTTCAACATAGGGCTTACACTATCCCCGAGAGAATCTTGTGAAAAGAAGGACGAGTATTCCGAATCTGGTGGATTTAATTACAGAATGACACCGCGTGATGGGACCCACACCCCAAGGGAAGTGAAAGCATCCCCACGAGGTGTTCCCACAGATGTGAGAGCATCCCCTCAGGATTTTGAAAGCATTCAAGGTCCCAGTATCAATGGTAGTAACAATGCCAGAACTTCTGATGAAAATGTGAATAAAGCGGACCAAAAACAAATGAGTATAATTCAGGAATTTACAGAAAACGAAAGTGATTCTGGAGAAGAAGGAGAGAATAAATATTATCATCGTTACCGCGATTATTTAGACAACGAAGACAATAATGACGCTGATAAATCAGAAGGTGAGAACGACGAGGAAGGTGAGATAGTTGTGCCAAGGAGGATAAATGATGTGTCGGGAAAGTTCTCTCCAACAGGGGAAATAATCATGTTAAGTGAAGATTATAACAAATCTGTGCCATATGGAGTTAGCTCCCTTCCATCAAGTAGACAATTGGAGCGAAATTCTGTGCCAAATGAATATATCAGTGACAATTCTCCCAGAAGAAAAAAGGAAGATGTTTTGCAAGACATTGAATATGATGCAGAAATAGAGCCACGTGAAAATAATTCAATACATATGACGAATCAAGACCAGGTCGTCTTCGATGAAAAGGACAGTTGGTTATCGGACTCGGATAAGGAAAATGAAATGGGCCAACATGCAATAGGGTATCAATATATGCACCACCACGGTCATTTACAAAAGCACAAACATCAGCGGCAGGATTCAGATACTGGTTACAGCTCGCGGGACAATATCTCGGAAAGTTACCTCACCCCGAGTGCCGGAGGGACGAACTCAGAAACTGACATGTCGCGTCTGCATGAGCACGAAAATTGGGATCACAGAGATAGTGATGATCATGTGTTTCACGACAGACCCAAAAACCGCCTACTCTCCAACGTTGAGTTGGAATCCACTGGCGGTAGTTTCGCAGTGCGGTACGATTCAGGTCACCAGTCGAGGATATCCTCGGCTGGAAGCCGGCATACGCAAAAGTCGTCGGAACCATCCATTGCAGAATCTTTTGAAGAAAAGGAAGGAGATGCCGAGCATATAGAACCAATATCAGAGAGATCTGAAAAGGATTACAAGCCTTTATCGGCAAGGACTGCAGAACTGGAGAACTTTTTCAGTTCGGAAACACAAACACAAAAGTCGCGCGTAATGCATCGGACAAGGTCTCAATCTGAATCATCGGAAAATTCTGAAAGTGAAACAAACTGTAAACGTGATAGAATCTCAGAGCATGCTCACAGACAAACTGATCATAGTGACCGTGGCGATTCAGATTCAGAGTCGGAGGAGGACCATGGGCAGAGGAAGGTCACTCCTAGATCACAAAGAGACCCTTCTCCGAGGTCGAAAAGGAAAACTACTCCAAGGTCACACAGAGATAAAACTCCCAGGGGTGAAAATGAGACGCAAGCGATGCCAAATTTCTTCATGCCAGTACAACATTTGGAGGAGTCGATGAGAACCCTACAGATCGTTACAAAAAAGGTGATAACACTTACTCAGATCTTGGATCAATTGAATTTGTGAAATTCATTGAACCCTGTACTAGTTTTCATAAAAACATTGTTTTGAGGAGACAAATTTTTTACGCTATCAAACTTCATGTCTAGCTTCATTAAATCTTTATTTTCATCTCTTTTATAAATAAATTCAATGTTTTTATAGGTAGTAAATTATAATAAAAATCACTGAGAACAAACTATGTTTATTTCATTACAGTTTTTGTATCAGTTAATCATACGTTGATGTTTTTTGCCTAGTACAATCATTTTCTGTAGTCCCACTAAACGATTTTAAAAAATCTTATTTTTGCAAAAAAATTGTCAAAGGCCGAACATACTTTTTATGATTGCTGTTTCCATACCTACCCACGAAAAAAGACACTACCCAAAACCTTTTATAGCAATACTTTAACATTTTATTTTTTTGCTAATTTTATCTAGATGTAAATAGAGAGTGGGTCTTGAATGTTCATTCAACTTGACACCATATAACCTTTTTGTGTTGGTGCCCTATAAAACCCCAATTCAAGGATTTTGCTATCTTCAGTATTTTTTCTTGAATTTATTAAAGGGACACACGGCAATCTTGAAATGGGAGTCTTGATTTATATATCCAGTATCATTTTTACCCTGGTTACCTTTAAATAAATTAATTTTTAAATATTCACTATTTCGTCTTATTATACTATAAGTTTTAATATATTATAGGTGCAATAATATCAAAAATTAATAATATGCAAAAAAAACATTGCTTAATACTATTCATTTAATTAACATTAATGATTGAACAAATGCTAGTTATGCAGAAAAACTAGCGGAATACCATGAGTTTTTAAAAAATAAAGATTGCCGTGTGTCCCTTTAAGGTTTTTACGAGATCGCTCTCATGCCAAATTATCGGAACCAGTCAGATTGCAGATCGTGACATTTGTTATATACTATTTAATACCGCAACAAACCAACGGCTCCAAAGGTTAGAGCATCGTCTACTATGTGTTTACTGAACCAAAGATTCAGGGTTAGAGCCTTATATAAGACAACATTTTTTAAACCATACAGTGTTAATATATTTCAAAAAATATATTTCAAAAAATATACAAAACTGCTACGGAATAAATCTGATCGGTTCCGAAAATTTGGCATTTGAGTACTCTGTTACTCATCATCGGTAAACTAGTATTTCATCTACCTACCCGTTTACAAAATCCTGGGTCGGGAAACAGAAATAAGTTAAGGATGTCCTAAAATCTATAAAAGAAAATCCTCTATTTTGTTAAAATAAAACATTGAAACGAATGTTTTAATAATGGTCATTGTAAGTGTTTATGTATATCTTTACAGCAACACTATGATCCACAGCAGGAATTAGACCGGGCAGCAGCGGCCTCAGAAATGGTGGCCAAACTGACAGGCAAGGATAAGTTTGCCCAGATCAACACCAAAACCAGGCTACCGACAGCCGAGGAAACTAAACGCATAGCTAAAATATTCTCATCCAAATTCTCCTGAGGAAATTTACATGTACTCTCAGAGTAAAAGACTGAAAAGAAACACTGTGATATTTGTTTGTTACTAAATCTGTTTATAAATATATCATGTATACAAATATAGCGATTTTGACCAGTGCCCTTTGTATTCTACTTGGGACAAGAACAACATACAAAGTTCAGATTTTTAGGGAGAACATTGATGTTGATAAAAGTGCATGAAACAATTATGTTTCATACTGACACTCTATATCTATAAACTTCATACATTTAAATGTATCTTGTTCTGTATGCGAAAAGATTGTTTCATTCAGAAATAGGTTCCTATATTTTAATACTGGTTTTGTAGATAATTAGTGTTAAACTTGCCCTGCTGTACCTAGACAATAGATTAAGTACACACAAGGCAAAACTGTATTTAGTTATTTATGAATTTGACAAAAGATATTATTAAATGCAAATAAGCCAGTATATATACTTCACTACATTGGCGTAGGCATGAGTTTTGTGAAAACTACTCAATAAATGTAAGTGCTTAAAATTAGTTTATATGTAGATCATGTTGACACTGGTGGTACACCACTGAAAATTAATGCATTTACTTTGTCAAAGTAAAGTAAATGCATAAATTTCCATTGGTGTATGTATATATTATTGTTATTGCATTTAGAGCCAATGATTTGACAGTCATGACATTGATACCACATCTTGTTTATATAGTCAGACATGCTCATCTCTATTAAAAGACCACCTGCTCTAAGAGATCACCGATTTAGTTCCCAGTTTTAAATTTATTTGCACCTGCATTTAAGAGACCACCTGTGTTAGGAGACCAGTTTTGCTCTTCCATTTAGTGGTCCCTTAATACAGATTAGACTGTAAACATTAAGTTGGTAAATAGGAAATACTCAGCTTATAATTATTAATTAGTTTATATATGAAACAATGACCTGGAGTTTGCGGATTAGTCATTTATAGCTTCATAAGCTTAGATGACGGCAGATTCTAAGTTTTTTGTTGTATTGTTTACTGTGAACATGCCACCAGTGACCGATTTCATGCAATTAAAATGATTTCGGGCAATTGTTTCAATCGGTTTTGAATTTTAGGCTTGTAAAGCATGAAAGCTGTCTTGCAGATGTTTGACTGACATTTGTTATTTACGATTTACATCGATTTTAGTGCTATGCCATGTTTTCAGGATTTATATACTGCGTAAGTCCCCTCCATATCGCATCATTTCGTTGTTATATGCTCGTCTTAGTTGCCAATATACGATGGATAGTAACTGTAACATATAAATTTGTGTATACGACACGTCGGCTCCAGAGAATGAAGTTTTATAGGTTAAACTATGCAATTGTTGGAATATTTCAGTGAAACTTGGCAGATATGTTAATGATGTTTTCTAAAGTTGTGAATGTCTAAGGTGTTATTATATTATGGTAGAGCAAACTTTAAAGCCTGAATTATTAGATTTTTGTTTTTATATGTTGCAATTAGTAAGAGTAAATTAAGAATCTGGCCATTTTATTAAAATCAGTAGTGAGAAATATATTAAGATTATTGCCATTTTAATCCTCCTTGTGGGTTAGGGTGGTGGGAAAAGGATGATATGTTTTTATCATTTAGACAAATTGAGAAACCTTGGACATCGTTAAATCAAAAGAAAGTTAGAATCTTTATCATGTTTATTTCTGCCAAGTTTTTTTTTTTTTAAATATTCCAATTGCAGGCTTGTTTTAATCCATGAACATAATTTTGCTAGAGTTTTTGAATGGAACGGTAGAAGTAGTATTTAAGCAATAGAAGTAGTTTAGACCTACAGATGTTAGCACTTGTTAGCTATGCACACTATATTATTATTACAGCATTTTAGTTGTTTACAAACATGGCCATTCATTGCATCACCACTATATTCATCAACTGATTGTTATACCCACAAAGTGAAGTGTGGGCGCCGTGTGGTTGCCGGGGGCCCCGTTTGGTCACGGGGCAAAGAATACGGCCACTGCAGATCCCTTTGGAGGGGTAGGCAGAGGGGTAGAATCCCCCCAAATACATGTTCATTTTATCATTTTTTGTTCATGTTCATTAAAGGTCTTCATCATGATCCCTGCATTGTTTCAGGTGCTATCTCGCTCGCATCAAAAGAGCAGTGGCAGAAAAACAATAACGTGGAGTTTCTACGATAGAATTTGCAGCAACTCTGCAGTTCAGGGTGAGAAGGTTCTAGGCCCATTTTCCATATTTTATCTCGATGTACATGGAAGATGAGCACGGCATGTTCATGCCTTTTAGGCGCCATATAACCTTTTCATGTGTTGGTGCGCCTTAAAACCCAATTCAATTCAAGTGAAATGTGGGTTATATAAGAATCACGTCCGGTGCGTCTCGTAACACATTTTTGTCACGCGTCGCGTCCCGATGCGTAACATTTTTATTACTTAATTTCTCAAACAGTTAAATGGATTGTTCCCAAACTTCATATACACATAGCAACTGATGACCTTATGTCCCTCTACATCACCTATTGTTGCTTACCTAATTAATGGCCCTTTATTTGGCTTAGAATTTAAGCGGGGGTATTCAACACCAGTGATAGTTCTAGTTTTATTTGTTGATGAGCATCTTGTCAATGTTAAATCTACTAACTTTTCATTTCATTTAAAAAAACTATAATTTTAAAGTTGTACATACCCGATTCATTATGTGGAACTTGGAATTAGAATGTCATTCAAAAAAGAGTTTTAATATCCCAAATTAACAACAGCATGGGTTGGTTTCTGTGGAAAACAAGCTATTTGGGTGGATTTATATAGTGTGATTGTTTAATTAAAAACTCATGCAGAAAACTATATTTTTAAAAAGCTTTTACTCAACCATTCATTGAAACTCTAGCCTAGTAGATTTTGTAAAAAATAATTGTACAGTGCAGTTCAGGAACATCCACAAAAAAAAGTTTTATTGATTTTTGGTTTGTTTATGTTTGCAAGGGTTAAAAATCATCCACTTGTTTCCATGTTCTCTTTAGCATGTGGTGGTACACGACAATTCTTGGCAATCAGGCTTGAATGAAAGCCATGGTGAAGGATCAATTTCAGGTATTTGAGTGTTGTTCAGGGCACTTAAACGTTAGACCAATGACCCTTGTTAGTTTACCAACACTCAAAGGAGTTAATATCATCGGCGTAGCTACTATTAGGCCATATAGGCCCAGGCCTATACATCAGTTTGAAAAAAATAAATAAATGAAAAGTCCAAAAATGCTATAAAAACTAAAGCTAGAGGGAGTTTGGGGTGAACATTTGTTTCTTTATTTTGCAGTGTAGATAATTCAACTTGGTCAAATGTTAATTCTCAAATTTGTCAACAAAAAAAAAATCTTCAGATAACACACAAGTGCTCTGTCAAATATACGCCAAAATGCATCATTGCGTAGCTAAGTTTTAAAAAAAAAAGCAAAGGGAGCATGCCTAGTTTGTCGGGCCTATAGGTGTATTTCATGTCGGCTACGCCCCTTAATATATCCTACCTATATTCTACAACATGGTCTTCTAAAAGTTATTTTGATAAAATATGTATATTTGTAGTGGTTAAATTTAATTTTCTCATGATAAATTGTCACTGAAATATTTTATTTAAGATAAAAGTGGTGTCTGGTATGCTTCTAATCACTTTGTGTGTCTTTCCTGTACAGTTAGGGACAGTGGTGTTCTCTCCAACAATGAGAGTTAAACAAAATGTGTCCAGTAATTTTTAGTTATTTTTGCAGATATTATAATATTCCATTATTAATTAACTGCATAATTCCATTGTCTAGTCATCTATGTTTTGTGATAATTAGTGTCGTGTATTGTCATAGTCATCAGACATTATATTAATGTAACAAGATAAAATTTGCAGCAACTCTGCAGTTCAGGGTGAGAAGGTTCTAGGCCCATTTTCCATATTTTATCTCGATGTACATGGAAGATGAGCCTGGCATGTTCATGCCTGTTAGGCGCCATATAACCTTTTCATGTGTTAGTGCGCCTTAAAACCCAATTCAATTCAATTATTTATTTCTTAAAAGCACAAACTCATGTTTATAGAATATATTTTAAAAAATAATCGAAGGTAATTAGTTTTACTCTTACTATTCTATAACTTATGAATGGTGATTTATTCCCTGAATACTTTAACATATAACTCATGTTTTTTTCTTTCTTTCTTGAAAAACGTTTTTAGCTTTATCCTTTAGTCATTATGTTAAGGGCATTTTGTTTTGTTTTTTTCTTTTGTGTTTTGTTTCAAACATTCTTTAATATCGGAACATTTTTTTAGTGAAAAAAATCTCATCTCGGTGTACTGGCTTTAACCCTTAACCCACTACATATATATAATGGACTCTTTCTTTGAATTAAGACCATACCATTTATGTGACACTGCAAATCACGCTAGAGGTGGAGGACCTTCACTTCATGTTCATTTTGTCATTTTTTTATCCTGCTCATTCAAGGTCTTCATCATGACACTGCGTGTGAAAATGTGGCTCCATCGCAAAAGGAGTGTTTTCTATAGAATTTGCAGCAACTGTGTAGTTCTGCAGGTTAGAAGGTCCGAGGTCCATTCTACATATTTTATCTTGATGTAAATGGCATGTTCATTCCTGTTAGGCGCCATATTACCGTTCATGTGTTGGTGCACCGTAAAACCCAATTCAGTTCAATTTATGTGACAAAGGGGTGTTACTCGCAGGCTGATCTGGGTTTACAATGGACGCAAAGGTTGTTATGGTCCTGCTTAGCGGATTAAGGGTTAACTCTAGGGCATTTTGTGGATTTTGTTACTATTGTTTTAATGCAAAAACTTTCTTTAATAGACATATTCATTTTTAGAGGTAATAAAACATTGTTCATTATTCACATCACAAATCGCACACTAGGTAACTAATATAAAATGATCCGTCCATTGTAATTGATTAGACGTTTATGTTTGTCTCAAGGGAACTCGGTGTTTTAACACCATGGTTATATTGATCAGAGATACAGTACAAGGGTCCTAGTTATTTAACAGGGAGGATATATTGAAATCAGGGACCTTGGTGTTTAACACAAAGGTACTATTGAGATGGGTGATCTCTGTTTATAGTCTCATCCAAAACACTAACCGTCCATTTTGAACTGTTATATACATATTCACATGTACTAGTTAAATGATAGAAAATAACACGTATTGCTTCATTGTAGCTTTGCTAAACTAATGTATCTAAACTTGTATGTAGAAATAGTTAAAAGGAAACTTTGAACACCATTACATCTACACAAAGTAATATGCAAAACATGTTTTTAGTATAATTGTATTTTAAAATAAAAATAAAGTGGACTTTATCATGGAGCATGTACATATATCTATGGATTGATAGGAGCACATATTTAATGATGCTCTTATAGGAACACTGATCTAGATATAATAAATAAATTTAATAATCAATCTCCTGAAAAACAGATCTGTTTCATCAAAATGACCAAATGGTCTTTGTTTATAAACAAGGTCTGATGGTTATAAAGAATGATATAATGGTAGGGAAAAAAGATCTAATGGTTAGGAAAAATGATCTTATGGTAAGGGTAATTGATCTTATGTTAAAGGAAAATGTTCTTATGGTTAGAAAAAATGATCTATTGGTTAGGAAAAGAGATCTTATGATATAATGATTAAGAAAGCTAATCTTATGTTTGGGAAAAACGATCTAATGGTTAGGAAAACGGATCTTAGGATCTAATGTTTGGGAAAACTAGTCTTGTGTTCAGGAAAAACGATCTAATGTTTGTTTAGGAAAAACGGTCTAATGGTTAGGAAAACGGATCTTAGGATCTAATGTTTAGGAAAAATGATCTAAAGGTTATGAAAAATTATCTTGTGGTTAGGAAATATGATCTTATGATGTAATGATAGAAGAAACTAATCTTATGTTTAAAAAAAGGATCAAATGGTTTGGAAAACGTATGTTAGGATCTAATGTTTAGGAAAACTAGTCTTATGTTTTGGTAAAAACGATCTGATGATTAGGAAAACTAATTGTATGTTTAGGAAAAACGATCTAATGGTTAGGAAAACGGATCTTAGGATCTAATGTTTAGGAAAAATGATCTTGCGGTTAGGAAAAATGATCTTATGATGTAATGATAGAAAAAACTAATCTCAACTGATGTTTAAGAAAAACGATCTAATGGTTAGGAAAACGTTTCTAAAGGTTATGAAGAATGGTCTAATAGTTATGAAACTGATGTAGTGGTTATAAAATGATCTTATGGTTATGAAGAATGATCTAAATCCTCTTATAGTCCTATGGTTATAAAAATGAATTTACAAATTATTGAATGGTTAGAAAAAATGATCTTATGGTAATGACTACTATTCTTGTAGTACAAATATTGTAAAATGATCTGATAGTCACAAATGAAGAAAACATCTTTGTTTATAAAACATGCTCTAAATCGACCAATTAGTGAAAAAAAGAGCTGATATGACCAGCATCTTGTTGTTTTTATAAATTGTTTTGTTATTACCTGTTTGTATATTCTGTAGAATACCTGGTGTATATGATGTTTATAGCTTATTAATTTATATGTAATATAGTGTATATTACTATTTATACAAAGGAAAATAATAAATAATATTTTCATAACAGTATGTGTTTCTTATTGTTACCATGGTTACTATGACATAGTTTCCAATAATCCTAAACTTCCTTGCCTTTATCGGTTATATCTGTACAACTCCAGATGTAGTTGTGTGCATTAAAATCACCCAAGAGTATAAAAGGTGATGGTAATTGTGCAACTAGGCGATTTAGATATTTAAGGTCTAGTGAAGAACTAGGTGGTAAATATAAGGAGCATATTGTTATAACTCTGTGCATCGTAACACTGACCACAACAGCTTGCAAATCAGTTTTTAACGGAACAGTTCTATGAGGAATGTTTTGATTCACAAGAATTGAAACTCCTCCAGCAGATTTATCATTTGTATCACAAATATAGTTACATAAATAATAGTTTTTAAAAGATATTTTATCACTAGTCTTCAAGAAAGTTCCCTGAAGACAAAATGCAACAGGGTTGTGTTTATTTAAAAGTAAGCTGATTTCATCATAATTAGGCTTTAAACCTCGGCAGTTCCATTGAATGTGATTCTGATGTTACTACGGTGGCAGTACGGGTTTATGGACTTTGGAGTTGGCAGACTTTGGAAAATCCAGATTTGCTGGATCATCAAACTCTATCTCCAAATCTCCACATAAGTTGTGCAGTGTAATTAGATCATCAGGTCCTTTCGACTGCTTCCCTAACCCGGGAGAACTCTTTTTCCTTGTTGTCACGTCTGTGACAGCAATTCTGCGTGGTGACGAGTTCCTCGGATTTCACGAACTCTTAAACTTAAAACAGTTCGTCGGGTTTGGTGGACTCTTGATTGCACCAGAGTCTGCCGATTTCGAAATAGATGAAGTAGATGAAGTAGATGTAAGAGTTGTTGAGGATATAGTTGAAGGAGTGCTAGACTTGGAAGCCACAATAGGTTTTTGAGCCACAGGAGGCTTATTTAAGGGGACCACATTTTGAGAGGCTGAAGATGTTTTAGAGGAATTCTGAACAGAGAGTGGAATAGTAGTAAACTTGTTGGAGTCTATTTCTGGTTTCTCAATTCTACTCACATCGGTGTACAATTTGCCAGATGGAGTGTTTGGAACAAGACTCTCAACATATGTCCTAGCTTCTGGGAAAGAAATGTTCTTTTCAATCATAACCTTCTGTATTTCTCTCCCGTGCTTCCACACTCTCAAACGAACTGCGATATATATCAGTAGATGTACCTCTAAAATGAACTACGATATATATCAGTATCTGTACATCTAAAACGAACTGCGATATATATCAGTATATGTACCTCTAAAACGAACTATGATATATCAGTATATGTACCTCTAAAATGAACTATGATATATGAGTATATGTAACTCTAAAATGAACTGCGATATATGTCAGTATATGTAGTCCCGTGTGGTTCCCGGGTGCCCCCGTTTGGTCACGGGGCAAAGATCCCTTTGGAGGGGTAGGCAGATGGGTAGAATCCCCCCATATTCATGTTCATTTTGTCATTTTTTGTTCATGTTCATTAAAGGTCTTCATCATGATCCCTGCATTGTTTCAGGTGCTATCTCGCTCGCATCAAAAGAGCAGTGGCAGAAAAACAATATACGTGGCTCCGGCGTAAATGGAGTTTCTACGATAGAATTTGCAGCAACTCTGCAGTTCAGGGTGAGAAGGATCTAGGCCCATTTTCCATATTTTATCTCGATGTACATGGAAGATGAGCCTGGCATGTTCATGCCTGTTAGGCGCCATATAACCTTTTCATGTGTTGGTGTGCCTTAAAACCCAATTCAATTCAATTCTAAAATGTACTGCGATGTATGACTTTTACATACAGTGGAAAGCGCTGAAAAGCGATAGGAAGGAAACAATCGGCGGTTTCCAAAACGAATCGGCAACGTAATCGTCGCCATTTTGTTTTTGTGTATTGGAGTAATGGGGTACCTACGGGGAATTCGGCGCATTGACCAATGAAATCCTGAGCATTTTCTGCGATATGTATCAATATCTGTACCTCTAAAATGAACTGTGATATATAACAATATATGTATGTACCTCTAAAATAAACTGCGATATATATCAGTATATGTAACACTAAAATGAACTGCGATAAGACGGTTCATATTCAGATACGCGTACATTTTGCCCTTTAAAGGGAATAGTGGAGATTGTGGTGTCATTTCAGGACACAGTCATATTTTGCAATTTTATAATTAGTCTTGGTCATCTTCGACGCTTGCTTGTAGATACAAACGTCTTGACTCTTTGTGCAGAACAAATATTAAAATCGGAATATTAAAATCGGAAACACATGTCCGTATTTTTTATATTTTTTTATTATAGTATTTTTGACAATCCACATTTAGTTCGTCGATATAATGATGAAGTTTCCCGCTTTATTTATTAGTTTAGTGTCTTTCTGCTGTTTTGTATATCTTAGATAGAAGGTGCATCTGTATCAGCCGCCAATCAGAAACGATACCAGAATCTCGGCAAATTTCAAACGTTTTTTAGAAGAACTGTTCTAGACGTTTGTCTTGAAAACAAGCAAATGTCGCAGATGATTTACACTTTGTTATAATAAAATGATGAGCCAAGCATTGTTTCAAAGTTTCTTCTTCTTCTTCTTCTTCTTCTTCTTCTTCTTCTTCTTCTTCTTCTTCTTCTTCTTCTTCTTCTCTTCTTCTTCTTCTTCTTCTTCTTATTCTAATTATTCATAAACGGATGCAAAACCTTTAGTACCCAAAATGTTAAAATACTCTCAGTTAGTTATGTTTGCTATCATGCAATAAATGTACTTATACTTCATAAGGACAAACCTGTTATAACTGCCTGATATCACTAACTGGTCTAATTATTCTCTAGACAACCAGAAATAGAACGCTCGACCACGATAAGGAAATCTAGTGACCGTCACAGCAGTATAAAAGTGCTCACAGTTGTATAGACATCTAACAAACCAAAAATGAGACTGTGTTTAACATTATGGATTTGTGTTCAATTATTACAAATAGCCGATACGGCCACGGAGGTCTTGAAGAACCATGATATGGAGATGGTACATTTTGACAACAATTGGACTTGCCAGGGTGGCTGTACCCTGACCTCCAGTAAGGATAGCTACAGTGGTTACCACAGCGTTATGGTCACCAACAGGTAAAATAATGATTTATTTTCACCCAACATTTAAAAAAACCACTAAAGGTCGTTTTCTTGGTATTATGCTATAGCGTAAGTTAAACCCGACAGAGGTAATCTTATAGAGGGCGCCATGACGACACTTGGAAGGCAACCAAACGACACAATTAAGTGTCGTCTGGTCACGGGGCGATGAGATGAGAGTTATTTCGTGTTGTTCTGGCCTGCTCCAATAAGACATATTTTATTACCAGCACCTCATATGCATATATAACATAATTCTGATAATTATAAACGCTTTTTAGTGTCGTTTGAAAATAAAAAATGTAAAAGGTATGAGCTAGGTTAGGTTGCATGTTAACGTTTTATGAAACGGAACATAACTCTGCCGAATGGAAGTCAGAGTAAAACGTCTCCCCGCGCTTGCAATCAGTACTGTTATTCATTCGATCTTTGGAGATCGCTGAGCCCGATACTTATAGTTAGTTATCGGTGGTACATTTTCAATTTCTTTTGTTTTCTTACTTAATTTTTATTCGGTGGTTCCACTACTCCGGCCGATAAAAGGCTCTGGGTATTGTTTAACCACTCATAGGATATGTTGTCTGCTTTTTATACGCAGGCTTCATAACCGCTGCTCCCAACTAAATTCCATTATGTTTATTTCGCTCTTCGGGGCATTTCATTTTATTAGATACTGGGACCATACGCCGTACGACATGGGGAATACGTTAAAGAAGGATAGCTCCATGTCCACCGCCATATGCATGCCATCTTCGGGATGGTTAAAATTTTGTGCTGTTGATTTTATGAATATTGAGTTCTGCTCAACCCGGGGCTAGAGGGCGTGAGCGGTAGCTAGCATATTTCACTACCACTCATGAACAGTCTCAATCAAACCGAGACTGCAATATTTCGTATGTGTCGTGCTCGGCCGTTTCCAAAGGTCCATTATCATACTCTTTTTTATTGGACATGTCAATGGCATTGAATAATTGATAAAGAATACATGTCATGGCATTGAATAATTGAAGACCAGTATAATGTTCTATGACCATAGGTCAATATTTTGCCAAGTTACGAGCCAAACACCCGAGTCACAGACTACATAACTAATGTCATTATTGTTGTGGTACATACTAATTGGAAAGCACACCATATACTTTGTCCAGAATGAGGAGAATACGTAAACGATAAAAGAAGTATGACCTAAACGCTCTTGATTGTCTGTTTGCGTGTTTGTTTCTGTGTTTTGTGGTTGACTGTCCTCCTTGAATGCTACTTTCCCTGTCCGATCTTTTTATATTTCTTAATGAGCAAATTGTGCTGAATAAAATAATTCCAAGGTCCTGGGCCAACACAGTTTGATAGAAAAATGAGAATATGCATCTTACAGAAACCGCAGCAATCAAACGTAATGGCACAGTTGGTCCGCACTGCACCACAAATCAAAATAAATGAGCATATTTAAAAAGTCAATGAAAAGGACACAACATAAATAGTGGTGAAGACAGGGTTACCGACTTGGAACGGTCAGTAGACAATAAGGCCTATAGAAGCCTACTTCACATTGAGTATCAACTTATTGTAATGTTTATTTTCAGGCACCAAAAATTCCAGGGTGTCGCACAGACAGTTAACGTGACCCCTGGTGCGCATTACAACTTCACAGCTTTTATCAAACTTCTGACTCTGGAGGCGGCAGCTATGTATCAAACGGTGGAGTTGATGTTGAACTGCCAGAATGGAGTACATGGTATATAGGACATGCGCACGTTTTCTGTTCCGTAAATGTACAACTAAGCAAAGCCTATTTCAATTTTTTTATTACTGTTTTTTGTGGCCCATTGAACAGTCCATAAAGATAACACAGTTAAATATAATTAAATCACTTTGACTATTTTCCTAGTGTCAAATAATTTTTAGTATTATCGAAGACTGTATGAAAGTATTGTTTATTTTTTTATGATAAACAAAACATGTTAGACATAAATGCATATAACTTTTTACAATATTAGAATCATATTTCGAGGTCAAATTTCATTAAAACCAAATTCTAAATGTGTTATCGTGTCACTGAACAATCAAAAGGTACCACTATATCAGACTTGAAATACGCTGAAAATCTTTGTTTTCATACTGATATAAAATGGAGAATGTTAACTTACCTGATGATTCAAAATAATCTAATTTTGACAATTATGTTAATTGATTTTCGGATACCAAGTTTTATTCTTAAATTTCAAAGTCTTGATTTAATTGTAAAATGTTGGGTAATATTTACAATATTTTTCTCCCTTAGTATACTACCTGTTTGACGTGGTATGAATGTACTGCTCTATGTGTGCACATAGGGACTATATTCCGTCGTAGAATCTACCACTCAGCGATTCCAAATTACTTTACATGTAGTGTTAACTCTGTTTAGATATATACTGAAAGGAAAAAGAAACGCAGGGTGCGTATTTCCGCTATATATTGCATATACTGCACACTTAATTCCATATATATTCTAAGGAAATCCCAAGATGTTTTGTAAAAAAAAAGTGCATATAGTTAGAGGAAGGACACAAATGTGATGTTGTAGACGTTTTAATCACAGTACACGTTGTAACAAGAAATTCATGAATGCTGAAGTTCCTCTTTGAAAAATTGAGCCAGTTCAATACTGTATTTAATGTTAAGTGATTGCAACATTTAAAGCCTAAGTTTGCTCACCTGCTTGAGGCAAATGCGCATTCTGACGATAATGAAACTTTAAAGGGGTAACCATTGGTGTGTTCAGTGCTGTTTAAACCTTCTTTCTAAAAGGACAGGCCTAATGTCGCCCTGTACCATTCGATTAGCAGTAGCATATTAAACATACAATATATAGCGGAAATACGCACCCTGCGTTTCTTTTTCCTTTCAGTATATTATTTCAATAATGTCAGCGATACACATATTATTTCCAGGGGCATCACATTATATCAAGTTTGCTCACGTTCCTTATGTCCGACAAGGTGAATGGACACGACTTGGCGGAGTTCAGATTGTTCCACAGGGTAAGTTCTCTGCCGTGTTCTCTTAGACTCTGACAACCCTTGTTAATGCATATTGTTTGTGGTGCTATTTTTTTAAGCTAGTCTGCAGCTTTCTTTAGTATTTTGCATATTAATAAATGTGGATTGCATATTAATACATGTGGATTGCATATTAATATATGTGGATTGCATATTAATACATGTGGATTGCATATTAATAAATGTGGATTGCATATTAATACACGTGGATTGCACATTAATATATGTGGATTGCATATTAAAAACTATATGTGGATTGCGTATTAATATATGTGGATTGCATATTAATACATGTGGATTGCGTATTAATAAATGTGGATTGCATAATTGATACATGTGGATTGCATATTAATACATGTGGATGTATAATAATAATAAATGCGGATTGCATATGCTTTAACATAACTGCATTCAACTGCCAACCAATTGCAAATATATTCAACCAGGTTCCCACTCGTGTCACGTGTACGTGCAAGTGCTCGGACCACACGTTAACTACTTGCTGGACCATGCTAGTTTACAGATGATACCAGTGAATAACAACTGGCGCACCGAGGCAAATACCAGAATTGAGAATCTGAGAAAAGCTGATGTATCCATCAGGTAACCGTTAAACCAAGATATAAACATTATCAAAACCAGCTTGATATACATTGACCATAGTAAACGAATTAAACTATTTAACGGCTACATGGCTGTGTAGAGAAACTATTTAACGGCTACATGGCTGTGTAGAGACTGTAAGAAGTCTCCCCGACTACAAATCAGTATTGCTCTTACTTACTGGTCCTTTGGGATCATTTAGTCCAATCTTGTGGCTTTAAACTAGAATACCGCTTAGGCCGGTAGAGGGCGTGAGAGGGTTTGCGTCTTATACTACCTCTGATGGACAGATTCAATAAAACCGAATTTGCTACTTCTGTTGTTTATGTTTGTTTCTTCCAAGGAATCCACTTTTCAGTATTTATTGACATTTCTCTCTTGCTTATGCTTGTTGCTTCCAAGGAATCCACTTTCAATATTTATTGACATTTTTCTCTTGCTTATGTTTGTTGCTTCCAAGGAATCCACTTTCAGTATTTATTGACATTTTTTTTCTCTTGCTTATGTTTGTTGCTTCCAAGGAATCCACTTTCAGTATTTATTGACATTTCTCTCTTGCTTATGCTTGTTGCTTCCAAGGAATCCACTTTCAGTATTTATTGACATTTCTCTCTTGCTTATGTTTGTTGCTTCCAAGGGATCCCCTTTCAGTATTTATTGACATTTTTCTCTTGCTTATGTTTGTTGCTTCCAAGGGATCCCCTTTCAGTATTTATTGAAATTTTTCTCTTGCTTATGTTTGTTGCTTCCAAGGAATCCACTTTCAGTATTTATTGACATTTCTCTCTTGCTTATGCTTGTTGCTTCCAAGGAATCCACTTTCAGTATTTATTGACATTTTTTTTCTCTTGCTTATGTTTGTTGCTTCCAAGGAATCCACTTTCAGTATTTATTGACATTTCTCTCTTGCTTATGTTTGTTGCTTCCAAGGAATCCACTTTCAGTATTTATTGACATTTCTCTCTTGCTTATGTTTGTTGCTTCCAAGGAATCCACTTTCAGTATTTATTGACATTTTTCTCTTGCTTATGTTTGTTGCTTCCAAGGGATCCCCTTTCAGTATTTATTGAAATTTTTCTCTTGCTTATGTTTGTTGCTTCCAAGGGATCCCCTTTCAGTATTTATTGACATTTTTCTCTTGCTTATGTTTGTTGCTTCCAAGGGTTTTCCTTTTCAGTATTTATTGACATTCACATTAGCGTTTGTTTAGTGCTGTGTGGCGGCTGTAGACTACCACTTACGTCGGTGGTAGCGGGCGTCAGAGGTGTTACAGCTTATATTACATCTCATGAACAGATTCAATAAAACCGAATTTGCTACCTTTCTTTATTGCTTGTGTTTGTTTCTTCAAAAGAATCCCCTTTTCAGTAATGTTTAACATTCAGGGAGCATGAGAGGTGTTGCATTATATTACCTCTCATGAACAGACTCAATACAACTGAATGAAATATTAATATGTTGCTTTCTATTATACATATAACATATACATGACTTAATTTCTCCACAAGCTCAACGTTTTAAATGTGGTATGCTTACAATTAGTTTGTTTGCCTTTAATGAGAGAATTGTGGCAAACAGTTCTAAATAAATAATCGAAAGTGTCTAAAAATTGCAAATCTAGACACTTTAATGTTGTTTTCTTCTTCAACTCAACGTCTGAGTTACTTGCAGTTATACTCCATGCTTTACATCTAATACATTGACATCGTAAAGATTGTGTCCCCTGTTGTATAATCGCATTATGATTACTTTTGAATAAAGACAGAAATTAGAACTCAAATGATCTTGAATATTTTTACATGAGATTTCCAGTTTAATATATTTACACATTTATCTAGGCAGTGCTATCATTGAATTATAAATACTTACTTGATAATTGTGAATTAGTCAATACAAACATGCTCTTGAGTATGACATAAGCTGAGTATGGATCAATACACATTGTTATCAAGTTTGTATGTATTATTCCAATATAGCACTGTCTAGATAAAATTGTCAGGGGCGTAGCTTGGCCTTTTTGACGGCATAGGCCCGCAGTTAAAGTTATTATGCTAGTGGGGTCCGGGGACATGCCAACCCCGACCACATCCCCGATTTTTTTTTATGTTAGAATGTATTAGGTGCGTGCAGACGTATATTTTAGACTTTAAGAAGGGCAAAGATAACTAAACAAATATATATGAAAATAATATTTTCTGGTTACTACGCTGCCTATACAGCCCCCCTCCACCCCTCCACACCCCCTCCCGATTTTTATTGCATTTTTTGAATTTTGAATTTTTCTATTTCTGAAAATTAGGCGTAGGCCCGGGCCTACAGGGCCTATGCAGAGCTACGCCAATGATTGTAACATAAGTTGTAAAAATATTTAAGATTATTTGAGTTCTAATTTTTATCTTTTGTTAATACGCTTTCAATGGGATTCCACAAGCATTCAAGAACCACAGTCAACCAAAGGCACGAATAGAAACAAACAACAATTACAAAGATGAATAAAAAGCAAGATATAACATCACAAACATAAAATGGTTGACAATATGGCTACCGCCTTGGAACAGTCAGTGGCAAAAAAAGGGACGCTGTGTGTTTAAACCAGGTTATAGGGTGCATCAAACCTCACTCCTACCCTATTGTAATACAAATAAAACTGGAAAGTTGTTTTCGATAAATCATCTTGTTAACACTGAAACACGAACCATTCTGTCAATCATCAGCAAAAATACTCTACTGGCTCAAAATATAGGAAAATATCAAATTTTGAACTTACAACTCTGTCGTCGAGTGCCTGTGATTTCAAATATTGCATATTATTAACTCTTTATTTACCATTCTGACAGCCTGACTGGTACCCCCTCTGGAAGTTACGATGTTGAGGTAAGACACTAAATAAGTTTAGTCTTGACTTGGTTACAATATCCATAAGTACAAACAAAGTTAAACATATTTTTAACAAGAACAATTAAAACGTTCACTGATCATTTACACTTTATTTGGACTTTCATAGTTATCACAGTTCACATTTGTTACGACTTGACGCTTATAATAGTAAATGAAAATAACACACTTAATCTCTTTTTAGTTTTGTTTTTTTCGGCTTTAATACTTCTAGATTATGCCTTTTTTCTTTTGTATTTTTGTGTTTATAAGGGACTTCTATACAAGTGACTTCTTAGTTTTTCCAAACAATTGTATTCAATTCACTGAAATCTGTAGTTTTTCTGCAACTACATACAGAGTTTGTAGTTTTTTTTGTAAAACTAGCAACGTCACGTTGGTTTGTTTGAGAAAGAATAATCACACATTGCATAATCATGTTGTTGTTTATGCCAAACAAGGAAATACCGGCTTTAAGCAGTTAAATATAATTTATATTCTACAAAACAGGATGGTGGATCTACTTGTGTGATATTGTTTTTTGCTAGAGCACAAGCTCGTGATCTGCGAAAAATGTTAGATGCCTCTTGGTACATATAAAAATGTAAGTGAAATGTAAATTCGCAAATGCCAGACATCCTATCATTATTGTTTATAATTGTTGTTCTTGTTATTATTATTATAATTATTTATTATTATTATTATTATTATTATTATTATTATTATTTACAGCTTGTTCAAACGGATCATGACTTCGCCTTCGGAAGTGCTGTAGGAGCGAGCCAAATTGTAGACCCAAGTTACCAGAAATACCAGGATGTGTTTTACGACAACTTTGAATGGGCAGTTTTAGAGAATGCTCTAAAATGGAAACAGATGGAATCATCACGGGTAAGACATGTACTATCATTTGGGCATGTCACAGCCAAATGTTTTTCAGCATGAAGAATTATATATCTTATGAACTGGAATTTTTAGAGGTAAATAAAAAATATCTTAGTTTGAAAATTAGTTGAAATAAATAGCTTACAGCCAACACACTGTTTCGATATTCAAACTTCTTGTAGCTGGGACAGCAGAAATTTAGGAAATCTCAAATAACTTCAGAAAGGTTTAATGTTTTGCGGTGCAATTTTCAGGGTGTTTTAATTCAAATGTGTCGAACACATTAAATTCTATAACAAAAGAAAGTGTTGTTTTTTCTAAATTGTGGTAGAAAATAATTTTGCATTGGTTTTCAAATAATATTATCAAAATCAACTATGCTAAATTTGTATTTCTAGACCGATTTAAAAAAGTTAAGTATATTTATTTCTCACTATAAATGCTTGTTTAACTGATATATAACTTATTTAGGTACTAATTAAATTGGGTCTGAAAATTAAAAAAAGAAAACAAAAAGAAAAAGAAATTTGGCAGAAACAAGCGCCCCATGCTATAGGCAAATTATATTATAGTCTAACTACTGTAGTTATTGAGTAAACATATATCCACGATGCTAGGATCATTGTAATTGTGTTGCCTGCGTAACATGGCAGACACTTGGTGATCTTTTTTGTCCGGCGTCCGGCGTCAGTCACATTTTAACCTGAAACTTAACCTTGGCCATAAGTTGAAACGTATTTGACCTATGTTTATAAAACCTCACACACATTTTCATATTAACTCAATGAATGTCGTTAAACATGTCCAATAACTGACTTCCATTTTGGCAGAGTTATACCCCTTTTCATACAACTTTAACCTGCAACCTAACCAAGCTGAAATTAAGACACGTGTTTGATGGAACAACCTTCTAGTTGGATATTATTATAACATCAAACGTGTCTTTGGGTAATATTTTTGTTTGGTGTCTTAACTTGATTCATACTCTTTTATGCGATTTCATTTTGGCATTCCAAAATTTGCTGTCGTAGCTACAACTATTACATTTGGTTTTGCATCTCTGAGAGATATAAATATAAAGTGAAAACATATATTTACACAACAAAGCATTGCAGCGAGACCAATATTACTATTGATGTGTGTTCTACGTAAGGGAAGTGAACACCCGCACATAGCGTAAAGTATTTCCTTAGCCAACCTGCGCCTGGAGGGAAAGTAGCAACACAGCCAAACAATATCTGTTATTGAGAGTTCTGAAAAAATTGGGAAAAGGTGAAATCATTATCAAAATCGAATAATAAACAAAGGTTGTTATAAGACGGATATGGGAGCCGCCATTTTGAGAACTATGATGTCATAGTTTTAAATTACCATAATTATATGGAATATTGATAAATATCATTTGAAGCAAAACAAATCACTGCAAATGAATGCAAAATCCTTTACTGGTCATATGAAGCATTATTGCTATTAAGTATACATATTTTTCATACAATAGCTGTCATTTTATTTCCTATAAATTAGTGAATTTTCAGTTTTATAAATATTTTATATATGGTCAATTAGAACTGTGATGTCATAGCTCTCGAAATTGCGGCTTCCATGTCCGTTTCAACAGGACCTTCAAATGATCATATCTTTTTTGTTTATCATCCGATTTTGATTATTCTTTCACCCTTATTCAAGCTTTTCAGACCTCTCAATAATAAAGATGTTTGGCTGTGTTGCTACATAATACATGTTTACTTCATTTATTTAAGGGCACTATAAATTACGATAAACCACTGACGGCAATCAAGGCCCTCCGAAGCCACGGGTACGTATGCATGCCATTAACTCTTGCATGTGTCGCTTTGTGTTGGACATTTTTTCAGAATATTTAATAAATATATGGCTTCCCATAGTGCAAATTCGTCAGTTATTAAATATAACTTGTTTTAAATGCGGACGACGAGCTTTCCCCAAAAGGATTCGAAGAAATATATCTTCATATAAATTCAATAACCTTTTCATTGTATACTTTCATAATTGTTTTCGTTCGATATAAACGGTTTAATTATGTTTGTTGTAACTGTGTTATTTCTATCGCATTATACTGAATTCCAATTTTGTTGTTTATTTTTATTTCGTGCTGATGCTAATTAGGCGCGAAATGATGACACGTTATTGACATCATAAAAACACGATTTTCTACCTCTATCGATTTTTCTTAATATTTCTGAACATCAGTTAGAGTTAACGGAAGGTGAGTCAAACAGATCACACATCTCTTCAATTTCTTTCACAGAAGGTTTGGAAACAATGTTAATCCGGCATTTGATACATTTGCTGTCCTTTTTTTATTTTTACACCGGGGGCTTTTCGTCTGTTTGAAAGTAGCTCCTTAACAAGGTGCATTATAATACCGTATACCACAATTGCCTAAACACACACTATGCATCGTGTAATACCCGAGGATATACACAGCATATGTTAGTTATTGTGGTATAAATACAATAGAGCATGAGTCTTGCTAACGCTCGTGCATTATCTCCCCGTACACGTGCAAAACTCATGTTCTATCCTATACTTGTCCATGTGCAACATCGTAGAGTGCAATATCGTAACTCAATGCAGAGTAAACGAGACAGTATGAACGTATACAAATCAATAAAAATAAATTACCAGACTAAGAACTTTATCTGAACATGAATACCCACAAAAAGGAGACAAATAATCCTACAGAAACCAAGGCAACAAAACGCAATGACACCGCACAGTATCGCATAAGTATAATACAAGGTATGATAAATGTTCATGTTATACCACAATAGCCTAAATACACACTATGCATCGTGTAATACCCGAGGATATGCACAGCATATGTTAGTTATTGTGGTATAAATACAATAGAGCATGAGTCTTGCACGTGTACGGACGATAATGTACTCGCTCACGCTCGTGTGTTATCTCCCCGTACACGTGCAAAACTCATGCTCTATTCAGCTTATGTTAGTTATTGTGGTACAAATACAGTAGAGCATGAGTCTTGCACGTGTACGGATGATAATGCACTCGCTAACGCTCGTGCATTATCTCCCCGTACACGTGCAAAACTCATGCTCTATCCTATACTTGTACCATAGCTCCAATGGTTTTCCTTTGTTCTTGCTTATGATATAATTTTCATAAACCTGAAGGTCTGAGCCTAAACCGTGCTATAAATGCCGTTTCAGCCGTGCTATAAATGACAGATTCGGCAGTTATACTATGGTCTACTTAATTTTACGCGCACGCAGTTGTAATGTTTACCCACAACCTGTCAATCAAAACCACCAAACCATTACCAAAACAGCACTCATTGACATTGCATTTGCCCAATAATATACAAAGGCGATTGGCTGCAATAATCAAAACATGGGTCATGCTGCGTGATAATGCTATTTCTTGATGGGATCGAGCTGTTATTTTTTTTACTGAAAACTGCAACGCCCTAAAACGTCTTGCGCGTGCGTACTTGCGTAAATGGCTGTGGTACAAAACATGTATCGCATATTTTTCTGGTATGCGATTTATACTTCACTCTCGGGCCTACGGCCCTCGAAAAGCGGTATTAATCGGATATACTCGAACAATTATGCTATAAATATTACTTATTACACCTGCATTTAAAATATCTTTAATATCATTGTTACTATATAATCTTCAACAATTTATAGTCTTCGTCTTTTTGTCGGAGATATTTTTTACGAAGTTAAAGTCATTCGTACTCAGTATTGACATATATATAAGACATTTCACAAAGGAACGGCCGACCGTCATATGACCAAGACATTTAACTACATTTCAGGAACACTAATCATTTTAAGTACATTTCATGTTGTTATACTCTTCCTTTTTCCTTTCCAGTATAAAGGTCCGAGCTCACAATATATTTTGGGCTGTTGAGAGGCATATCCAAGGATGGGTAAAATCATTAAGCAAGGCTGATCTGCTACAGGCCATGCACGACAGGAACAATGGTGTTGTGGGGGCAACTAAAGGATTGTAAGAGACAGAATATCAGTTAATTATATAAATATGTAGACAGAATATCAGTTAATTATATAAATATGCAGACAGAATATCAGTTAATTATATAAATATGTCGACAGAATATCAGTTAATTTATATCAGTTAATTATATAACTATGTAGATAGAATATCAGTTAATTATATAAATATGTAGATAGAATATCAGTTAATTACATAAATATGTAGATAGAATATCAGTTAATTATATAAATATGTCGACAGAATATCAGTTAATTAATATCAGTTAATTATATAAATATGTAGATAGAATATCAGTTAATTATATAAATATATAGATAGAATATCAGTTAATTATTTAAATATGTAGATAGAATATCAGTTAATTATATAAATATGTAGACAGAATATCAGTTAATTATTTAAATATGCAGACAGAATATCAGTTAATTATATAAATATGTAGACAGAATATCAGTTAATTAATATCAGTCAATTATATAAATATGTAGATAGAATATCAGTTAATTATATAAATATGTAGATAGAATATCAGTTAATATATAAATATGCCGACAGAATATCAGTTTATTATGTTAATATGTAGGCAGAATATCAGTTAATTATATAAATATGTAGACAGAATATCTCTTTATTATGTAAATATGTAGGCAGAATATCAGTCAATTATATAAATATTTCGACAGAATATCAGTTAATTATATAAATATGTAGACAGAATATCAGTTAATTATATAAATATGTCGACAGAATATCAGTTAATTATGTAAATATGTCGACAGAATATCAATTAATTATATAAATATGTAGATAGAATATCAGTTAATTATATAAATATGTAGATAGAATATCAGTTTATTATATAAATATGTAGACAAAATATCAGTTAATTATATAAATATGTCGACAGAATATCAGTTTATTATGTAATATGTAGGCAGAATATCAGTTAATTATATAAATATGTAGACAGAATATCAGATAATTATATAAATATGTCGACAAAATATCAGTTTGTTATATAAATATGTGGACAGAACATCAGTTAATTATATAAATATGCACACAGAATACCAGTTAATTATATAAATATGTCGACAGAATATCAGTTAATTATGTAAATATGTCGACAGAATATCAATTAATTATATAAATATGTAGATAGAATATCAGTTAATTATATAAATATGTAGATAGAATATCAGTTTATTATATAAATATGTAGACAAAATATCAGTTAATTATATAAATATGTCGACAGAATATCAGTTTATTATGTAAATATGTAGGCAGAATATCAGTTAATTATATAAATATGTAGACAGAATATCAGATAATTATATAAATATGTCGACAAAATATCAGTTTGTTATATAAATATGTGGACAGAACATCAGTTAATTATATAAATATGCACACAGAATACCAGTTAATTATATAATATCAGTTAATTATATAAATATGTAGACATAATGTAAGTTAATTATATAAATATGTAGACAGAATATAAGTTAATTATATAAATATGCACCATCCTGATTTGCATTTATTGTTCGGGGCGCTTGTTTCAATCAAAGGGTTTTCTGCATTAGCTTGAGTATTTCAAATTACCTTAGTTTTGAAAATCGGTTGAGAAATATAAATTTTGCAGCCCAAATGATTTCTTATGGGTCTTTTCCCATGTAAATTCCTTGTTGGTGGGACAGCAGAAATTAAAAAAATCAAATAACTTCATATTTTGCTATACAACTTTCAGGATGTCATAATTTACTAATATCCAACAATTAAAAACAATTTAAAATGTTCCATCAAAAACAGCTTTCACGCATGAAATCTTTATTTCTCGACCGATTTTGAAAAGTAAGATTGTTTTTTTACCACTACAAATGTCTGTTTCACTGATATACAACTCATTTAGGTACGATATGAATTTTGTCTGAAAAGGCCAAAACAAACTTTGGCTGAAACAAGCGTCCCAATCAAAAGTTACATGGTTGTTATTGTACGCTAAATGTGAGAAATTGAGCCTCAACTAATATTGTTTAATGGAGATTAGTTTAAATTTTATAGAAGAAGAAGAAGATGCATGTCCTCGTCATAGGTCAACTGAGGTCGAGGCCATCCCCAATTAACCGTACATTATTGCATACATAATTTGCAATAGGCCATAGATGACCCTTGAGCTAATCTAAATATATAACACAGTTACTAACAGTTACGTTCAATGGCAAGAACAATGATGCAGCATATATATTATACAACAAATGTGTATGAATTTAAAATGTATATGATTACAACTTCAACGCTAGTGTTTTATATTTATCAAGTTTTGAAACAAATGCGACTGAAACTTTATGTGTACCCTTCAATAATGTATTTCCAAATGTGAAACAGTAAAATATACCTTTACAACAGGAAAGCTAATATAACTCGTCAAATAATAATTCGTTTCTTAAGCATTTGTTAAGTTAAACGCTTTGTAAACGTAGGATGCTAGATTCTAAATATTAGTTTTACAGTCTGAATGCAATAGAGTAATCTCTTTATACATGCTAACCCTTTTAGTGAAAGGGGTTGTTTCACTATCCTGGAACTAGTTTCATTTAAAAGGGTTTTAAAAAACACGGAAAAGACTGAAAGAATTATAAAATATCATAAAAGTACAGGAAATATGATCTTTTAAAATTTTGCAAAAAATCTCAAACGGAGGCAGCCATCTTGGATTGATGACGTAATCGCGCCTTTTTACAATTTATTGCATACTGATAAATATCGTTTAAAACAAAACGATATCACTGCAAATACAGGTAAATCGTTAAAAGAGCATACACAGTATAATCTTGTTACTTTGTATGTATAATATAATTCATTTATTTGCTTTAAACACTATTTATTATCTATTTTCCATATATGGAAAAAGGCGCGATGACGTCATCATTCAAAGATGGCTGCCTCCAGTGGAGTCTTTTTTTCACATTTTCAAAAGGTCATAACTTCTATATTTTTTAAGATAGATTGATAATTTGTTAAGCCTTTTCCATGGGTTTTAAAGCCCTTTTAAATTAAACTAGTTCCAGAATAGTGCAACATCCCCCTGAAGTAAGGTTTGAAGTGCTCTTACCTTAAATCCGAGTAAAGGCTACATGCAAATAAAAAGTGAAACTCATCCTCTAGGGTTAATGCATATTTTACATTTTACATTTTCTTGTTTTTTTCCATCTACCAGTTTCAATTTCAAACCTGTGTGCTGAAACTCGAAGTCTTGCTTATGCAGTTCTAAACTTTTTAATATCACTATGTCTAAATACGATTGAAAACTAAAATTCGAAATTGTTCGATAAAATATTGCCCGAGATGAGTCATTTAACATCTCGTTCCAATTTTCTACACCACATGACATTTAAAAGAAAGAAAAAAACGCATGCAAACACGCAACGGAATTCACGGAACAATTCACTACAATTTGGATTGAACGAACCTATAAAAAGTAAATAGACACATACAGCGTTCACGTACTCATGCATCAGAATTGTACATTAATTCCAATTTCGACCTTGTTTTGTAGTCTTATACTAACCATTACATATGGCAGAATATTACTTTTTTTGATACTAATTTGGTTGCAAATGGGCATTTCTTTTCTTTTGTATAATTCTATTAGTTTTTCTGCCTAGAATGATCTGTTTGGGACACCTATGTTAGAGTTTTAGCAGGTTTACTTTACTCATCCTTTTACTGTTGCGATCAAGACGATATATTTTTAAGTTTGATAATAAGTTCCACAAATTTTTTTTTATTCTGAGGTGTTTTTTTCTACACTACGGAATTCCATTGGACAAGTACCAGCTTGCAGGCTCCATTTGTTTTATTCGGCTTTCGCCTCTTCCAAAATTCTTCTAAGCATTCGTCCAGTATAATTCAGTATTCATTATAGTCCTTATATATTTCTTGTTCATATGTGCAACTAAACATGTTTACAAGTGTCTTAAACATAGATTTCATTGAAAGGGTGGAACACTGGGATGTCAACAACGAGAACATACACGGCGATTGGTACGAACAGGCGACAGGTAACCCAAATATCACCATGCAGATGTTTAGAGATGCTCATAGCGTGGACATAAATGTCAAACTCTTCCTCAACGACTTTGCTGTGATGACGGGTACTGTTTCAGTGGTACGGACATCTATTTTGAGAATATTTCTAGACAATTGTTACTTCATAAACCTTTAGTTTCGCAAACCTAACGTCAATACAGTAAATTGTATTTATTTGTATTTTCATAATTTTCCATTTATTACTTTTGATTATTTAAAACATCTTTTATAACGTGCATGTTCTTTGATCCTACATAAACATAAGGCATAAATAAAACTTCGTTGCTAACAATCCTAATTATGTCCAGCTTATTATCATCTGCTTATTGTTCTTTAAGATAATTGGCCACCCTTTTTGTAGATCAATTAACAAATTTAACTCTTAAACATCATATGAACATGTCTTGATAGTCCCGGAGAGAAACATATATTTAAAACCGCTACTAAGTTGTATGTAAAAGTAAGTATTATTTGCATGGCGTAGATAATACTTTTACCACTGCGTGACTGCACGGGGAATTTAGGTAAATCTGAATTGTATAGCTGCACAGCTATTGCAAGATAATTGATAAATACATTTACCTGTGGATTAATTTACCTGTTCAAAGTGTTCTACATCATCAAATAAAATCTTATTCTCGCTTTTCACAGATATTGCAATTTGTAAATTGTAAATATCTATTGTTTTGTATTGATTTCGATTTAAATGAACATAAACATGTTTATGAAACAAAATTTAAAACAGTCCCACTATGCATTGCTTAACGTGTAACAGCTTAGCGAGGATTGTGTACACATAAAATCGATTCAAGCTAACCTCTAGGCCTTATTACCTACTTACCTTTCCAAGTCGGTAACCCTGTCTTCACCACCATTTCTGTTGTATTTCGTCTTTTTATGCCCCCCGAAGGGTGGCATATAGTAATCGCTATGTCTGTCCGTTCGCGTGTACACTCGTGTCCGCTTCATAACTCTGTTAATAATGGACGAATTTTCAAATAACTTCTCACAATTGCTCACCACAACAAGACGTTGTGTCGCGAATTTTTTTTATTTTTTTTTATTTTTTAAATTTTTTTTATTTTATTTTTATTGTTTGTTTGATTTTTTTTTATGCCCCCGAAGGGTGGCATATAGTAATCGCACTGTCTGTCCGTTCGCGTGTACACTCGTGTCCGCTTCATAACTGACAATAATGGATGGATTTTCAAATAACTTTGCACAATTGCTCACCACAACAAGACGACGTGTCGCGCACAAAATCCAGGTCCGTGGCTCCAAAGTCAAGGTCACACTTAGAGGTCAAAGGTCAAAATCCGTTCGTCTATACAATCGTTTCCGCTTCAAAACTCGGACAATAATCAACGGATTTTCAAATAACTTTGCACAATTGCTCACCACAACAAGACGACGTGTCGGGCACAAAATCCAGGTCCGCGGCTCCAAGGTCAAGGTCACACATAGAGATCAAAGTTCAAAATCGGTTCGTCTGTACAATAGTCTCCGCTTCATAACTCGGACAAGAATCAACGGATTATTTTTATTTTATTTATTATTTTATTTTTATTTTATTTGATTTTTATTGTTTGTTTAATTTTTTTTATTTTTTATTTTTTAAAATATATCTGTTGGTTTCATATTGCTCCAAGGTCAAGGTCAAACTTACAGGTCACTTCGGGGGCATTTGTCACTTACTGTGACATTTCTTTTTCATTGTATACTAGTACTTAATTAAATATTGCTCCTTGTTTGTAGTGTAGCGCGGACATACGATGACGCTGTGGTTTCTTTAGGACCCTATATCTCATTTTTGATCTTAATCACTGACCCGTACTTTATTATCACGGGTGGATAAGTCACGATATATTATCACGGGTGGATCGATATATTATCACGGGTGGATAAGACACGATATATTATCACGGGTGGATAAGTCACGATATATTAATGAATGTCTGTTATATTACATATTACAAGTTACAAAATGATAAAAACGGTAAAATAATCGCACGTGATATTCAACATAAATTAGGGTTAAGAGGGTGCTAGGGGTCGTGAGAGGTGCTGCGCATATATTACCTCTCACGAACAGACTCAATAAAACCGAGTCTGCTACTATTCTCTCTTGTTTGTGTTTGTTGCTTTCATGGTATCCCCTTTTTCAGTATTTATTCTTATATGCAAGTGTAACGTGAACGTGTTTTTATATCATCTTCCCATACTATTTAAATATGTAACTTTTGACATATTATTATTATTAATAATATTTAACATAGAGTACACGCTCGTTGTTTTCATGTATATTTAAAGAACCCACGCGATATCTGAGAAGATTCTTGAGTCAAAATGTACGTTATCATCATTTGTTTTGAAGTAACTATTGAATAAACTGTTTTGTAAAAAAACATTGCGTTTTTTTTTTACCAAGAATTTGCAGTTCTGTTTATATATTCGTAGCAAATGATGTCAATTTTATTTTGCCATCCACACTTTTTTTTAAATTAATGTTAAATTGTATCCTTTAATGTCAGTTAAATGTTCAAAAAGCTAGGAAGGTAATACTTCATGTTATCTTGAGATATCTGTCTACGAAAAAAATTCAAATCTTTCACCTACACAATTATATATATAACAATAACACTATCCTGTGTTTTCAAAAACTGATGACAGGGCTATATTTCTCAGTATAATTTATTTTCCTCAGAAATCGCTATGAATTACATGCTGGACTGTAATATATTACTAACAAAGTTTTATTTTTATGTGGGACATAAAACGACCTTTTATTTTATTCTTTTTATAGCCATTATTGAACCAAGCAAAACTATTCAAGGAAGCTGGTGTACCTATATATGGAGTAGGGGTGCAAAGTCACATCAAACACGGCCATCTGGACATGACCACGCTCAAGGTAATAATGGTTCTCCTTCTATGATTAACTTTTGGCATGACCACATTCAATGTATGCGCGGGTCTATCACTATGATTTACATACGACTGACACGTTCAAGGTTCGCGTGGTTTTCTTACTATGATTTGCTTATGACATGACCACGTTTAATGTATGCATGGGTCGATCATCATGATTTACATATGACTCACCACGCTCAAGGTACACGCGATTTTCTTACTATGATTTGCTTTTGACATGACCACGCTCAAGGTACACGTGATTTTCTTACTATGATTTGCTTTTGACATGACCGCGCTAAAAGTGCACGTGATTTTTTTACTATGATTTACATATGACTCACCACGCTCAAGGTACACGTGATTGTCTTACTATGATTTACTTATGGCATGACCACGCTCAAGGTACACGTGATTGTCTTACTATGATTTACTTATGGCATGACCACGCTCAAGGTACACGTGATTTTCTTACTATGATTTACTTATAACATGACCACGCTCAAGTTACACGTGATTTTCTTACTATGAATTTCTTATGAGGCTTTTCGGTGGTGGGATGACATACGTCAGTCGTTTTTTTAAATCTCGGCATTCCGTAAGTGTAACTTGCATATTTACTATAAGATAGTTCAAAACAAATTGTACTGCATTTTACTTTTTGTTGTGTATAGTTTACCAGTACTATATCTAAACCTTTGTTGGAATAATAAATCATATCTTTGAACTCCAAATGTTATTACCCGGATATGTAATTATATGAAAGCAGGTTTAAAGCCAATGGTCGCAGTGCTACACTGTATCAGTGATTTAAGAAGCTTACTCAAATATGCCATAATATTGTATGACACAAAGTAAAACTGCCACATCTCGTTCTGAAGTTTCTCTTCTAATATTTAAAGCAGAAAGAATTTACTTATATCACTACATGCGCAGGATATAATTCTCTTAAATTTGAGACCAGTGACAGACTCCTACTGGGGAAAATGATGAATTCTTTACTGGTTCAGTTTTTTAGCAAAACTACAGTAACAACAGGAAGCAGCCTAACATAGGCCATAGTCAGACATTTTGAATAGCATGTTTTGGCATGTTTAGCAAACATATGAAAATTTTGAAATAATTATCTTAATTTGAGACAGTTGCTTTAAGAAATGACAATTTCTACAGAATTACCAATGAAATACGTGACGTTTCGAGTATTTTCTATCTGAAGCATACGTTGCAAATATCTGGTTAACTACGTCTCTGACTGTTTACGGTGTCAGACCGGTGAAAATCAGCCCATTGAACACAATGCAAAATAGGCTATATTTGGAGATCAGTCAGAAGTTCCACAACATTCGTTCGCTTAAATACACTTTTATTCTGTGTATTAAACACATTTGGCTAGCAAACGGTCCCATACCTGGAATAAAACACCGATTCAGTTTTTCAACATTTCGCGTCATTCATTCGCACTATGCGTATTTTGAAATAAACATCTGTCAAAAACACATCTCTACCTAACCTCTGTGCTCATATTCTCCAAAGAAATAATCCTGACAAACACAGTAAAATACTTACTATTCATGACAACAGACATACTAATTTAACCTCAGGTTAGATTTAATTCTATATACCCAGTTGTATAAGTGTTATAACTTATTTCTAAGAAAACACATTGACTTAAAAGTTTAAAATATGTTCATGCAATCAGAGCAGACGCTTTACGCTCGTTATTTTGCAGTTTAACCGTATCTCTAATCAAGCTCAAAATACACGAAACAATGAGAATATTATTGACATATTCTTAGATTGATACTTAGCAATTTGGTTTAGTATATGTGTGGTAAACTTTATTACTCGAATATGTATTAATTACTAAATCCGTTCTGTAGGCCAATTTGGATACAGTGGCAGAAGCTGGACTTCCCATATGGATAACGGAGTTGACTGTCCAAGAAGCTAACGTAGATCTCAGAGCCTCCGCCCTCACCGACCTCCTAACGCTGTACTTCAGTCACCCTTCTGTGGAGGGTGTGTTACTGTGGGGCTTCTGGGACGGCAAAACATTTGATAAAGATACCGTGCTGTTTGAAGGACCAAATGTAACGGTACGTATCCTATTGGAATGTATACGTATGCAAATGGTACTTATTAAAACTAACTATATTAGTATGTATCCAACTGTAACGGTACTTATTAAAATTAACGGTAAGAATCGAAATGAAACGGTACATATCCAGATGTGACGGTACATATCTATATGTAACGTTGCATCTCCAAATGCAACGGCATTGATTAAAATTAATGGCACGTATCAAGATATAACGATACATATCCAAATGTAACGGTATTTTTCACATTAACTGTACGAATTGAAATGTAATTGTTAATATATTTTCCAATATAATTGTTCACTGGTTTAAAAATATAAAAACATCATACAAAAAAGGCGAATTGTATCAATGAAAGTTTAAATAACGCCTAATGACGAATACTGAGTACCAACCATTTTACCCATGCTTATGCGGGTGAACCTAAATAATCATCTTACTATTCAGGCGAATGCTGCGGGGCTGGCATACCAGGCGTTATACAAGACTGCGTGGCGGACACACGAGACTCGTACCATGCACGCTCACACTCCTGTTACGGTTCGTGGTTTCAAGGGCCACTACAACGTAACAGTCAAACAAAATGGTCACGTGATCAAATCTGAACAATTTCAGCTTGACGAACAAGGACAATCTATTGAAGTAAAAATTGGTAGGCATTTTAAATAATCTCGCTTTAATGATCTATAAAAACACAGTACCCGTCTGCACTGTCCCACAAACTAAATCAAATAGTCAATAGTTGTGAAGACAGAGTATTGCCAACCCTTTTGTGTTTGTGATGTCTTATTTGTATTTTTATTCTACTTTAAAGTTGTTCTTTGTTTCTGTGTGTGTTTGTGGTTGACTGTCGTCCTTGAATGCAACTTTTCCTGTTCGATTTTTATATCTCCTTTTACCGACGTGAAACGGTCAGAGACAATACGGCCTTCTAGATAGCTTAAATCTAAAAACGATCAGTTATCATAGAGGCAAGTTCTTTTTACACTATCTAACTGACACATCTTTTTATTTCTCTTTCAGGAGCTAACTCACCGGAGATTATATTTGGCTGACCAAGTGATTGTAAGAATATGTACTAGATCTAAATAAAACAAATAAAGCTATACAAAGAACGTCTCTAATTATTTATTGCAGTTTATTGCAGTCTGCAATAAGTTCTGATTTTTAACCGTTCACGCCCTCTAGCCCCGGGTTGAGCAGAACTCAGTATTTAAAATGTCAACAGTAGGAACATTTGAGCCATCCCGAAGATGATTCCATGGCCAGTTTCTAACAAAATGCTACACAACATATCTACCTTAATCGTTTTACAAAACCATGTTAAGTTTCGAACTACAACTGATCGTTCCAAGCCGACAGCCCTATTGTCACCCCATTTGTGATTGTGATGGCACATGCCTTGCTTCTTATTAACATTTTAATTGTTGTTTGTGTTAATGCGTTGTGTTTGTTAACTGTGTTCTGTTATATTTCCTGTTAGACGTTTTTGTACCTCCTTTTTGTGTTCTTCTTAGTGTCCGAGCAACGCGCTCTATATTTTAACAATTCTGTTTTAGCTTATATTAACTGAATATCTATTTATACGAGATATCGCCTTCACTTTCGAAACACTTTATTGTAAGGCGTTTAACTTTACAACAGACATGAACATTGAGGGAACCAACTATGGTCAGGGTTCCTTTCAACGTTGAATTGAATATTTTTAAAATTGATTTTGAAGCCATTTCATAGACATATCATAGCTAATTTATATCTTGAAGACTCTTTGAGCATAGGCGTGATCACTGATGGGGAATGCTTTTTTTATTGACGGAAACCCTATTTCACCCTGACATAACTACTGTACAAGTATAATGGATAATTGTGTGTCCGATTAAATCGACTATGATATGGATACTGCCATATTGCAGATGTGTTAAAATATATGTATTAAACATTACAATATTACTAGAAACATATGCAAATGGATTGAATAAAAAAGATCATTACTGCCAATCAGGTGAGAGCGTTTAAATGTTATACAATTACATAACAACAATTATGATTGCTTCACAAATAACGTACATACGATAGAACACATTGTCAATGTTTGTGAGCACTTGAGCAAAAGAGGGTAATGTCGGAAGTATGCATTCGACGTGTCATCTTTTATATTTTCTTTCCCGCTAAAGATATTACATCAGTGTTTATGTCGTTTGTTTTGTCTAAGATTTTGTATTTTGTATTATATAATTATACATGATCATGTATGTGTTTTACTTATATATGTATTGCCTAGTAATGCTGCCTTGTTTGTTAAAGATTATAACCTGGCGGGGATTTCTTTATTTACAATCTCCCGTTTATTGGGATGACAATGGTGTAAGAGTGAGATTTGGTGCGTCCTAGAACCTGGTGTAAGCCTATAGCGGCCGTTTTTGCCACTGACGTTGCCTTTTGTCAGCCATCTTGTTTTTGTGATGTCTTACCTTGCCTTTGATTCATCTTTAAAGTTGGTCTTTGTTTTTGAGTGTGTTTGTGGTTGACTGTCGTCCTTGAATGCTATTTTTCCTGTTCGATTTTTATATCTACTTTTATTATTCCAACTAAACGCCATTTCACCGTGTTCCATTGGTTAGAAGTAGGTTAAAATCGAACATTAAATGTATCATTTACAGACCATAGTCAACCAAATACTAGCGATCAACGGTCAGTGGTCGCTGGTGTGTGTGTGGGTGGGTGGCGGGGTGGGGGGGGGGGGAAGTGGGGGGGGGGGGGGGGGTAAATAAGGTTCTGGGGTGCATCAAAACTCAATCGTACCACATTTTCCTCCCAATTAGGCAGCATTAAAAGGCAAAATAGGTAAAACACAAACATGATCATGTATGCATGAATATACAAAATCCTAGAAAGCCACAAAGCAAGTTCTCTATGCCTTGGCAGAATCCAGAGTAATAAAAAAATAAACCATTAACGGCACGAAAAGAGCAGACTGAAGACAAATATTTGACGTTACCACCCCTTTCGGGATTTAGGTAGACGTCACCATAGGGTCCACAGTCGGTCGGGGCATCGTATAATCAAAGAGAAAACATAGTGGACAGCTGTAAATTGGCCAAAACATGCAGTGTGTTGCAAAGTGATAGGGTCATAACATATTTTAATAAACTGTCTAACAAGTTACTAAAAATTGTATGAAGGTGATCCGGACCAAGGATCTTTCGAAGTTTGCAAATGACGTTATCATAAAAATCATGTTGTGATAGTCCTTGTCGCAGAAGAGTTCTTAAATGTGTGTTATTACTAAAGAAGATCAGGGTCACGATAATACAATTTTGAAAGGTTTTAAGAATTGTATGTTTACGGTACTGTAAAACACACTGTGAGATCTCTGACTTTAGAGGACAACATAGACATTCCGAAAACATTACCGTTCTCAATTAAGGTAATGGGAAATAACAAACTAGTTTTTAAAATAATATGTTTTAAAACAATTGCATGCAAAACATAGACATGCCAACGAAATACAGGATAAATGCAGGATATATGCAAGACAAACAATAGGATGACTAGTGTGCTTGCGGTTTATTCAGGAGTGGCTTACACATCTTTAGTCCATTGTTCAGTATCATATATCAATTATTATGTTAGCATAGAACATATGCTTATATAAACTTTGGATGGCTGTTTTCTGTGCATTTTACGTTTCCTGTTCGACTTCTTTCCCTAATTTGATCGTGCCTCATGTGCATTATATACATATTGCATAACTATTGGCGGAGTTGCCACATCCAAACTACTGCAACATAATTATAGCAGGGCAGCGATTGTCTCTAAATTATTGTGCAAGAATATGTGTTAGTCTTTAGTAACGTTTCTTCAGTCACTGGTGTACACGCATACATGATATAAATACAAAGACATTTTAGGCCAAAAATGCATATAATAATACATCCAATGAAACTAGATTGAGTCGTTCCCGATAATGAAATGATATCCGTACATATAAAATAACAGTAATATACACTTCTGAAGCATCTAAATGTATTAAATGATGGAATAAACGTTATGAACGTCAGAGCTTAATTGTTAAAGATATTATTTACAATGTACCATCTCGCTTTGATAGCATTTGTTTGTTTTTTTGTTTTCAGGGGACATAAACAAAGTGAATAATTCAAGGTGTTTATATCTCTTCAAATGCTCAATAAAAACGCTATAATTTGGGAGACATTGTTTCAGTTTACGTCAGAGCTTAATTGTTAAAGATATTATTTACAATGTACCATCTCACTTTGATAGCATTTGTTTGTTTTTTGGTTTTCAGGGGACATAAACAAAGTGAATAATTCAAGGTGTTTATATCTCTCAATAAAAACGCTATAATTTGGGAGACATTGTTTCAGTTTACGTCAGAGCTTAATTGTTAAAGATATTATTTACAATGTACCATCTCGCTTTGATAGCATTTGTTTGTTTTTTGGTTTTCAGGGGACATAAACAAAGTGAATAATTCAAGGTGTTTATATCTCTCAATAAAAACGCTATAATTTGGGAGACATTGTTTCAGTTTACGTCAGAGCTTAATTGTTAAAGATATTATTTACAATGTACCATCTCGCTTTGATAGTATTTGTTTGTTTTTTGGTTTTCAGGGGACATAAACAAAGTGAATAATTCAAAGTGTTTATATCTCTCAATAAAACCGCTATAATTTGGGAGACATTGTTTCAGTTTACGTCAGAGCTTAATTGTTAAAGATATTATTTACAATGTACCATCTCGCTTTGATAGCATTTGTTTGTTTTTTGGTTTTCAGGGGACATAAACAAAGTGAATAATTCAAGGTGTTTATATCTCTCAATAAAAACGCTATAATTTGGGAGACATTGTTTCAGTTTACAGGAGTAGACATGAGAAGACAAACATTAAATATCGAATTTATGCTGTTTTATGCTGTTAAAAATATAGGATGATTTCCGGGGGTGGGGGGTGGTGGCGGTGGGGGGGGGGGGGGGGGGTGGGTAGGTGGTGGTGGTGGTGGTGGTGGTGGGGGGGGGGGGGGGGGTATCCACAGAGATTCTTGATTTGTTCAAAAATACAAACCACGTAAAAGTAAGACTTTTTAAAACAGATTCTTTCGAGTTGTTAGTAGTAACGTTTCTTTCTAAATGTGTCATCGATAGCACAAAGTGTTAACAAATGACTCTTCTTCTATACTATTGTTTTAACTGTTAAAACAATAATTTCCTTCTTTTTCCCCCTTCTAATTCGCTTTCGCGTATTCTTTCGCCACATTGAACACCTTGAATTACCTCTTCTGTGTGTTCTCTTAGTTCTAGTACAGCGGAATATACTTTCACGGTGATTAGTAGTTGGTTATGACTTCTGTATGGTTACCGACTTATGCGCATAAGATCACCTTGATGACTGCAGCAAGAGTTTGTCAATCTGAAGCTCAAGCGAAGGTTCCCCTCTTTTATATCATAAATAATTCCTTCATGTCCTTTGTGAACTCCTTGATCTTATGTCACGTCAGTGTATTTTTTATAACTCGATGTATAGTATCAACATATGTTCTCAACTATTAAGATTCTACTTCATATTGAATAAATCATAATAAGTCGCTTGCTTTCAAGATGGTCGCCATTACTAAAAAGTAATCGAAACCTGACAGATTTCACAATTTTTACATAGACTTGCATATCCGAAATCTTGCTTTATATCTTAACCTACAACTGTCAATTTATCAAAAATCTTGGAAATAAGCTATGCTTAGTTGAGACCAATTTTTTTAAAAAAATATTTCAAGATAAGTTACTCGTGTTAGGTAACTCTAATACGTTGGTTCTGTTTATCCATGTAACTGTTGTTTATTTTGAATGCGTGTTTAGATGGCTGAGCTGAGATCAGAGAAGGCAACATTTCTAGTTCGAATTTTGCATCTTTTTGTTTTTAATGCTTGTTTTTGGATGGCTGAGTGCTGTGAATGCTACATTACCTGTTTGACTGTGTATCTACTCTTGTTAAGCTGTAAGGTCGAAGACCTTAATTAGATACATAATATTCTCTAACATTGTCATATTTTATCTTACAAGGACTATAAAAACCTGACTTCTATGGCGATGTGATTTACAAACTTTGTAAGATCCTTTGTCATAATGACTTTCATATACTATTTATAAAACGTGTTAAAAAGTTTATCAACAGAGGTTATGACCCTATCATTTTGCAGCGCACTGCATGTTTAGTGGTTGACCCATTTTCAGTTCGACACTATGCTTTCCTCTTTGACTGTGCGATGACCGGACAGATTGTGGACCCTATGATGACGCATACCTAAATCCATATAGGACGGTAGCGTTTGAGGTTTGTCTTTAATCTTTTCTTGTCGTACCCTTAACGGTTTGTTCTCTTGTTGCTCTGACTTCTGCTAAGTCACTGAGTACTTACTTCCTGGCTTTCTAGGTGTAGGTATTTTTAAAACAATTTTATGTTTGTGATGTCATATCTTGCCTTTTATTCATCTTTGAAGTTTTCAGTTTTTTGTGTGTGTTTGTGGTTGACTGTCGTCGTTGAATGCTACATCTCCTGTTCGAATTTTATATCTACTTTTATAACCTCAGGCCTTCTATGAACAGTATTGGAAATAAAATTATCTTCCCATCGTTCGAATGCTTTCTTGTGCCTCTTGCCTTTTGTGTATTAGTAATGAAATAGAGCCTCAGTCAAACTTGTATTGAACCTTATTTTCTTTAGACCGGAAGCGACGTCTTCAAGTGTTCTTCTAAACGTCTCGCTATATGACTGAATATATACATATAAAATAAGTTCAGGAATAAATAACAAGGCAAATCCTCTTGGATTTTATTCTGTGAAGTATCTGAAGGTATTGGATGACATATGATGTGATTTTTCCACATTTATCATTCGCGATACAATATAACTACGAAACTTATATATCTCCCCTTTAGTTAAATCAGCACTTTTCATGCAACTCGCAAGACAATACTAAAACTTTGTTTAATAAAAGTTCGTTTCTTAAATTGTTAAAAATATCAAAAATAATTGATTATTACCTTATCATAATATACCAAATAAGGAATCAAAGTTTTAAATTTTGAAATCACACCACTTTACATTTTACAAACAACAGACTTACAGTTTCTGTAAAGCATGTAAATTGGAATAGTTGTCTATTTTTTCCCAAAAAACCCCGAAGGTCCTGCATATACATGTTTATCTTTATTACATCATGTATAGCAGCTGCGACACTTAACCTAATTAACCTCTGTTCAATGGGATTTACAATGTTATTTAGTTTAATTAAACCTATATATTTATTGTACATCGATTGTAACGAAAGCTCTATGAACTTTTGAATCACTCTCGATGTCTTCCTGGGTATAACCAGTACTAAACAAATGCAGATAAAGTGTCTTGCTCTGGGACACAACGCATATGGCAATGGTGGGGATCGAACCCACGACTTTTCGATCATGGGTCCAACGCAATATCACTTGACCACAGCGCTCCACTAATGTTACTTAAATGATAAACTTATTTTAAGGAGTATAATAAAGGGTCGTACAGGTTGATCTTATTGTATCAGAAATAACCAAGCAGAGACAGCTGTAGACATAAAATGAATTTATAACAAAGGCATACACATTTTCACAACCAAACAGCAATTACAATGACAATTAAATATTACTATTAATATCAATAGTGAAGGATCCGGCAAGTAATAAACATAGTACAGTCACATATATTGAAGCAAACATTTTAATAAAGTTTACTAGATTTAGTGCATTCATTTGTAAAAGAAATTCTTGTTATATATAGAACTAAGACTAGTAAATTAATAACTAGGGCTGTACATCCTAAGGGTTGTACATCATATTAGGAAAGAACGCTAGAAAGAAATGTCGGTGAACTCGAGCAGATAGAATTGAATACTATGGTATTCAGCAGAAGTGTATATGATCGTGAAACTTGACGGTCAAACATCATATACCTCATAAATTGCAAGTTATGAAATAAGTAAACCTGTTATTGACATTTGTTACCTTCGTATGGGTGAAATATTGGGTCTTCTCCGTGAAAGAATATTCATAATCGCTAAATATTAATAACTAACTCCGAACACTAAAATAACTAATTGTGACGATGCGTCATGACGTCAATAAAATGCTGGTGACGTCAACGTCATCTGTCGATAAATTTCAATAATTTCGGTTAAAATAATACATAAACTGATTTAAAACGTAATAAATAGATCATTTAACTGCTGGGCTCTATTATTGAGAAACCCTTCACTCGATGGTAGGCGTGTTTTGTTTTTTCACTTACTCACATACGCTCGTTCGTGAAAAGTACCTCTCTTCTACCATATCGTAAAGGATGTCCCTATATAATCGACCCCAGCAGTTAAATAATCTCTATATATTCTATATTTTATTACAAAATGGCAAACATCTAAGAGTACCATGTGTTTAACATCAATTACAAGAACATAAATGTATGCTACATTTTATAAATATAGATAAACTTTATTAATGCATAATACAAACTAGCCTATCAGTAAACAATACAAAACACGCAGTATTAATATTAAACAGTCAATGGTTTGCTGACATCAATTTTACCAGTATATGTAATATATTCATTTGTTTGTTTGTAATTTTATAATCAAATACACATCTGATCGTTATAGCAAGTTTCATGTATTCCTAATATGTATGTAACGCTTACTTACATCTAAAGTAGAAAAGTATATGAATGTTCACATCAGACAGATATTTCAATTGACAGTATTTGATATTTAATAACTCTAGGCAAACAAATATTGTTACAATATAAAATAAAAATGGCGAAATGTCTAACACTTATAACATTTTTTATTGCAACAATTCTATACATTTTAGTGTGTTTTTTAATTAAGAAATAATGAACATGAACCTGTGTTTTATCGGTGAATAAAATACAGTTAGGAGTTCGGATGCGTAGTAATTAAATCACGAGTGCGTTAGCACGAGTGATTTAATTACTAACGCACTCGTGATTTAATTACTCGCATCCGAACGACTAACTGTATTTTATTCACCGATAAAATATAGGTACGTATTTATTATTTCGATTCTAACACAACAATAACCCCATTGTGTACGCTATTGTTGGGGCACTATATATTATCTCGGAGGTCAAGGTAATCAGGCTGCTATGTTTACAGGCTGTTCCATTGGGCGCCCCCGTATGCAAATTTCTGTGTTTCAATACACTAGTAATCACGTGACAAACAATTAAGTCATTGTTTACGTCATATAGATTGCGCTGTATGACGTCAAACGTTCTCACTTTGTTCAAGATGCTTATTAATGTTATATGTACTGATGCATATGATCGGTTTATTTTGGGTGTGTGCACGGTTTGGGAGCATGGCAAGTTTGTTGTTATTAACATTTCATTAAAATTACTGCTGAGTTTGTCTTCGTGACGTATATTTACCAAGTGACGTCATGTAACGTGCCGCTTCTAACGGATGAAATGGACGTGGGGAATTAATGGAACAGCTGTATTTTATCGTAGAATAACATACAGCTGTCTCTCTTCTTTGTGTATATGAAAGTCTGTGGAGGTCGTGTTAGAATTTCCAATAACACTTTTTCATATAAACCTCTCTGAAATCGTGATAAATTGGACATTCTAAACTGAAATTAAATTCGTCCTCTGAAGAATTACAAAGTTTGCATTTTCTATCTGCAGTTGTTATTTTTGCAAGTTTCTGCCATCTCCCAGTCTCTATTTCATGTCTGTGAGACGTTCAAGTCTGTGAGACGACACTCGAAGTCTAGTTAAAGCTAATCTCAATGTGTTGATAGTAACGTTATCTAAGTAGTGTTTAAAACTGAAGTTAGAGAGTAAAATATAAGAATTCGCTCTTGTTGAATTTGATAAAAGTTCGTTCCATTTCTGTACAAATTTCCATTTAATCTCAGTCTGATTAAATGAGAAAGAAAATTATTGACATTACCCACCCATTGCAACGACCCCTTTATATAGTTTCAAAAGAGTTCTTTCTTTTATTTTATACTTTAAATACCTGTGAAAGTAAAATTATCAACAGTTAAATTGTATGGCTAAAGTAATTTATATATGTGCAATTTTTTGCATTTAAAGGCTATTAAGTATGAAATGCAAACTTTAATATACTTGTTTATGGACGGGACATGTTAATTCTGGTTATTAACCCAGTTGGCTGAAGAAAAAAAAAAAATATGTTATTCTTGTCTGTTGTTTATTTGTTGTAGATTTTTCTTAGAGGGAAGTAGAGCTGATTCACGCATTTCCTTTTTTTAATAAACTCTGCAGCTGCAATGGCAACTTTGTACTTTGAAATCAACGACTTGCAGTTGAAACACGAACACAGTTTTAAACCACTAGATCTATATTGAACGTGTTTACTTCAAACATCAGAGAATTTAACTGAAGAAACTTTTATCGATTTGAAAATCTAAAGATTTTCGATAAAGACGGTCGTTTTTAGTTAAAAAATACTCCCGCACAGACAGGATTCCATTTTGACATATCGCCTGCTAGCGTCCAATTATTTTACGATTGGTTGTTCAACGGTGCCACCCTTTCAAAACACTGGTCAAGCGCAATGCAAGTTAATAATTTCAAAAAGTCGAATTTTAGTCAAAGCTTGCAGAAACAAAAGACGCTGTTGATATGGAAATAAATTTGGATGTATATATATAGTTTTTCATTACACATTTTTTTTGTTTCCTTGAATTTGGCGAAAGGCTATCGAAATTACCACTTTTTCAGTCGTATTTTTCCTTTGACACCAATGTAGAAAGTGACGTAAGGAACTTCAAACCGCTTAAGCGGTATTCTACTTTAAACATTCGGCTCGTTGGTCCTAAAGGACCAGGAAATTAACCATACTGATTCGTAGCACACTGCACTAAACGAACGCAATTGTGTATGTTAATACCTGCTGATGAGGATGATGCGTTGGAAGCAACAAACACATCCAATTTAAAAGAAATATAAAAAGATCAGACAGGGAAAGTAGCATTCAATGAGGACAGTCAACCACAAAACACAGAAACAAACATGCAAACAGACAAACAAGAAGGCAAAAGTAATAATAAAAGTAAAGGACATCACAAACACAAAAGGGTTGACAATAGGGCTACCGCCTTGGAACGGTCAGTGGCAAAGTAGGCCACTGAGGGTTTAAACCGGCTCTAGGGTGCACCAAACCTCACACTTACCCTACTGTCATCCCATTAAAACAGGACAGTGTAAATAAAGAAATCCCCGCCATGATCTAATCTCTAACCAACAAGGCAGCATCAATAGGCAATATAAGTAAAACACAAATATGCTCGTGTAAATATAATACAAAAAAACAATAGCCTAGAAAGCCACAATGAAGGTACTCAATGAACTTGCATTCGGATATGCAACATCAGATGATCACATATATTTAGCCTTTGTTCATGATTCATGATAGTAAAATGGTTTGCAAGATATGTACTTTATATTTCGTAAACAAACACACTAATAAAAGCAAAATACTACATATGAACTGGTCCTCTATTCTTGTTCGATATTCAACATGTTCATCATATAGTTTTATAAGTATTTGTGACGTTGATATTGATAAAACTATTAAAAGTAGTTAATCTATTTACATTAAATAGTTGTTTCCTGAAATACGGAGATGAATTAACAAGAAAGGCAATATTTCTACCAGTTTTCTATCAAATACATACAGCTCAATCTAGAATGTCTTCTAACACCGACTCTTTCTGGTCCAAAAGCTCAAAACAAATACATAGAGAATATCATGTTAGTGTCTGATCCTATCCAGTTTATCAGGTGAGGCTGAGAAAAAAATGAAGTCCGAGGCTGTGCCGAGGGCTTCATTTGCTTCGTGCCGAACCTGATAAACTGGATACGATCAGGCACTAACATGATATTCTATTTATCATGTTGATCGTTTAAAATCATTTATTTTACCTTTTTTTCCATTTTTTCCATATTTTTTCCGTTCAAAACTACCCAGACGTTATCAAATATATCCTGACGTCATCAAAAGAGGTGCTGACGTCAACAAAAGAAGTGCAGCTGACGGGATAGGAATGTAGCTACCGAGATAAGTTTTTATCTCAGGCACCCTGTTTCTCGACAGAATTAAACAGATGGACATGATAAAATCAAATATTACTGACTATAATATCTGTTATAGTCAATGGTTATTGGAGGCAACACTCGCTGTAGATAATTATTGAGATTGAGTAAATTTCACGGTGCATTTTTTACATGCACACCGGCTGTCAAGATTTTAACAGAGAGGTATGATGTTTTTTGAGCTTACAGTTAAAAACTATCCGTTGAAACAGTCTTCACACCATCATTTACTCCTCTTTTCTTCGAATTCGCTTCACCTGCGTCAATTTCAAACTCACACAAATCATTGGTCCTGATCGGAATAAAATCTTGTATCTACTACTTCTGCTTTACCCGCAATTATTACACTTTCAAGTTTGCCTGAAAAAAATAAATTTATTACACTATTGGTTAAAGCAATGAGCATTTTTGTTTTGCTTTTCAGCAAACTAAACATCTCAACTTAGGTCTTACAAAACCTTAGGTACATCTATCGGTATTCTATTTTTTAGAATAATGTAAATATTTTCAAAAGATTAGCGCTATAATGTCATATTAAATATATATATATCTACCCTATGAAGATAATATAGGAGTTTTGGCTTTTATGTCTATACTTTCATTACGCTCAAAAATGTGTTTCCTCTTAGTGTTTTCTATTGCTATTTTACGTAAAAGTCTTGAGCGAAAAAGAATATGAAAATCACTTTGATTAGCTTTGATTTAGTAAATGAATTACAAATTAATGTCCATGAAGCATAACGGTTAAGTTTAGGCGGAAACAAACTTTGCCGCAATATAAGGAATAGTTCAATTTTGTTGGTTTGACATTTTTTGTTTAGAGGAGTTATTCTGTCCTGTCGAATCCTCTTTATTTATCAAGCAATTATCACACATGTTCTTCAAGGATTATTGCACGCCATGATTATACATCCTAAACGTTTGTCTGTTATGACATAACATGATTTCTGAGAGTACATAACAACCATGACTCATATATCGTAATATAATAGTGTATTAACTATGCAAAACAGAAAACTATTGTCCCGATTATTTGCGTAGTTAATCATTCGATATGTTCTGACAGACGTTTTATGTTTGTCGTGTAAGTAACGTGAAATGTCGTATATTTGACATGTAAACACGGTGCATTAGTGTAACATATCTGACGTCATTTAAACAACCAAACAACACCATTATACCTCTTACCAAATGGAGCGGTATAAAAGTTAAATTGAAAACTTTAAAGCGAAATTGGACGGTACTTCGTATAGATGTTGTGCAATAAAAGTTCAATTCTTTTCTTGGCCTTCCTCATTTTCGATAAAGCCAGGTGTTTTGAGACTCATAAGCAATGGAATTTCATGAGACGAGTTGAACGAATACGTATATTTTATGAAATATACGTTTTGAAATAACGACACTATTTGCCTCTGGACCTGTACATCTAATAACCTTATTCTATGCCAATTTCCTGACATACACAATATGAATCGGTCTGATCAAATAAGGGCATCTTACTTCATTTATTTTTAACAACTGATACAAAATAATATTATTTATTTTGAAAAGCTCAAAGGGTTAGCCATATTGTGTGTTTGTGGTTGACTGTCGGCCTTTATGCTATTTTTCCTGTTCGATTTGTATATCTACTTTTACACATATACTAGATTATATGCAGTCTCTTATTCATAACACATACCGAAAAAGATGATGATCGCTTGGATTCAACAATCACAAACAAGACAAAAACAAGTGGTAGACTCGGTGTTATTGAACCCGAACCGAAAAACATAAATATACTCTGTAAAAGAAGTTTTGGACCATGGCAGGGTTCGAACCCGTACAATGATCGCTGAACCATGACATTCGACCATAACCCTTATTATCTCAGTTGATAATTCACAATAGATCAACAATCAACCATAATTATCGTTTACAATGAAAGTTTGCGAAAAAATAATAATATTTTTATTGGTTACTCGAATGTGTCCGTAACTGCTACTTTGTATGGACCTTGCAACATTTTTTACAGACCCTTTGTGTGTTCACGATATTTTTTTAAAATCAAATGTTGTTTGGACTTTAATGTTTCTGGTACCAAATTAACCGGATAGGATAGACCTTGGTTACTAAAAAGATACTTACATTTTGTCCACTAGTTTTATTTTTATATGACTTTATATACCCTGGTCCAAAACTTTTTTTACCGAGTATACAACACAAACTAAACTACCTACCTTCTGAAAACGACGCAAATAATGGTGATGAAGATAACAAAGATGACTCCGATGATGATGCCGGCGATGGCTGCACCTGAGAAGGTGTTCGACGTGGTCGACGAAGAATGCATAATATTAATATCACGTGTTATACTATTGTTCCCACCTGAAGGTAAAGAAGGGTAAAGAGTGTGCATGTAGAACATAGATATGATATTTTTAATTATTATAAAAGACTGAAGCAAGCTTAATTACAGTCTTGTCGTTGAAACCTTTACTATGCAGATCGTTCGTAGAAACAACCGTTGCAGGCGTGTCAGTGACCGCATTTTTTAAAAAATAAACTGTTAATGATACGACGAAAGTGACCGGGATGCGATGTGATACTTGTGGAACGTTGACAATTTGACACTAGTGTAAGTATATACGTGGTTAATTAGTCTTAATGTGACCGATTAAAAAAAATCTGGATTGACAAATATATAATGCCACAGTATCGCAAACCTCTTCCTCCGTCAACCCCTACACCACCCCACCCAATCACACCACACCTTCTCTACAGGTGACCCCCTTTGTAAAATAAATGTGGATTGTTCATTTCAAGCACGGTTAACTTTACTGATTATTTCACTTTCTTCATCAGTTCCGTATAGCCCATTATCATTAGGTAAACGTTTTAGTTTCCAGTTATTTCCCTTTATCCATAAAATTGCAAGCATATAAATGGTCGTTGTCTATATTGTAAATAAACAAATATCATTGTTAAACGTTGTACTAGATATATGTATTAATGTGTATCACTATTGTATTACACATTCATTTCACCAGTGAGTGTGACTGAGTACATGAATTCTCTGGTACATAATGTGGATTATTGTTTAGTTTTTGTCTGGATATGGACTTTATTGTAAAATAATTCCTTTTGATGGGGTATACTTTTATTTACACTGTCTTGTCAATATGGGCGCTGAAGGCAGGATAATAACGAGGGGTTGTGTACATATAAAATCGATTTAAGATGTTAAAAGTCGATAACCCTGTCTTCACCGCTCTTTGTGTTGTGTGTTGTCCTTTTCATTGTATATTTAAGAGTTTTCTATTTGTTTGTGGTACAGTGCAGGCCTACGATGCCATTGCGTGTTGGTGCTGTGGTTTCTATAGCACCATTTCTCTAATTTTCCTTAAGGATTTAAGCTTAATCGAATGGTATATGTCCCACTCACATATGGGAAAACGCAATTTCCAGTTTAAGGTCATTGGGTCATGCATTGGAAGTGAGTTTATGTCATTTCCTTTTTTTATAGAACAGAACGTGTCAGGTTTTCTCTTCAAGTTATTTTTCAATGCCTTGAATATACCTTTTCTGATTTACAGGTAAATTGCCCAGTTACTTTATTATGGTATTGTCTCTGTAATCTGTAATGCAGTTGTTGCAATTATTTTATATTAGACGAGAAACTAGTATTTTTTTCGTTTGACCTAAAAACGTATTTCATTTCTTTTTCTTTTCTAAAATGTTTCCATACCTTGTTCTTAAATCATCGGGGCGGTTTCCTTAGTAGAAACGCTTATAGAACAAGTATGTATAATACTTATTATATGTTTGTGGTTGTCTTGGGAATAGTGTGCTCGAGACCTGTTGATTTGTTTGTGTTTGGTTAATTTAGAGTTAACATCTATTTTTTATGAAGGTTGAATCGATTAAGGAAATTAAAGTTCTCAGAGATAACTCAGATACTCAGGCTTGTGTGATAGAAATGTTTCATACATGTTCTTGGCCTAGCAATACATTCCAAGCAATTTTACGTCTCTATAAAGTCGCTACTCGTATGTTGCATTCAGACAAGGTTGGGAAAGTCGATTTTGTATTGAGATGCGGTACACTTGTTGCGAAACATCGTGCATTTAAAGACATTCAAACAGTCATCAACCTCATTACAAGGGCAAGCTACAAGTATGGTTGCTCTTGTTCCATCCTTCACTAAAAAATAAAACGAGATAAAAGAAGAAAACAATCTCATTTTAAAACTAAGGAAGCCTAGGCTAAATGTGCAAATGCTCAAGGTCAAGTGGACTCGTAACAAGGTGCAAAACAAATGTTTTAATTTGGGTTGCATCGCATACTTGTATTCATTTGTCAGGTATCTTGTACAATTAACATTTCCTTCGACGATGTAGAGGGTAATGGAAAATTGCCAGAAATCTTGCCTGTTGGCCCCCATCGTTATGGTCGTGGTCGGCTAAACGCGAGAAGTTTTTGTTTTAATTATAGTAACTCAAACTGTTGTAAATGTGTCTTAACGAAAATCCAAAACATATTTGAGATTTTTGTTTGCTTTTTTTGTCTTTATTTGGTTTTTATAAAGGCATGAATAATATATACAATATTAAAATACACATGTAAACATATAGACAAAGTTTGGCTAATATATCTTAAGGTTAGGGTTATGCAATCGCAAATACTCAATTGAAATTGCAAGCTTTAGTTTTGATAGAGGCAATAACGCGATTTAAAACAACGCTTAGCACAGTAATTTAATTTTAAATTATAATTTCCAAGTTTTGAAATAGCACCTATCAAAGTTCTTACAGAACGGGAGGATACCATAGATTGAGATCAAATTGCTAACCTTCTATCATGAACGTAGTTCCTCTTAATCTAAAGTATTTATCCGGTGTATTTATCCTCCCAGCAGCATTTGAAACGACAATTTTCAATTCAACCGGTTGGCTTCCTTCCACTGCAACGTACTGCATGTAAGCCGATACTCTTGCATCTCCTTTTCCGGAACAACCCGACTCATTTTTACCAATAGTAAATGCAGGGGACAATGGCGTTTCAACCGAGCCCTGTAGAAAGAATACACGTGTATACTGCATGTAACAGACCTATGTAGAAAAGAAAACGTTATACGTCCAACAGGAAGAGTAGCAATCACTGAATACAGTCGCTCGTATTTCAGTCCAGACTGAGGGATTTTCCTCCTGGGACAAAGCCATGTTACCCTTTAAGCTATGGAATAATAGTTCAGGCCTTGAATTCACTTACAATTCCTCAAACTATTCTTAGACTTGAGATCAAGTACTCAAATGTGTTCACAAATATTCCTATGACCTTCAAACAAATATTCCTATGACCTTCAAAGATAAACAATCGTATGAAGTTGCCATTTATTAGTATTGGTCATATGCATACACAGCCGTATGTTATGAACGTTTATACTTTACACTTATAGAAATATGTGTGATTGAAATTTGCATTATTGGGCTCACAGTCAACCCCACCCACTCCCCTTACTACAGGAGAGAGAGAAGAGGAATAGAGAGAAGAAAAAACTGTGTTGTAGTATATGTATATATAAGCTAATTTCACACTCGTTTTTTTTTCGGAATTGTTTTTTACATCTTTTATGGTCCGTGCGTAAATGTCACTCAACGATTGGATCAAGTATATACATTTTTCTTCGTTTCTCCAACATTGGTATACCAACATATGCTCTACTGACTTGGAAATTCGTCAACAATTACAAAAAATCCCAGACAAGAAGGATGTCTGCACACAAAAAGACAATATTTACGAATCCGTCACGTGACACTCAAGCGGCAGGGGGGAGGGGTGGGGGGGGGCATGGGGGGGCCTGTGCTTGGGTTTAAGACTAAGCATATTCTCAAGAGCGGTTGGTGAATCCAGGCCTGAGGTGTGTGTATTATACCTTGCAAGAAAACCACTTTATGGTAATACCGGATATAGGGTAAACACAATCTGTCGCTGCTGTTATAACTCTGGTCACGGGATCATATGTGATTACAGGATTCTTGTCTTCAACTTCTGAAATAAAAGAAAGCATGCTTGTGTTAAACATAAAAGGTTATACTCATGTTATTATCCAATTACTTCCCTTGGTCCATAAGTTCTTTATAGGCCATTTTCATGAGGTAGGCCTTTTGGTATCCAGTTACTTCCCTTAGCCCATACATTCATAAGACTTTTATATTTTGTTTGTTTGTTGTTTGTATGGTGTTTTACGCCAATTTCAACACATGTAAGGTTATATATGACGGTCGATTTCTTTTTGTGGTGGAGGCAGACCACTCACTTTTCATGGGTAGAACCAGTACTGTACACCCCCGCCATCCGTAAGAATCGATACTTCCTTACTTACAAGTCGAGCTCCCAGCGGGATTCGAACACGCAGCGGTGAGAGGCGAAGGTTTACAACGCAACGCCCTTAACCATTCGGCCACGGAGACGCTCTCCTTTATATGCATTACATGTATTAAATATAGGTAATTAATATAAAGGAGTTATTCATTACCTGTATTAAATAAAATTATTGTAAATAATTAATATTTTATGTATTACAGATATGTATTAATATGTATCACTATTTAATTGCCATTAATTTCACCAGTGAATGTGACTGAGTGTATGTGTATATAAGCTGGTATCTTAAAGGCAGAATACGCTTATTAAAACGTAAACTGCAACAGTTGACGTAGTACTCGGAAGCGCTACAATTTAATACGTTATCAAATCAATGGAATATAATTAAACTTTACACACTATGCCAACTAAATATCAGTGTACTAATTACGCTCTATCCCCTATATGCTGCGCTGTCGATAAGCATACAATAGGTAGCGTGCATATTCAAATGGTTTATTTATAGCACAGGTATTGTTTATGTAAACACAGGAGTTAAACAGTTAGCATAACTTCTTAACGAAACCTCAGTTGTTTCTATTAAAGTTCTCCGGCCATGTTTTGTTTCATGAATATGCTTATGCTTATTTAAATCGAAATCAATACACAATAATAGATATTTACAATTCACACATTGTAATATCTTTGAAAAGCGAGAATAAGATTTTATTTGATGACGTAGAAAACTTTAAACAGGTAAATTAATCCACCGGTAAATGTATTTATCAATTATCTGGCAATAGTTGTGCACCTATACAATTCAGATTTACCTCATTTCCCCGTGCAGTCACGAAGTGTTATCTACGTCATGCAAATAATATTTATTTTTACACACAACTTAGTAGCGGTTTTCAATATATGTTTTCTCTCCGAGACTATAAAGAAATGTTTAAGTGTTAAATGTGTTAATTGATAATACTATAAAAAGGATGGCCATTAAATTGTAACTGCTGGGTACATCGGGTGATTTATTGAAAACGTTACGGTATTATCATACACTATTACTTGACACAAAGTCTAAATCATCTATGCTAATGTTAACAATACACATATTCTGACTTCAGGTAGATTGCTGTTTTCTTTATTGGTGTAAGCTTCGTATTATTTACCGCTCAAATAAGGAAAAACGTAAATTCCTGTTTAAAGTAATTGGGCCAAGGAAAGGAAGTGCGTACATGTAGTTGTCATTTCAGTTCCTTATACAACAGAACGTGTCAGCTTTGCCCTTCACGTTATTTATCAATAACTTTAATCTACCTTATCTCTTTTACAGGCAAATGGTCAAGTACTGTGCATTTCAGGGTACCAATGCGTGGAATATGAATAGAACTTTATTTTATTACTTACTATATGTTTTCATACCCGATATGATTGAAAATAATTAAAACGGACGCACCTGAATCTGTTTTCAATCTTCGCGTAGCCATCCTGTAAGCTTCGCAAAGCCAACAATTATTTTTGAACTCCCATGTTTAAATGTAATTTTATTGACAGCCGAAAACCAAAATGGCGACGTCGGAAGATTCCATTTTCCTAGGGTAGGGTGACTTAAAAAATCAGTTGCTCAACAGTGGTGTAAATTAAAAAAATTAACCACAGTATACTATTTATTTGCTAGATATAATGGTTTTAATTTCAAAATAAAGGATAAGTATGACTGATTGCCGGAGGTGCTGAACATTGAACAACAGCAACACCCTGCATAACCTGTGTTTTACTTGGTACATCTGAACCCTAGAAACAGACATGCGCAGACGACAATTTTAAAAATAACGCCGCCGTGTTGTTTAAATTTTACAATGGAAACAATGGGGTCAAAATGAATTGTAGGCTTTGTGAAGCTTACCGGATGGCTATGGCAGGATTGCAAACAGATCCAGGAGCGTCTATTTTCATTCTGTCTAACCATATCAGGTATGAAAACATAAAGTCAGCAATAAAAAAAAATCTCGATTCATATTTGACGCACAGGCATCCTGAAATGCACAGTAGGTTTATTATGGTATTTCTTTTGTATTCTGTAATGCATTCGTTGTCGGTTTTGTACATGAATGAGAAACTAGTAACTGTTCATCTGACCTATGCAATCCGTTTACCATTAAATATTCATAACCAGTCCGAAGGTATTCCAATGTTTCATTGATCCGTAGCTTATAACCACGTCTGCTGTTATGATTTAACTGATAACAAAGATAAAGATTTTCAGTCTGGCACGTTATGTGAGTGGTTCGGTCTGAGAATTTCTTTTTACGGCGACGCGATTGAAAATCTTAGCATGGTTATCTCAATTCTAATTCTTTTGCCAGAAATATAAAGTAAAATCAAAACATACTTGTTATTTTCTATGAAAACTCAAATTCATCGGTAACGGCATTTGTTGACGTCATCCAATGAGGTCGCTTGTACCAACGTTATATGACGTCACGTACTGTTCAGACGGTAAATCGGGCGTTTTGCGGTCGCACATTTTAGACGTTAGCCAATGGAGAAACGTTTTACATAATAGTTGAATTAGAATTTGTATTTATAATTACCTTCATACATATGAGGATTGAACAACTATAAGAAAACTATCTACATTTGTTTATGAGGGGTTTATACTGGGAAATTCTAGTATCTATAATAACGCATAATAGTATTACCAATCAATTAGTATAGAAAAATAAATAAATAAAAAATATATACGTTCAATCAACCCTGTTTTAGAGGTCACGTATAATAGGCAGACACCTGCCTTAAGCAGACGTATGCTCAATAGCTCTGTTATTATCTTAAAGTTAATTTAAGTTACACATAATATTATCTTAAATTTAATTGAAATTATCATGAATATATACATTTAGGGCCAACATGCTTTTAGAGACCACTTAGTGTAGTTAAAACAAATAATAATTATAATAAAATGATGTTTCACCATAATGAAGTATAAATAAATATACACTTCAAGTTTATTCTCCCAAGAGAAAGAATCTTGAACTGAAACACTTGTTAGTACGTGTTCAATCTAATGATGGAGAAATGTGTTTGATTACAAAAAAAATAATATGTGACGAAATGTACTTCATATGTTGCCATTTATTGCCGTGTATATGTGTAATTTGTTCTACCTGTGTACCCATAGACCTAAAGGTCTTTTGTATTTTGAATAAATATTTCATGTCATTCCACTAGGTATTCTATTGTAAATTACATGTACTAATATGTGGTAGTTGCCATAGAAAAGAACATGTCTGTATATAGATACCTTTCTAGTTGTATTACAGAATAACACACTATTGACCTCGAAACAGAGTTCCGGGCGCTTATTATCATATGACAAAGACAACGTGTTGGTTACAATAATGAAGCTTTTTTACAATAACCAATTGATGGCAGACATGTAATGTATGACTATGTTAAAATATTATTACATTATATTTTTATTATAAACATTAGATGTTGAACATAATTTAAACATGATTAAATAATGGTGTTGAAAAGAAGAGCTTATAAACATTAGATGTTGAAAATAGTTTAAACATGAAAGAACACTGGTGTTGAAAAGAAGTGCTTACAAACATTAGATGTTGAAAATAGTTTAAACATGAAAGAACACTGCTGTTGAAAAGATACACTTTAAGCGAAGAAAGAACTTACTTGCAAATGTTAGGTTTACAGTTTCCTCATCCGTTCTCTGACTGCATTTGAATTCCGTTGCCTTGTCGAGATCTGACTCAAATGGCACAGTGGGTATTGTCAAATAATATTCCTTGCGACTCCGATCAGAGGAATACTTGTACAATCCACTGTCGGTTGCATTAGGAATACAATAGTCATTGGTTACCGAACAATTTGATTTCTGCTTAGAATCTATTGACCAGTATACCGTTTCATTAAGGTCTCCTGCAACACATGTCAGACTAACATTTGTATCGTGTACTATCAGAGTGTTCGCTTGTTTTGAACTACTCTCGAATTGTATCCTTACTCCTGAAAAAAAATACCGATAACAATTGTCAATATACTTACTTCTTAATAGTTTGATAATAGAATCTTAACTTTAAAATACACGAACCTTGTCTCAATTTTGAAGTTATAATATTGAAAAGATGATCCATTGGAATTAAAGCAACAACGATTGGGCTTGATGACCAGTAAGTAATAACGCTACTGATTTGTAGTCAAGGCGACCTGTTACAGCCGCGACGCAGCACTAAACAAACGCTAGCGTTGTCAAGCAATACTAAAAAGGGATCCATTGGTAGCAATAAAACACGAACAAGAGAGAAAAGCAACAGACTCGGGTTTATTGGGTCTGTTTATGAGAGACCTTTCAAGTTCAGTTTTATCAAATGAATGTCAATCAAAATCTTAAGAATAATACAACTTGCAAAAGAAGAATAACCTCATGCAAAGAATAATAGGGTTGTAAACACAAGTAGATACAATAGTCCAACAGAAGATGTAGCATTCAAAGACCACAGTCTACCAAAAAGCCACATCAGCTCCTATAACATTCAATCCACGTACTGTTAGCTTTACATAATGCCTTCTGTATTCAAAAGCAAAATAGATGAAAAATGTTGTCAAGTAAAAATTAGATAAAAAGTAGTACAGGAAATGTAGCATCCAACCGAAAGCACACATTCAGAACAAATATATTGCATGGCTAATTATTATTTAGGTGAAATACGGGACACTGAAAACCGCAAAAGAGTTGACAACAGGGTTACCGCCTTGGAACGGTCAGTGGCAAAAAGGCCTCGGGGGTTTAAACCTGACTAAACCTCACTCTTACCCTATTGTCATGCAAACAAAACGAGACAGTGTAAAAACAGGAATCCGTCTCACGATGAAGCACCTTACAAACTATGCAGCATTATTATTCTATATAAGTAAATCATAAATAGTATCATGTCTATGTAAATATAAAAGGTCACAAAGAACGTTCTCAATGACTTGACAGAAACTAGAGCAACAAGAGCAACAACAGAATACGCTGTATCTTTCTTTTCAGAATTTAGGCAGACAGCATAAAGATCACAGTCCGTTCAGTCATCGTACTGTCAAAGAGGAACTCATAGTAGAGATGTGTAAATGTGCTAACCATTAAACATGAATGGGTTATAACCTCTTTTGTGATTTTTTCTAACACATTTGGCAAATATTATATGAAAATGAGCATGACGTAGGATCTAACACAGTTTGTAAATAACGTCACCAAGTGAGATTTAAAGCCAATTGAAAACAAACAGATATTTTCCATTGTAAGAGAAGCATATGCTGTTTTACAGGCAATTTAAATACATTGGAGCACATGACCAATGTTTGTGGGAATTTTATTGTCAATATCTAATAATTTAAAATCCTTGACGCTTTCACCCCCTTTCTCCTTCTTCTCCTTTTCTCCGCTTTTCCTAAACTTTTATTTCATACCACAATCTAGCTTTGCATAAATATAATACATGTGTATAGAAGTAATTTGATACTAACAGTTTGATATAAAAATAATAATTTGGAAGTACTTATATACAGTGATAGCATACAGTAATGGATTGTAATGTTGGTACTATGTTTAATATGTATTGTGAAAAATAAAAGATAAAAACAGAAATAGAGAGATGAGTTAAAGACTGCATGTCAGAACTATCAACTAGAATTGACCTATATACAAATACAAAGTTGTTATTAAACAATTCAACATACGAAATATGTTTATTTATTTATCTGTTTGGGTAACATGTTATAGGACTATTGATATAATAAAATATACTTACCACAAACCAAAGTATGTAACATAAAAGTTACAATACATATAAAAGCAAATGTCATTTTCTGTCTCAGTTTCTCCATGTCATATGTAACTGAAAAAAACAACACAACTCTTTCCAATCAGTTGTTCATACGTCAGATGATATCAATAAGTTTACGCAAGCATAAAAAAGCTGCCAGTCAGTAAGTAAATAAACATGACTGTAGGACTATGAACTGATATAATAAGTGAAAATCTGAGAGTTATCAAGCTGAAATAAGTGTTGATGTTTTTATCAAAAGCATTAACTACGCAATTAATGCGTCAATAGCGTTTATTGTGAAACTTGGCCAAGGTATTATTGATATAATCCGCATTATAAATAATATAAATAAAACCGATATAACGCTATATTTTCTCGTTATATATTCATGGATTCATGGACACTTTATCCATGAAAATACTTTTAGAGAGTTGCACTGATTCCAGATTTCATTCAGTTGCACTTACGTTTCATTTTGCTACCGTAAACATAAAGATCCCGGAAATAATAGTGCCGTATTCTACACTGAGTAGACTGATCTACGAAAACGTCATATCCACATTTCAAAATGTGTTTATACTATTCAAGTGTATTAGACGACTTCTCTAGGAATATTAAAGTTGTAACGCATGCTCATCGTCAACTACATGACACATAGTCAGTTAAGCATAGACAAATAAAAAAACAATTTACGAAATAGCTGCCTTCGGCAGCTGAATGGCAGCCAATGTTGTTCATTGTTCTCATGCGTGCGCTATCATTGCGTATACAAAATAATATATTATATAGTTAAAAACTGTTTACTACTCGGAGTTGACACACGCCCAATAATTCGGATAACAACATGTATTCCAAAAATAAAATATTCTTGTATTTTGATTGATTATTGGCATTGATTAACATGATGAACACGTGTCTCGGGCCTTAAAGGGACACATGGCAATGTTGAAGATGTTATCAAGCATTACAATTAGCCTCTCAATGTATTAATCCAGTGTCATTTTGATTTTAAACCTGCTTGCATATATTTAAATACTATTGTGACTTTTCAACTTTTCTTCCTTATTCTACCAAACGTTTGAATATATTATTTGTGAAATGTATTCAGCAGTTAGTAATAAGCTTTATACTATTCTTATAATTAATATTAATGATTGAATAAATTAAATTTATGTAGAAAAACTAAGGAAACGCCGCGAGTTTTACAAAATCATTTTTGATTGTCGTGTGTCCCTTTAACGTGTTTTATTCAAATATACCTAATTCGCATTGGCAGAGCGCGTAACGACACTTTAATAAGGCAGAGTTTTGACGAAACACAAATTAAAAAAATAACATGTATATGTTTCTTAGTCGGAACTAATAGTTTTTTAAAGCTATACAGTCCCTATACATACATGTCCTTTTAACAAAAACAAACAGTGTGCGTCATAAGGTAATGTTTCTAGGCTGGGATTATATGTATTCTTTTTTGGATATTAGTATATGCAGGTTTCGAACGCGCGCTTTTAAAGTTGGAGGTGGCTATTGCTTCAGTAATTACGAAAATTAGTCGAGGTCGCCTCACGAGGAATATGAGTATATAAATGAAACGTTTTGTATAGGAAAATGGTCAGTCACAGTGATGAAAACATCCAATACAATAATCAGTCACCTTCAAATACGCAACATTCACAGGCATAGACTTGAATAAAAAACCAACATTGTATTGAAATGCATATAGTACCGTATATCTAAAATTATAATCCGTACATTTCCAAGAAACATATTTGATAAACACACACAAAACACACACATTTAGCTACATGTATTTTGTCCATTAAAATGTATGATACGCAAACACATGTATTCACGTGTCCCCCACTATCAATACATCTGCTTATTTGCTAACAAAAATAACACTGAGGCAAATCCGACAGAGGCAACTCCGAGGCAACAGACCGAGGCAACTCCGAGGCAGTTGCCTAAGTGTGAACTGCCTCAGTGTGCCTAAGCATACGGCCTAATAAATGAGGTACCTATTAGGGAACTCATATTAAATGCGTTTGTTCGGAGATTAGATGTATGTTTGCATATTATTTTAAAAAGTGTTGAGTACGTTGTACATGGCTTAGCTTTCTTTGGAAGACCAACAATAAGTATGTCGTGTGTTATCATGTTATCATGTTATATACTGATACCTCTACAAAATTAACGTAAAAAGCAGAAACTTAAATCAAGCTATAAATGTTTCTCATCATCATCAGGTGCCGGTCTAGAATGAACCTGAGTTTTGGTAGCATATCGTTTGAAGAAACAAATGAAAAGCAAGAACACACCAAGGTAACCTAATGGCGTCAGTGAGGCTCGAACCTATGATCTCCGAATTATTTAGAGTCGAACGTACTATACGTTAACTCAATATAATTGTCGGACTAGACTAACACATGTCAAACAAACACAAATCTACAATTTAAATTCCGCCACATAACATATGCCTCAAGAAAACCTTTCATTATAATATGTTCTTATATATATTTACTTATTTATATATCCGTTGACGGGCATTTGTTGATTTACATATATAGTATATATCATATCATCCCTTATTTGTAAATAGTTTTATCTTTATTATTTATATTAATTTTAATTACTACCTCATTTCTTCATCTTTTATCAGTTTTTGCGCACAATATGACCTAATTATGTGTCGACGTGCCGTAAAACACCGTTCATTATTTCCTCCGTAGTTTATCCATTCAACACGGTGATACTGCATTCTGTATAACCGCTTGCATATGTTTATGAAAGAAAATAGTGTCCGTGCTTGATGGATAATTGAAACGTCAAAATTATAGTTTTTAGTTCGTGAAACTCGTTTGTACTAATTCCATTGTGGTGTGATATGTAACGGGAAATAAAACGGATTTATGAAAGGACTAAATTAACGGTTAGTACATTTACATCATGTTTGAGACATTGTTTCAGTTACTGTGCATGCGTGTATTATGCTGCATTAGACGAAGTAATCGACCCGAGCGAAGCGTGTGTATTGATACTATTATATGCAGTGGCGAGGTGTTTATATACTGCCCTACAATCAATTCCTGACTTCAAATTCAATAGAGCGATAACCGAATTAGCCACTCCCAAATCGTGTCAGTCAAGGAGTGTGTAGCTTTAAGAAGTACAATAGAGGAAATAAAGACTAGTTTGCACAAAGATATTTTTCATAACGTTTTGGGCACGTTTATCAAGGCGCTTAATTATACTTCGATACTATAACGTACCGCAAGATGACAACCCATAGATAGTCCGCGACCATTACGTATGTTTATCATGTTTTAATTTGCAAAGACAAGGTTGCATGCATGTGACGACTTTATTTACACTGTCCCGTTTTTAACACGATTAGTACAGGTTCATCAATTTATGCATTAATATGGAAAAATATAGAAGAAAAAAAGGAAATATATCATGGAGAAAAAAAAATAAATATATATATAGGAATCAAAATCTAATATCTAATACGGTACAATAGAACAATTGTATTATAGTGAGGATGAACGAGATTATAAGTTATTTATCATGGTACGTCTTAAAGAGAAAGCTTCTGAGATGTATTTGCTAAAATTGATAACATCTGTTTTGTTTGTTGACTGAAGGAGAGCAATGCATTTAAACGTACTAGGCCTATGGCTATACTATCGTTTTATATATTTACTTCTGATTGTATTATAAACAGGACATATTAACGCAAATTAACATGCCTCGCCTTTTATTCATGTTTGCAATTTGTTGTTTCGTTATGCGTGGTTATGGTTTACCGTGGTCCTTAAATGCTACATTTCATATTCGATTTTTATATGTTTGCCTTTTCCATTTCACAAGGAGAATGGTACATTTTCATTGATATACATGCATCAGTGCAATAATCGTACTTTTCCTTTAATCGCGAGCGTAAGCTCGCCTTACGGTTAACGCGTTGTTGATTTTCTGAAATTGCCATACTAAGGCAATAAAAATCTTCGTCAAACCGCTAGAGTTACCTGCCCGTAAAGTTGCATCGTGCAAGTAAAACAGTGCACCGTGCAGGTGAATCGTATTTCTAGCACGTCGTTATAACCTCGCATGAACGAGGAAAATAAAGCTAATTACACCGAGATTACATCGAGCGAAGCGACGTTATGCAGCTAATTTCACCGAGGGAAGCGAGGTCTTGTGCATTGAATATAACATACATGTAAATTAAGTTTGTTTTCGATTCTCTTCTCTTCTATTTCGCTGACTCAGTCCATTCAATTCAACATATTTATTTTTTACAATCTAATTTGTTCAAAAACAACAAAATCCACGATTTAATGCTTAATTACGTTTAAATAAAAGTGAATGCGTTTATATTTATTATTTAAAAAAATAAAGACAGAATATAATAGCCTGGTTCTCTGGCTTAAAATAGAATAGAATAGAATAACTTTTATTTTCCAATCAAGGCCCATCACTGGGCCAGTACACTCACAGTACTAGGTACTACCTTTGTGAAGGGCAAAATAATAACCAATTTTTGATTGCAGTAAAAGTATAAGTTAAAATGATTCATTTAGAAACACCAACAAATGTAAAAACAATCCAAAATATGAATCAAATTTGATGTAGAAGCACTCGAGCAGATGTTTTCATTTTGCATTGAGTTTAGACAACTCCACTGATGTACACTGTAAGGCATAACAGTATGAGTATTGCACACATTATTTAATCGCTATAGTCTATTAACTTAAAACGACGCTTGCCACTGTTCAGCAAAAACAAAATCAACGATTTAATGCTTGATTATGTTTAAATAAAAGTGATTGCGTCAATATGTAATTAAGTTAGTTTTACTAGATCTATTCTTTTATATCAGATCTACATACTTGAAAGCAGTCCAATTTCATTGAAAATACAATATGACAAAAGGACTAAGAAAGCTGACCATCCTATCTAATAGTAATACATTTCTGAGATTGTGTGAACTGTGTCATTGCTTTTTGTTCAAATGGTATTTAACGACCCACTGCGCCATTTAAGTCTCAATTACACTTATTAATAATAAAAATTCACCTGAAACAATAGTTATATGCAATAATAATTATTCGCCTTCCTTTTTATCCTTAAATTGTTTATCCGAAACCAAAGGTGGTAATTGAAATATCCTTTTACTTGAAAGCACAAACGTAACCCTTTTTTGTTTTTTGTAGACCAAGTGAAACACCTACTGTACTGTAGACGTAATAGTACGTCACCATTATGACAATTTTCAATGCTGATTACGTCAGTCAGTGACGTTCGACGCAATTTTAATTTCAAGAGGGGATGTAGAGAGTGGTGACTTGGGAACAAGGTATTAAACGAACTGATTATTTCAAATGACACATCATCGATGATTTGTTTGTTTGTTTGTATGGTGTTTTACGTCATTTTCAACACATGTAAGGTTATATATGACGGTGGATTTTTGGGTGGTGGAGGCAGACCACCCACTTATCCTGGATAGAACCAGTAATATAGAACCAGTACTATACACCTCCCGCCATCCGAAAGGATCGACACATCCTCACAAGTCGAGCTCCCAGCGGGATTCGAACCTGCAGCGGTGAGAGGCGAGAAGGTTTACAACGCAACATTCAGTATCACATGAAACAATTCATTCCTATTCCTTCCTACCTGATCATTGCTGCTAAGTGAAGGCATTTACATTTAGGAAATAGGAATAGATTGGATCATCCTGAGAATTCTCATAAAAAAAAAGTATGCATACATAATTATACTGATCATGCTTATTCAAGTTCACCTGACACTTATTGACTATTTAAGTCATTTTTTTCACAAATGTGGCCGATTTGCTTCACAATTATTATTATTAATTTATTTATTTTATTTAATATTATTATTTTATTTATTTTGGAAAACATTTCCACCACTTAAATTGTTCAATATTGTTTTGTTCTGGATATGTTCATAGAAGAAAGTTTATCTAAAATGTTTCATATTATCCTGCTCCCACAAAAACAATGCATGTATTCAACACTTTTTTCACAAATTAGGCAGTTTTCGCGCTATTTTTTCTCCACCAAAATGACCAGGCTAGGGTCGGGAGTCTTCACAATTTCTAGTGGGTAAAAGCCCTGCCAACATTACAATGGAAATCACACTGCAGTGCTTGGTTTGATTTAGTTTAAACTTATTTATTTTACATCGATTGTAACGAAAGCTCTATGAACTTATTTGAATCACTCTCGATGTCTTCCTGGGTAGAACCAGTACTAAGCAATGCAGATAAAGTGTCTTGCTCAGGGACACAACGCAATGGCGGAAATCGAACTCACGACTTTTGGATCATGGGTCCAACGCTCTACCACTAGATCACAGCGCTCCACGGTTTCATTTGGAAGTAATAGAGTATAATGTGTAGATCCCCATTTCGATTTCGAAAAGTTATGCTTAAATGATTTGTTGAATTAGTTTTTTTTATGTGATGATCGCAAAGTTTGTATGTGAATACAGGGAGTAGGTATACTCCCTGGTGAATAGTAGTGGGTTGCGTTTTTTAGAACGGAGCAACTGAGTTGGGTTTAGAAAATCCCTATGTTATAAGATATTACAGTATGAGTAATATTACACAATGTAACCATTTTATTTACTTGAACCGACGCTCGCCATGAGGCAGTGCCTTATTCATATTATTACCGAGCAGAGCTCGGCCGGCGCAGCGGCCGACGATGATCGGCTAATGGTAACACATGTGCAAATGTTGAAATCGTACCTGGCTGGGCAAAAAAACTGTGTCGCACCGGAAGCGCCGCCATTGATGAAATTGTGTTCGGCAATTTCGGATTTTTTCCTCAAATCATCAGGGGATCAGTCTGTTTCACTTGGACGATTCTCTCTTTTCGTAGTTTGGAGTATTCGTACTAGTTCGGCTAATCCCGTCACAAGTAGTTACGAATGAAGCGATATTCATTAAAAGAATACTTATCATTAGAAATTGTTTTATTATTTGTTATTGGTTGTAAAAATTAAACTAATTAAAAAATTCAAAATTTCAAAATTCAAAATTTTAAATTTCAAAATTTCAAAATTTCAAAAAATTTAAATTTCAAAAATTTCAAAAATTTTAAAATTCAAAATTTTCAAAATTCAAAATTTTCAAAAATTCAAAATTCAAAATTTCAAAATTATAAAAAAAAATTAAATTTCAAAAATTTAAATTTCAAAAATGTTAAAATTCAAAATTTCAAAATTCCAAAAATTTCAAAAATTTCAAAATTCAAAAATTCCATGAATAATTTGATTTAATAATAAAATAATTGTTGCCTTTTATGTTCGGTCGATATGTGTTGTATTTAACGACCTGAGAAAAGTGATAATAAAACTAGTGGACAAAATTTAAGTATCTTTTTTTAGTAACCAAGGTCTACCCTACCCGGTTAATTTGGTACCAGAAACATTAACGATTTGATTTTAAAAAAATATCGCGAACACACAAAGGGTCTGTAAAAAATGTTGCAAAGTCCATACAAAGTTACAGTTACGGACACATTCGAGTAACCAATAAAAAGATTATTATTTTTTCGCAAACTTTCATTGTAAACGATAATTATTGTTGATTGTTGATCTATTGTGAATTATCAACTGAGATAATAAGGGTTATGGTCGAATGTCATGGTTCAGCAATCATTGTACGGTTCGAACACTGCCATGGTCCAAAACTTCTTTTACAGAGTATATATATTACATAATTTAAAATGATTTTATTAATATTTCTAATGATTAATGCCTTTTTACACCAGAACTCCAAGACGACTTTACGTCATCCAAGACGACGTTACGTCATACAAACAAAACAAGTGGAACCGGAACTCTTCGTTAATTTCCGTAATCGTTATTTCCTAGTGGCGGAATCTGACGATGACGTCCGTAAAACAATCGGAACGTCATTTGGCATTCCCGCCACTGACGCAAAAGGCCGAACAATGTTCCGTATTGGGAAATATCTCCCACTGGGCAAACGAGTAGATATAGCTTTTCTATTCCCAGTACACGCCTACTAGACTCCGCAACCGCCTCCAAAAAGAGGTGATAATACGACGTTTCGGAGACACTTCCGATGCGGTTGCGGAGAGTAAATTGAAGCAGTAACGGTAAGTGTGAATTTAATATTTTCATTTTTTTCGGCCCTAACTCGATCTTTTTCAAAAATCGGGGAATGTGGTACGATGTAGGAATGTTTTCCCTTCCTGTTTCATGTGTTGGTTTCGAAATATATTGAAAAATGTGGTCTGTAGAATTGTCATAAGTCAATCGACGAGTGGAATTTTCTCAACTGGACATGGTTTTTACTCCGTTTTTCTGCTGTTTTATGAGAAATCTGCCCACGAATAAGGTCTATGACTTTGAAATCACCTATCTTCCATCGTTCAATGAAAAAAATTCAATCGAATATAAACTGAAAAGAATTATGGTCATTTTTTATGAAGAGGCGGTGTCGGAGAGTAAGAGGCGGATTTGGAGAGTAAGAGGCGGTTTCGGAGACATAGATACTCTATATAATATTTAATTGATAAGTAATGTATCAATACAATTGTTTATGATGAATTATTTGTGTAAATACTTGTTACTGGTCCTACCCATCATTGAACAATAAGTCTTAGTCGCTACTACATTTACCGATGTAAACAATAATACCGTCTGCTGCGAGTTATATTTTGGGGAGGACTGGCCACTATCTTCTAATTTTGACAGGTTTCTACATACGTACCCGTGTCAGATCCATAATTAAACCAATATCTGTCACAAGTTAACCGATATAATTTATTAAATAGTGTGTCGCTACCTCGTGAGTAGCTCGTGGCTAATTAGCATAATGCCTATTTATAAATCGAAAATGAAAGTACTTCAAAAGTCATGAAAGAGAAAGCGTTATGCTTAGACGGTAAAATGATGGTAAATAAAAGCATAAGGTTTTACTTATTGAACGTTCTACTCCTGTGTTTGTATAAACAAATAATTTGTTACAAAATGAGTTATAAACAATTTATTGAAATACAAAGTAATCCGTTGGCGGTTATGCGTATGCGTATGTAGACAAAAGCCATATTTTGCTCGGTAATGCGGCTTAATATAGAGGCCTATCGTCAGTGTCGTAGGTGGAGGGACTATAATCCTTAGAAATACACACACACACACTGTGACGTAGCCGGTGTATGTATAGAATGGCAATATCAGTTTGTACTATAGTCGGGTAGGCATGGAATGAAACACACCTTTTTTTACATTGACAGAAAATGTAGTTATTTTATAAAATGTTTTTGGTTTAAAGTTAATAGTTTTCTACTTTAGTTTGAATTACATATTTATGTTATACATACAATGTAGTTTGGTATACATTACGTAAATTGTAGTTATTGTGTAATTTGGCAAATCAAAAAAAGTTGTTCCATTTCATGCCTAACAGCCTATACTTGACGATAGATGCACATTGTTGCTGACCTTTTAGCTAAAAATATATTTCTGGGAATCTGGTCCTCGGTAAATAATTATTAGGATGATAATAAAAGGTATCAGATCGGCTTTGAAATGGATGCAAAATGAATTAAAGTTTTTTAAACTTTATAAGAATGCACTCAGTACTATTATTGATAGAGGATTGTACTAAATGGATGTGATTATCATTTATTTAGATTTCATTTGCATCTATTAAGCGATTTCGGATCAGATCAACTGTAGGTTGCATCGTGCATTTTACAGAAGATTCGGTAAATTTAGTAGCGCCTAAGACTTATTGTTCAATGATGGGTGGGACCAGTAACAAGTATTTGCACAAATAATTCATCATATACAATTGTATTGATACATTACCTATCAATTAAAACCAGTATAGATCTATTAGATAGAGTATATGTCTCCGAAACCGCCTCTTACTCTCCGAATCCGCCTCTTACTCTCCGACACCGCCTCTTCATAATAAATGACCATAATTCTTTTCAATTTATATTCGATTGAATTTTTTTCATTGAACGATGAAAGATAGCTGATTTCAAAATCATTGACCTCATTCGTGGGCAGATTTCTCATAAAACAGCAAAAAAAGGAGTAAAAACCATGTCCAGTTGAGAAAATTCCACTCGTCGATTGACTTATGACAATTCTACAGACCACATTTTTCAATATATTTCGAAACCAACACATAAAACAGGAAGGGAAAACATTCCTACATCGTACCACATTCCCCGATTTTTGAAAAAAATCGAGTTAGGGCCGAAAAAAATGAAAATATTAAATTCACACTTACCGTTGCTGCTTCAGTTTACTCTCCGCAACCGCATCGGAAGTGTCTCCGAAACGTCGTATTATCACCTCTTTTTGGAGGCGGTTGCGGAGTCTAGTAGGCGTGCAGTATTTCCTATACAAATCACAAACAAATATGTAATATATACACATATCGACCTCACTAAAAGGCAATGCTTTTATAATATTGCTGACATGGAGGAGTTAGTCCAAATTTACCACAGTCCTGACATGACCAAACTTTAATACGAGAGGGAAATGATAATGGTCAAGGGTGGCCACAGCTTGTGAGATTGAAACTGTGTCTACCATTTTAGGCTACAACATCAATGTAACATGAGTTTGGTGCAGAGCAATATCACATGTATTCTTTTTCAACCAATGAAGGAGAATTGTCATGTACAACCATTGACTTACTTTTGAACAATAAACAGTTTCAAGTTCCAATGACGCTGATAGTAATAAAAGTAAAATGCGAATATCACCCACCGAAAACACGCATGGCAACAAGAGCAAACATAATTCAGAAAATTATATTAGTACACCATATACTGAACCAAATAAGGACTCAAATTCCAACTCTAATATAACCAATGACATCCAATCTTTATGTAGGAAACGAGGAATCAAAACCTCTTGAAAACGAAACACAGTCAGAATCAAAGAAAAGGGAAATGAGAAATAAACGGGAAAAAAGGTATATTATCAAAACATATCAAATAAATGACATACCAGAAGCTGCACCATTACAGAAAGATTAAAAATTCAACCTTGCTATGGGTGCTATACTTGCCTTTGAAATGGAACAGATGTCGTACGTTTTTTCTAAATGCGAAATTTGTCTAGAAAGAAGAACTGAATTGAAAATGTTCAATGACACTGTTTGTAGTAGCTGCCAAAAAGATATGTCTGATATAAAATAAATCTCTCTGGAAAACAATATAAACCCAGGAAAGGTGCCTCTTGAGTTGAAAGAGTAAAAATAAGATAATTTTCAAAATTTGGTTTTAAAAAATATCATACCTTAACTTTTACAATAAACTTGGCTGAACATCTATGATAAAGACGAAGCGTCTCCGTGGTCGAATGGTTAACGACGTTGCATTCTTAACCTTCACCTCTCATCGCTGCGGGTTCGAATTACACTGGGAGCTCGATTTGTAAGTGAGGAAGTGTCGATTCTTACGGATGACGGGAGGTTTACAGTACTGGTTCTACCCAGAAAAAGTGGGTTGATGCCTCCAACACAAAAAAAAATCGACCGTCATACTAGTATATAACATTACATGTGTTGAAAATGACGTAAAACACCATACAAACAAACAAACTATGATAAAGATCGAGTTTGAGTTTACCACCTACCACAATTTAGAGGTGTGTCAAATGCCTAGGCCATTGCTTGTCAGCTGACTTTGATGATCGAAATTATGAATAGTCAATTAATTTACTCATATATTGATTGACAAGAAACATACGATAGGTTAGTATTTTATCACAACAATATAGAATAATTATTAAGAGTAAAATATTTGGTTTACAAGTTAAATTTTACATGCGATCCGATATATCATGTGGGTATTAATTTTAAGAGCTCTGCTCGGTCTTTGGCAGTGCCTAAAATTCATATTATAGGTTATTGCATTTGTATGGCTAAATATTACTTGGAACGAGTTGTTTTGGCAAAGGACGACGAGCTTCAATAACCTTTTTATTATATACTTTCATATTGTTTTTGATCAATGTTAATTGTATGACTATTACTTTTCATTGTATTTGTGTTATTTTTATAGCTTTTGATGGAATTCCTATCTTGCCATTCAGTTTCATTTTGTGTGGATGATTATTTTGCGCGAAAACGACGTCGACGTCGGATGACGTCATTAAAAACATCAAGCGATTTTCAGAAGTTTGTTTACCATTCGATAACGTTAAAAACAGTGGGTTAGCATTTGAATTATTTTATCAATTTTTGCCATAAAAGGTTGAAAAAAAACTCGTATTTTTTTGTTGACACTATAGGAAGGATTTCGTTATTTTTATTTGAAAGTAGTTCCTTGTTTCTATTTCGCGGCTCTAAGCAAGCACGAGCAAAAGTTCCCGTGCAATATCAATGCGTGCAGTATCGTAGAATATTGCACGCTTAGCTCAATGCAAACTAAACGGGACAATATGAAAGTATACAATAAGTTACATTTATGTTCCAAGTTATTTCATTCACGACTGGGTTAAGAGGGAAAGGAGTATATTATGCAGATACACACCGGTGGAGCAGGATCAAGCATCAAAATATTCAATTTGATTTTATTAATTTGATATCATTTTAACTTTAATGATGCTGGCATAACATTTGAAGCAGAGCTCCAGATAAGCAATTTCAACATTAACACTTAGGAAAAAAAGCATTGAAAAAATAATTTAGAAGTGAACAGTAGCATTGACAATTTACAATTTAGGTATAACAAAAGGGTTTTATTTTAGTAAAAAGCAGCACAACTGTAACATTTATGCTTTATAAATTTCAAATTCAGCATTGCGAAATTATTGAATTGGGGTTTTAAGGCGCACCAACACATAAAAGGTTATATGGCGCCAAACAGGAATGAACATGCCAGGCTCATCTTCCATGTACATCGAGATAACATATGGAGCATGGGCCTAGAACCTTCTCACCCTGAACTGCAGAGTTGCTGCAAATTCTATTGTAGACACTCCATTTACGCTGGAGCCACGTTATCGTTTTTCTGCCACTGCTCTAGTGATATGAGCGAGATGGCACCTGAAACAATGCAGGGATCATGATGAAGACCTTTAATGAGCATGAACAAAAATGATAAAATGAACATGAATTTGGGGGAGGGTGGGGGGTTCTACCCCTCTGCCTTCCCCTCCAACGGGATCTGCAGTGGCCCTATTATTTGCCCCGTAACCAAACGGGGCCCCCGGAACCACACGGGGTACATTGCGAAAATAATTAGGGGATAAAATACCCTTTGACATGAACGCTTATCCGGGGCTCTGTTAAAGTCTTCAATTTTTCTCCGTTATTCTAGCACAACGTAGAATATATTATTGGTGCGATATAATGAACAATTAGCAACGTGCAAAAACTGTTTTCTTTAAACAATACCAATAATTATTAACAACTGTTTGCAAGTATTCAAATTAAATATGAAGAAAACCTGGTTTTCAAAAAAATCAAGACTGCCGTGCGTCCTTTTAAACTATTCAATACATGTGTTTATCTTGCTCTTCATATGATTTTAAAAAAAGTCTAACATACAAGTAGAACAAACAAAACGAAACTTTAAACGTGTATGCAGATTGGAGAAACGTAATAAAGTAAACTTGTACATACCTGCTGTACACCGAATGACTTTTGCATAAACGTAAACACTTTGAATAAATCGTGATTATCAATGCATAATACTTGGAAAATATTAAACGCGGGCACATCCTAATACCACGAGTTCACATTTAAACAGTTGCTTTACATTATATGTTGACAAAAATAATTGACGCTATTATAATATACTGAACAAAAAAAAAATAACACAAATATTTAGGGACATAGATTAAACATATGATCATTGCAATAGTGGTTTGTGTTAGGTAAGGATGTGATCTTAAAGAACTTGTGTTAATCATTATTTTCTAAGAGAACTATCAGAATTATCTCCCCTACATTACAAACAACTTATTTCATTATACAAACGTATTGCTTTGAACAAATGTAATGATTGGCATAAGTAACATCCGCTGAAATGTGTCACAAACGATTGTTATTCTCAAAAAAAAAGACATTCCAAATTTCGTAATTTCAAAATTACCTCCCTTTTAATTCAAATGAGAACCACTTTCGATAACCTATACAATTATGTTCCCGTCATATTTGCTTTCTTTATATCGTCGATTTTGTTTACAAATGACTTTGTATCATTATTATTGGTCATATCTATGTCACTTTATCATTGCCCCGAACATACACGGCTTTGTATCTCGTCTATGGAAATGACATGCATTGTATGTGCTAAATTTATTTTGCTCTGTATATTTTAAAATCCGTTTCTCTTAAAGTATAGTGCAGTGCATAATGGCAAAACACACAATCACAACACAACACTCCATTCAATGTCACGTCATACAAAATACAATACCTTTTATTTACACCTGGATATTCGATATTGTGGTTTGTTGAAAATAATAGCTAGCCATAGATTAAAAGATAATATATCGCTTTGCAACAATTCAGCGATCTATCTCTGAATATTAATCTACCGTTTAATAGAGTTGTTTGTTTTAAAAGACACACGCACTATTTATTATTTGACATTTTGTTTAAACAGACGCATTACGCTAATGCATATTTAAAAATAAATGTTAATAATGACATCAGTATTTCTGCGTATTGCACGTCAACAACACTGATGTGGAAAGTACTGACTGATAATATGACAGAGGAAATTGTCTAACCCAGTTAATAAGATAAAGTTGCTGAACTATTTTATAGCGTCTGTGCATATGCATATATTAACAGCGTTTCTTCAATACGCCCACTGGGAGCACGACTTGCAAGCGAGGAAGTGTGGATTTATGGAAAGCCTCGGCTGCCTTCTGTTGACCTTTTGCATTTTGTGCAGTACACTTTCTAAGTTGTCCTGTGCATTTTCTAAGTTGTTATGTGCATTTAGTATGTTGTTATGTGCATTTAGTAAGTTGTTATGTGCATTTTCTAGGTTGTCATGTGCATTCTCTAAGTTGTCTTGTGCAGTTTCTAAGTTGTTATGTGCATTTCGTAGGTTGTTATGTGCATATTCTAAGTTGTCTTGTGCATTTTCTAAGTTGTTATGTGCATTTCGTAAGTTGTTATGTGCATTTTCTAAGTTGTTATGTGTTTTTTCTAAGTTGTCTTGTGCATATTCTAAGTTGTTATGTGCATTTCGTAGTTTGTTATGTGCATACTCTAAGTTGTCTTGTGCATTTTCTAAGTTGTTATGTGCATTTCGTAGGTTGTTATGTGCACATTTTAAGTTGTCTTGTGCATTTTCTAAGTTGTTATGTGCATTTTGTAAGTTGTTATTTGCATTTTCTAAGTTGTTATGTGCGTTTCGTAAGTTGTTATGTACATTTACTAAGTTGTTATGTGCATTTCGTAGGTTGTTATGTGCATATTCTAAGTTGTTATGTGTATTTCGTAAGTTGTTATGTGCATTTTTTAAGTTGTCTTGTGCATTTTTTAAGTTGTTATGTGCATTTCGTAAGTTGTTATGTGCATTTCGTAGGTTGTAATGTGCATAGTCTAAGTTGTCTTGTGCATTTTCTAAGTTGTTATGTGCATTTCGTAGATTGTTATGTGCATATTCTAAGTTGTCTTGTGCATTTTCTAAGTTGTTATGTGCATTTCGTAAGTCGTATGTGCATTTTCTAAGTTGTCATGTGCATTTCATAAGTTGTTATGTACATTTCGTAAGTTGTCTTGTGCAAACTACAAGTCGTCGTTAAGTAGACTTTTTATCGGAATAAGTTTTGAAGGAAACACCGGTAGAAATGGCGGCTCCAGGAGCGGACGCTATGCTCTGCCTACTTAAACAAATATTGGGCTAGGTACATTATACAATTAATTCTTAGAACTTAACACATCACAACTTAAACAATGCACATCACAACTTACGAAATGCACATAACAACTTAGGAAATGCACAAGACAACTTAAAAATGGACATAACAACTTACGAAATGCACAAGAAAACTTAGAAAATGTACATAACAACCTACGAAATGCACATAACAACTTATTAATTGTACATAACAACTTACGAAACGCACATAACAACTTAGAAAATGCACATAGCAACTTAGAATATGCACATGACAACTTAAACAAGGCACATCACAACTTAAACAATGCATATCACAACTTACGAAATGCACAAGACAACTTAAAAAATGCTCATAACAACTTACGAAATGCACAAGACAACTTAGAAAATGCACATAACAACTTACGAAATGCACATTACAACTTACGAAATGCACAGGGCAACTTAGAAAATGCACATAACAACTTACGAAAGTCACAACTTAGAAAATGCATATAACAACTTAGAAAATGCACAAGACGACATGCAAAATGCACATAACAACTTACGAAATGCACAAGACAACTTAGAAAATGCACATAACAACTTAAACAATGCACATCACAACTTACGAAATGCACATAACAGCTTAGGAAATGCACATAACAACTTAAGAAATGCACATAACAACTTAGAAAATGCACAGGACACCTTAGAAAATGCACATAACAACTTACGAAATGCACATAACAACTTACGAAATTCACATCACAACTTAGAAAATGCACAAAACGACTTACAAAGCGTACTGCACAAAATGCAAAAGGCCAACAGAAGGCAGCCGAGGCTTTCCATATCGATTCTTACGGATGGCGGGAGGTATACAGTACTGGTTCTACCCAGGAAAAGTGGGTGGTCTGCCTCCACCACAAAAAATCGACCGTCATATATAACCTCACATGTGTTGAAAATGACGTAAAACGCCATGTACAAACAAACAAATCGTTCAATACGCCAAAGTATCGTTATCATTTACATCACGCCTAACCTAGTATTGATCATCTTCGACGCTTGACTGTAAATACAAACGTCTTGACTCTTTGTGCAGAAAAAAAGAAGAACCGGAAACGCGTGTCTGTAATTATTATTTTTTTATTATAGTATTTTTGACCATTCACATTTAGTTCGTCGATATAATGATGAAGTTTCCCTCTGTGTTTATTTATTAATTTAGTGTCTTTCTGTCGTGCTGTATATCTTCGATTGAAGGTGCATATGTATCAGCTAATCAGAAACGATACCAGAATCTCGGCAAACTTCAAATTTGTTTTAGAAGAACTGTTCTAGTCGTATGTCTTGAAAAGACTACGCCTAACCTGACTTGATATCACATCCTGGTTTGTGCGATGATCAACGGCGATTAAGTGACAAAACATAATATTACATTAAGTATAAAAACATTCAATTCACGGGTATAGTAGATGTTAGATACACGTTATTTATAACTGTTTATAACCAATCTGGAGGTAATACGTGTTTTTCTTAAATTATACTTACTTGTATTGGGAGTTTTTTTGAGCACGATTACCATTATTTCCAGAAAATGGCAGTATTTTCCCGAAAACACTTTTTAAGTTTCATAACGATTACTTATAATTATTAGCCATTATTTATTGGACTATAATTATCTTTCTGAAAAAAAGAGAAAGAAATAAGTTGGCAATATATCAACTAATATCGGCCCTCAAGACACATACAATATCAGTCGCCTTAGGTAGCAGTGTACGGTTTCTGATTTTCGTTTGTTTGGCCAAGACATTTCAATGTAGACTCAATCTTGAAATTAAACCGGTTGAAGAATGCCATTTTTATTTCATAAACCGATAATGCATGTATAATGACATCTAAATAATAACGTAAGAAAGGAACGTGACTCTCATTCAACACAAACATAATATTTTCAGTACAAGTATAATATAGGTTATAACATTTTGCCATTTGAAATGTGCCTCTCTACACTGAAATATATTAAACAAATACCAACATAATTATATATCATAAGCATAAGAATAAGCACACATATCCAAAACTAAGTTTAAGCATTCATAATTAATTTAGACTCCAAATAACTGTGTTACTCACAAAATCATTACAATACATCATTACAATACATCATTACAATACATCATTACAATACATCATTACAATACATACATCATTACAATACATCATTACAATACATCATTACAATACAGAAACGTAAAATGTAAAATCCTTTTAAAATTCTAAATTCGAAGGAAATAAACTACCCGTTATCCCATCAAATCAGATATACCAATATTCATTTAGCAATATCAATGAGATAAAATTAGTGATTACAAAAAAAGTTTAATTCAAAGTGTATCTTTAATGCAATAAATTATTTTAATTATATGCTTTATTTATGTTTTTTATTTACGTCTATACTTCCCCCATAATGACGAATCCTTTTTCGATAAAAATGTTATGCAATTGTCGAATATTTTGTAATCGTGATACTACAAAAATACGCATAACTTGGCATTGATAATGTAGCCTTCATTAAAATATAATCATGTCCATGAGCTAGACAGAAGAAATGCATTATACAGATTTATGGACCCCAAGCATAACAAGACATATGCTGAATAAAACTTCGGAAGCACTGTCTGACAATTATAAGGCATTTTGGTTAATACTAAATAAAATAAGTTGATTATAAATACAGATGTATTGACTCTTTGTGCAGAAAAAAAAATGAAATCAGAACATCATGTCCGTAATTATTATTTTATTATCATAGTGTTGTTACCATCTACGTTTAGTTCTTCTATATATCGATGAAGTTTCCCTCTTTGTTTATTTATTAATGTCCTATCTTTTTGCCTTATTGTATACCTTGGATAGAAGGTGAATCTTAATAGCCAATCGGAAACGATAACATAATTCGAGTAAAAAGGCTGCCACTTCACAAACAAAACTGAGAAGAACGGTTATAGAAGTATGTCTTAAAAAACGCAAGCGTCGCAGGTGATCTAGACTCAAAACGCAAGCGTCGCAGGTGATCTAGACTCAAAACGCAAGCGTCGCAGGTGATCTAGACTCATAATTGTTCAGTATTGATTGGTGTAACCTGACGACAGAATATTCATGCAGTCTCTGCTCTCAGGTTTATAGCTATCACACATATACACAAGGTCCTGCTATTTAAAACACATACATTCTTTGTGGGGGCTGTAAAAAGTCGTCTCGACTACAAATCAGTAGTGTTATTAGTGTGGGACTTAAAATAGAATACTGATTTATTGCCTTGAAGTAGAATATCACTTAGAATATCGCTTGCTAGGGGCTTGATAGGTGTTGACCTTATATTACCTTACATAAATAAAACCAGAAACCGAGTCTGCTACTTTTCTCTCTTGTTCGTGTTCGTAACTGCCAATGAATCCTCTTTGCAGTAGTTTTTGACATTCACACTAGCATAATTATGTTTCGTGCGGCGTAAATCTCTGATTTGACAATTATGAATCAATGCCTGTTCGTCCAGAAACGATAAACGTAAATGTCAGATCCAAACTAACTTGAAATAAAAAAAGATGTTCCGTAACTGAATTTTTCAGTAACTTTTAGACCAAACTATTGCAAATAGTTTACACAATAGTATGCATGTAATGTTATTTTTGAGCAATTAAATACCAAAACATCGCTAATACAACGTGCTGATAGCTGTCTTATACTTAAGGGTATTACAAAGTAAACGTGCACTTTTATCAAATCTGTAGTTTCATGTGGTTTCACGATTTAATTTCATGGAAAAGAAAGGTGTTTTCCGAAAAAAAAATGTTTAAGAAGGCCTTTACATTCGGTTAATCACCTGATGTATACATATACTTTAAAAAGTAAGCAAAACTAACACGATCTGGCAATATATCAACTATAACCATTATGTTTATCTTTATTCAGCTAGATTGTATGCATACCCAAATATTCGATATACCTGAAAATGAGACGAGGCTATATATAGCACTTATTGACAATGATCTGTCGTGTGTACATACTGAACTACTAGATCCACAAAACAGTGCAGATAATTGTTTAAACATGCGTAAATAGACACCGTTAACAGAAGAAAACACGCTTAAAGCTGCAGCTATAACTCGCGAATATGAATGAGTCACGGGTGAATTAGTTTCAATTCGACTAACATACAAATGCCTAAAATCGATGCGCACAATATCAAATGTTTATCTTACCTTCGTACATGTAACATCGATAAATATACGGCTTTCGAATGAAGGTGAAGTTCGACGGGATTTGAAATAGGGACCTTGCGCTCTTATTTGTTCTTAAATACCAGAAAGTTTCGACAGATGTTGTTACGTTGTTACATTTATGACACAATAACTAGCGCAAATGTAAGCACATACCTATCAACCGCTAGATGAAATTGTCTTGAGACGAAACCTTATTTCCAATTTGATAAAAGAAAATAGCATAATACCATGCAATGCAATAGTACAATACCATGCAATGTTTATTTTATATATACGACATTATGGACTACATCTTAAGGTGCGTTCAAATATAGTCAGGTTTTTTTTCATCGTAAATGCTATTAAAAAAATATCATGTTCTCAAGAAATCCCTACAGTTCAGTGGTTAGAGCGCATGACTATAAATCAGGTCGTCTGTCTGAGTCCCGAGCGAGGTACACCTGTTTCTGTAAAATTAAATGTGCACTATTCGATATCTTTGTTATTCGCCATAATAACCGATCAGTTACGAATTCGCAAACGCTGGGGCCAAATACGAATATGCTTATTTATTGCAGTTTACCAGATAAAAACACGTAAATAGGCTTGTTTTCGTAATTTTAGTATAAAAATGTGTGGTTCCCGCGCAAGAATAGGCCACTGCAGATCCCGTTAGAGGGGTAGGCAGAGGGGTAGGACCCCCACATTCATGTTCATTTTATCATGTTTTGTTTATGCTCATTAAAGGTCTTCCTCATGACCCCTGCATTATTTTAGGTGCCATCTTCCTCAAATCCCTAGAACAGTGGTAGAAAAACAATAAACGTGGCTCCAGCCTAAATCGCATGTCTACAATAGAATGTGCAGCAGCTATACAGTTCTCCATATTGTATATAAATGTAAATGGAGGATGAGTCTGGCATGTTCATTCATGCTAGGCGCCATATAACCTTTAATGTGTTGGTGCGCCTTAAAACCGAATTCAATTTAATGAATAAAACGCTTCTGCAATAAACAGAGTATGTTAAAAATCACAAATCGTGATGCTCGGATTTCAGTACAGAATAGGATCTGAAAAGTCGATGTAGAAAGATCGTATCAATGATGTCATGGCTGTACGAATAAGCTTTTATTTATCATCGCTGTATTTAATGAAACCGAGTCTTCTACTTTTCTCTCTTGTTTGTGTTTGTTGCCTCCAAGGGATCCCCTTTTCAGTATTTATTGACAAAAAAAAGTATTTGCATTTGCTGTAATTTGACTATTTTATATGATCTGTCTGAGACAATGGGGGCGAGGTTATATAATGGTCTAACTCAAAAGCTATTCCATCAGGGCTACCGTTACCATAAACTTCAAAAAACCTTTGCAAAATTGTATTATCGTAACCTGATCTACTTTTAAAATATGAAAGTAAATTAAGAACTATTATGCGACAAGGACTATCACAACCTGACTTCTCTGGTGACGTGATCTATAAAATCAAAATCACTTCCATACAATATTTATTAAACTATCATAAGAGGATATGATGACCCGATCGTTTTGCAACACACTGCATGTTTAGTGGTTGACCCATTTACAGTTCGCCACTATGCTTTCCTCTTTGATTGTGCGATGACCGGACAGATATAAGACCCTATGATGACGTCTAACTAATACTCAAAGGACGGTAGCGTTTGATGTTTGCGTTTGATGTTTGTCTTAATGTCTTGTCATGATATGTTTTTGTTTAAACATATTTATTTTACATCGATTGCGAAACAAGTTATTGCAACTTAGGATCACTGTTGATGGTTTCCTGTGTAGAACCAGTACTAAGCAATGTGGATTAATTATCTTGCTCAAGGATAAATAACGTGGCCGCGGAGAGGATCGAACCCACGACCTTTCGGTCTGGAGTTCGGCGCTCTACCACTGGACCACGCACTCCACATGTTTATTGTTGCTCTGGCTTTTAGTATTTGCATTGTGGCTTTCTAGGATTTAGCTTCTATACATTATCACCTACGTGTTATACTTGTATTGCCTATTAATGCTGCATTGTTTGTTAGAGAATATAGACTAGCGGGGATTTTTTATTTACACTGTCCCGTTTTATTTGGATGACATTAGGGTTAGATTAAGGTTTGTTGTACGCTGGAACCCGGTTTAAACCCACCGCGGCCTGTTTGCCACTATCCGTTCTAAGGTGGTAGCCCTATTGTCAACCCGTTCGTGTTTGTGATGTAACATGCATTGCGTTTTATTAACATTGTAATTGTTTGTTTTAATGCGTTGTTTGGTTGAATGTGTTCTGTGAAAGCTACATTTCTTGTTTGACTTTTATACCTACTTCCAATAAATGGAAAGGCTTAGATCATGGAAGTTAATGTTACAGTTTCACTAAGTACACCATACTACAAAACACATTAGTCTTTAAATAAAACAACTCGCTCGCTGAGACCAGACTCTATTACATAATATAAGAATCTTCTTTCGTGGGTATCCGGTGAAAATCGGGAATTCCAACACGAAACTCTTCCGAGGTTCCGATTAAAACATTTATACCGAGGGTAGGACTTTCTCTATCTGAACCGAATATCCATGGTTGACTTTTTTCTTGTATACCATTTACATTCTGTCCTTCGGGTCGCCAATGTATATTTAGACAAATGTTATTGTCGATATCAGGGCGCAATTTTTATCTTCCCCCATGTGTAAGATCAGGCTTTTCATCGCCCATGTAAAATGCGGATAACCTAATTCGGTATGTTCATGTATATCACTGTTAAATGTGTATCATCATAAAATGTGTGTGTTACTAAATCAATCTGGAATGTCGTTCAGAATTATGAGTTTACTAAATATAAACAAAATAACAACAAAAAATCTTAAAGTTCGGAGCATTAATATATGGAAAGACTCGACCTCTTTGATATTTGGATATCTGAAAATCCAACATTATTTAGGTAATTATGGGGTGGATCACACCTAAAACGGTTTTCTTGTATCCTTAGTTTTTTCAGGATTTTATTATAGAAAATGATATTGAAATGAGATATAAATCGGATTACTCGCCTGTTACTTTCAACTTTATAAATCAAGCAAGAGGCAAAGGAACATGGGAATTCAACAATAGTTTTTACTCAACGATTCCGAATATATAAATACGGTGAATACATGCACCGCAGAGATAACAAATCAATATTAGTATCAAAATCAAAATAATAACTTCAATAACAACAACAACAATAATAATAATAATGACGATTGATAATAGTAATGATACGAATGTAGTAACGATACGGATGATGATAATAATAATGATACGGATGATAATAGTAACGATACGAATGATAATAGTAAAGATACGGATGATAATAGTAACGATACGGATGATAATAGTAATGATACGAATGATGATAATAGTAACGATACGAATGATAATAGTAACGATACGAATGATAAAAGTAACGATATGGATGATAATAGTAATGATACGAATAATAATAGTAATGATACGAATGATAATAGTAACGATGACAATAATAATGATACGAATGCTAATAATAATGATACGAATGATAAAAGTAATGATACGGATGATAATAGTAATGCTACGGATGATAATAGTAACGATACGGATGATAATAGAAATGATACGAATTGTGATAATAATAATGATACGGATGATAGTAGTAACGATACGGATGATGATAATAGTAACGATACGAATGATAATAGTAACGATACGAATGATAAAAGTAATGATACGGATGATAATAGTAACGATACGGATGATAATAGTAATGATACGAATGATGATAATAGTAACGATACGAATGATAATAAAAGTAACGATATGGATGATAATAGTAATGATACGAATAATAATAGTAATGATACGAATAATAATAGTAATGATACGAATGATAATAGTAACGATGACAATAATAATGATACAAATGCTAATAATAATGATACGAATGATAAAAGTAATGATACGGATGATAATAGTAATGCTACGGATGATAATAGTAACGATACGGATGATACTAGAAATGATACGAATGATGATAATAATAATGATACGGATGATAGTAGTAACGATACGAATGATAAAAGTAATGATACAGATGACAATAGTAATGATACGGATGATAATAGTAACGATACGAATAATAATAGTAACGATACGAATGATAATAATAATGATACGAATGATAATAGTAACGATGACAATAGTGATGATACGGATAATAATAATGATACGGATGATAATAGTAACGATGACAATAGTGATGATACGGATGATAATAATAATGATACAAATGATAATAGTAACGATGACAATAGTGATGATACGGATGATAATAATAATGAATAGTAACGATGACAATAGTGATGATACGGATGATAATAATAATGATATGGATGATAATAGTAACGATGACAATAGTGATAATACGGATGATAATAATAATGATACGAATGGTAATAGTAACGATGACAATAGTGATGATACGGATGATTATAATAATGATACGGATGATAATAGTAACGATGACAATAGTGATGATACGGATGATAATAATAATGATACGAATGATAATAGTAACGATGACAATAGTGATGATACGGATGATAATAATAATAATGAAACGGATGATAATAGTAATGATACGAATGATAATAGTAACGATGACAATAATAATGATACGAATGATAATAGTAACGATACGGATGATACTAATAATGATACGGATGAAAATAGTAATGATGATAACAATAATGATACGGATGATAATAGTAACGATGACAATAATAATGATACGAATGATAATAGTAACAATACGGATGATAATAATAATGATACGGATGAAAATAGTAATGATGATAACAATAATGATACTGATGATAATAGTAACGATGATAATAGTAACGATACGAATGATAATAGTAACGATGACAATAATAATGATACGAATGATAATAGTAATGATACGGATGATAATGATAATGATACGAATGATAATAGTAATGATACGGATGATAATAATAACGATACGAATGATAATAGCCACGATACGAATGATAATAGCCACGATACGAATGATAATAGTAACGATACGAATGATAATAGTAACGATACAAATGATAATAGTATCGTCGATACGAATAATACATATTAATGATACGAATGATAATAATAACAATACGAATGATAATACTAATGATACGAATGATAATAGTAAAGATACGGATGATAATAATAACGATACGAATGATAATAATAACGATATGAATGATAATAGCCACGATACGAATGATAATAGTAACGATACGGATGATAATAGTAATGATACGAATGATAATAGTAACGATACGAATAATATATATTAATGATAAGAATGATAATAGTAACGATGACAATAATAATGATACGAATGATAATAGTAAAGATACGGATGACAATAATAACGATACGGATGATAATAGTAACTATACGAATGATAATAGCCACAATACGAATGATAATAGCAACGATACGGATGATAATATTAATGATACGAATGATAATATTAACAATACGAATGATAATAGTAACGATACAAATGATAATAATAACGATACGGATGATAACGATACGAATGATAATAGTAAGATACGGATGATAATACTAATGATACGGATGATAATAGTAGCGATACGAATGATAGAAGTAATGCTACGGATGAAATAGTAATGATACGAGTGATAATAGTACCGATACAAATGATAATAGTGACGATGATAATAGTAATACAATAGATTACTTAAGTTTCATCACAGTATAATATCATTAACAGTCAAACAATTCATAAAATATAAACTGTGTCATTATTTTGTGAATTACAATAAACTATATATACAAATATACATATGACTGTTTACAATGTTAACATATTGAATCTATTGCCAAAGCTGTGTCATCTGACTCATAAATAACCTCAGCAGTAGTACAATAGTCAATTCATACAGATATATCAAAGTCAGATAGCACTGCTTTAATTTATCACGTATATACATAGTAATAATTGAGCGGCCAGTGCTAATCTTGACATGTTGTTTAAAAGTACTTAACATAGAAATATTAATATGTGAGTTAGAAAATCGCAACGGCTACTGAAACCTTAAACAAATATTTTTAAAAATCAGATAACAAACCAGATCAGATCTGGAGTGTACTGATTAGCACCGACTTCTCAATGTCGTTATAAAACGTATTCCTCATCTAATAATGGTAACATTATTTACAGTGAAATATATGATGTTTGATGAAATTAACTAGGAAGAAAGCTTTCCAGCTTATTGCAAGTAAAATAAAAAAAATAGCACAAATTAAGAATATGCAACAGAGTTTCGTTTTTTTGAGAATATTACAACGGATTTTGACTCTCACTCGTATCATATCATTATTGGAAAAACAAAAATAATATTTTGTCTTTTTCATTTACAGATATGAACTTTTTTTTCTTCTAATATAATCATACATAGCACATACTAAAACAGACCTCGACCTCAACATTGTAATATAAACATACATAGCACATACTAAAACAGATTGCACCTCGACCTCAACATTGTAAATACAAAATGGACAAAAACTCTAATTTTCTGCAATAGTTTTAATTAATCATAAACTTTGCAAATGCAGGTCTGTGCTGCAAAGGCAATACGAGTATAAGTTTTCAATATGGTCAATTACCCAACTATCGGTGGTTACTTGTATTGGTCTAATCTGAAAATTCCGAATTTCTGACGCTTGTATTTGTTAACATACTGCATTTCTCGTAAATACATTCTTGGTATCTTTCGAAACTAAAATCTGTCTAAATATTAGAAACTATCTGTTAAATGATGCCTGGACAGATAACATCTTATATTTTTTAACGTTTTTATTTAAAAAAAGAAGCGTATACAATTATGTTCTTTCAGATCGGACAAACTTTTCAATTACCCTTTGTTTTACCCTATTTTAAGGTTCATTCATAGAATAGCCAAAATGGAGCTCACATTATCTCCATATTTGGTGAGTACACGGTGTTAGTATAAAAACCTTACCCCGATAATTAGCCCACAATTCTTTCTATTTTAACAATATTTTAGAATTTTTATAGATTTATTAAATCGTTAAAATACTTTTTAAAATGTTTTCATCTTTGCTGTTTGATTTTCTTTATCCTAATAAATATATCGCGGGTTGTTCTAAGAAAGAAATATAGGCAATTTAAGGCCAATTTAAGGCATAATTGAATGACAACAGGTGTGTTGTTTTCTGCACATGGCAGATCGTGATATTTCTTTGGAAATAAAGCATTGCCTTATAAAATGAACCAAAATTCATTTGATATTAAATTATCTTTACCAATTTAATGGGGCAGTTCAGTTCTATAAATAAATATCGATTTAGTGGCGAAATACGACAAGGTAAAACTTAAGTGGCGTTTTTTACTTTGTACCGATAACCGTTACGTCACCAACTTTAAGATCAACGTGACATGGCGACGCTGTGTGTATTGAAATGCAAGCGATCTTTCTGTTTTGTGTACATTAAATGAAAAGAGAGTAATGGTTAGTAAACATGAATTAACATTGATTTAGCAAGTTCTTTGTTATTCCTATTTGCATCGCGGCGACTAGAAGTAACCCGATAACTGGCTGATCGAGCGAGCATATAATTCAACTTCATACTCCGATTTAAACAGTCTGTATGTTCTTAACTTGTGTCTACCTACTCCACTTAGGGAAAATCCCTATGCAGTTATAGGACTGTCCCGAAAATATGTAGTAGTTAGTACTTGGCTCAAGTTACATGATAATCAGCTTGGTGTCGGCATACCCAGCATGAGGTCAATAAAACATGCCAGCTAATGAACTAAAACGTTGTCCATGCAGAATTAAATGTTAGAAGTAAATATCACTGCCTTATCTTTATTTGCAGATAGCATTTTGTTACACCAATTTATTTCTATTTTTTTAAATGTGCCTATATGCTGTCAGATAATTGATGCCCTGCTGTGCGAAAATGGGTATTTTATATTGCTCTGGTGTCAGTTAATTACATGGATGAATTATAGAGATTATCAATAAACAGAGTAAACTCGGGACAGTCATATAACTGTATGCCTGGGAAAGTCCTTATGCCACTGATTAGAGTATCATGCCTTGAAGTCGATGTGATTAACAACTCTCCAGCAGAAACGCCAGTGCCAGTAAATAGTATAGCATCATGCTTGGGTTGATTTTTATCTGCTGGGATGTGAGTGCCTCTACTGAAGGGCCTGAAATTATATAAGTTTATAATTAAATCAGGTGAGTTTATTTAAATTGCAATGAGTAAAATTGCCAGTCGGTGTCTGCAAAATCAATACTTAGTGAGGGTAAACGATGTCAAGGGTCTATCTCCGCTGTTTCAGTGGATGTCCCAAATACCAGGATTTGATATTGCACAACCTTACCACACTGGAATTTGTTTTTTAATTCATCGAGAAAACACTTTATTTCGTTGTTGGAGTGCAACATCACTGAAAATAAAAATATTGGTGTTTGCTGTTTCTTTTTCGCGTTTAAAAACGGAAGTAATGTCATGAGGTCGCAAGAACTATTGATTGGAAATTGTAAACCTCTTCAATAACAAATCAACGTTGATGTTTTAAATATACAAACCATTCAAGATTACAAATTGTAACTCCGTCATTACCTAAATTCAATTTCAAAATTTAATTTATTGAAAAAGAAACAAAAATAGTTGTATGGTCATTGGTTTGGATATCCCTCTTGGGGCGTTAACTGGATTTTTTTTATCTCAAAACTAAACAAAATTTGGTATTTGTAATAGTATTAAAGAAATGTTCAGTCCGCATGAACATATTTCAGATTACTAAAAGGAGAAAAAGGTCATATAGAAACCAAAGGACATAACGCAAAGTCTGCGTCCGCACTGTACCAAAAACTAAATCAAATTATCAGTAAACATGGTAATACGGACACGGAAAAAATGGATCTTAAACGGCAGATAAATATGCGACTCAAAGCAACTTTAAGATCGTAAAGATGGAAACACCAAAGTATAGCTGGATGTTCATTTAATCTTGTGAATCCATATAATTTTCATGATTTACTGTAAACAACACACATTATACACTGAAGTGATAGGCTAGTAGCAGTACATTTGACTTTCATTCGCTTATATCGTTTTAGTAATTGCACATGGTAAGGTAGTAATGAATAGTTTCTTTGAGTTTTTTCACTTTGATAACACAATCTTATAATAACATATGGTAGCAATGAACAGTTTATCTGTGTTGTAATGCACGCTAACGCAAACGCATCCCATACATGTAATTCTATTTCTGTGCTGATGTGTACTTTAGCACGTCGTGCTACAAAGGTGAATATGTAATCAATTTGTAAGGCAAGTAGCACAAATTGGGACGAAAGTGTCTGGTACAAAAAAGGTAATGGCGTGTTTACGTCTCCGTGACAACTTTTTTTTTGAATATTGTTTTAACACCCGTGACTTGGTCTGTTATTATGTTAAACTTTGTTCCCAGTTCCTACCCACTGCAGAAATAATGCTATTTTCTCTCGGCAGCTATTTTACGCTTGCGTACAACCTTGCTTGTATTATTTGACATAATATAAAATGTGCTTAGGTAAAGCTGATAATTTAAAATGAACACACTCGGTGAAAGTGTCAGTCTCCTAAAAGTACCTTGATTTCAAACAATTTTAGGCTCGAAAACCTTGCGACATGCATTGAAAATGCTTATTTCGGATGGTATGGAAAACACTTAGAAGTAGGGTATGTCGCATATATCAAGAATGGCGTTTGAAATGGAAATGGTAATAGGTAATAACATGAACAGCTGTTGGAAATGTGTGTTTCGGGTCAGTTCTTGGCACTAATATCGCAAACAAAATACGATCCTTTATAAGAATCTATGTAAACAAGCTGTTTTATTAATAAGAGTGTTTATGATAATTGTCTATGCTTAGCTTTTGGATGTGGAATTGGTTATTGCACAAACTTACAATGTTATTACATTAAAAGTAGATATAAAAAGGTCGAACAGGAAATGTAACATTCGAAGACCGCATCCAACCCAAACACGCACAGAAACAAACAAGGAGTCCGCTTTTCAGTATTATGTATTTACTAAAATAGCTAACTATTACATCCTCTATTGTTCTATGAAAATCCAAATAACAATAACTTTCTTCCTTACATTTTCAAATTGTTCATTGAATGATTTTCACAACTATAATATGAAATCCTATCAAAAAAACTATAATAATGTAAATTAGTGGAGCGCTGTGGTCTAATGGTAGAGCGTTGGACCCATGATCCAAAAGTCATAGGTTCGATTGCCGTCACTGCCATATGCGTTATGTCCCTGAGCAAGACACTTTATCTGCATTGCTTAGTACTGGTTCGACCCAGGAAGACATCGAGAGTGATTCAAATAAGTTCATAGAGCTTTCGTTACAATCGATGTAAAATAAATAAGTTTAAACTTAATAATGTAAAGGAAACATTGTTAAATTTATTTTATAAATTACGTTCTTCAAGAATATACTGATGTATATTGATTGACTGGAGAAATATATGATTGTTTTAGAATTAATACCTAAGTAATTGGCACATGAGTTTTATCCGATACAGACTTTGCTTACCCTCTATCATGAACGTAGTTCCTGTTAATCTGTAGAATGTATCAGCAGTACCAATCCTTCCAGCTGCATTTGAAACGACAATCTTTAATTCAACTGGCTGCCCTCCTACCACTTCAACGTATTGATGGTAAGCATATACCTTTGCATCTCCTTTACCTGAACAACCCGAGCCATCAGTATTAGTAGTTACCATAAATGAATCGGGTAATGGTGTTTCAACAGAATCCTGCAGAAAAAAATGGAGTTGTATAGTGTACTGAAAGTATGATACTTTATTCTACGAGTTTACGACTGAATACTAGACTGGCAAGGTTGAAATGTAAGTTAACGCATTTATTGAAATTCAAACGAGTATCATTTTGTTTTGATTTCAATAAATATAATGAATTACGAAATATATATGTGCTACGTTATTTTGGAAGAAATCCCTCGGTTTTGAAGTTTATTGAACTTTCGCAATCGAAAGACACTAAGCTAGTAAAAAGTTGTCAAATTATATATTCAATGCTCCTAAATGAAAGAGTAACACTGTCCAAAATTAAAGAGGTACCTTCCTCTGTGTACATATATTTATCTATTTATGTATTTGTATATGCATTGCTGAATATTTGGCTGATTATTTGGCTGCTTATAAGTAGCATCTCAGTGGCCGAGGGGTTAACGACGTTGCTTTGTAACCTTTCTCGCCTCTCACCACTGCGGGTTCGAATCCCACTGGGAGCTCAACTTGTAAGTGACGAAGTGTCGATTCTTACGGATGGCGGGAGGTGTACAGTACTGGTTCTACCCAGGAAAGGTGAGTGATCTGTCTCCACCACCAAAACAAATCAACCGTCACATATACCATACGTGTTGAATGACGTAAAACACCATACAAACAAACAAAACAAACACACTGATTATATGTATATATTTTAAACATACTGTAGACGAGAAACTGTACAGTTTAAGTCATTAAGATTGTATATGTTACCTGGCAAGAAAACCAGGTTATGGTGATACCAGATGTAGGATAAACACAGTCTGTCGCTGCTGTTACCCCACCCGTCGTTGGGTTAAATGTAATAGTAGGATTTTTGTCTTCAACTTCTGAAATAAATGAAAGCGTTTTTTTAAAAATGGACTGATTTAAAAGTGTTTGTTAAGTAATCAAGCTTGTTAACATTAATGAAATAATACGTAAGACATATTAAATTGTTGATTTTCTTTTCAACACAACTGGTTGACTCAAACAGTACATTTTGGAATTGCTATTTACCAAAATAATAAAGAAGTACCATGAATATTTGAAGTAGAAAATACAAATTCAGGAATGCATTATACTTCTAACCAGTATTATATGAGAATGAATCTGGAATGTGATCAGTGTTCAGTGTTTCCCAGAGGGGGCCTACCCCTTCTCAACCTCCCCAACCCTTCTCAATATGTTGCCAAATTATGTGTTGTCGATCATCTTAAAAAGTGGTTGTGCCATGAATGTTTATTGTCGGAGGGCACAGCATAAGCCAATTAAAAGACTAACAAATATTGAACATGTCCATTTCACCCCACCCATTTCTGATATCTGAGACGCTTATACGCCACTTCTTGTAGGCAAAATGTGTATAAAATGTTTGACATACTCTTCAAGCTACATACCCTATACTTAAATCGCATTCCACTTTGAAGGCGTGTCTTTATTCGTAATTTTATGTACACCACCTCGTAGCTAACTCTGGTATTTAAGATTTAAAATCAGTATTTGTGCACAACGTCCTGAACATAGGTAAAATATAAATTTAGAAGAATACAAAGATTTACCACTCTTGTGACTAAAATCAACGACCTTCTAATTTACAGGCAGGCGATCTAACAACTGAACTACGGCGACTTTTGGAGAAAATGGTATATTTATTACGATTTTTATAATGCAAAATAACTTCACATTTTTGAACGTATCGCATTGCACGTAAATGGTCCATCATGTTGCACATGTAAATTAACCTTGCGTGGTGTAGTACTATATTTTTATCAAATTTTAAATTAGGTTTCCGTCTCAAAACAACTTAATTATTTAGCGGTTGATACATGTGTATGCCTATGTGCACTAGTTGTTGCGTAATACATGTACCTATTAGGTGTTAAAACTGCTACAGCATAAAAATAAATATTCGTGGTATAGTGGTTATACCTAAATGTATTGGAACTAATAATGCCGTTCCGGTATATATTCATCTTTAGAAATATTATCGGAAGCTGTATATTGATCTATTGTACCTGTACGAAGGCTAGATAAAAATGTGGTATAGACTTTTTGGTCGAATGGAATCAACATCACCCGTGACTCGTTCATATTCATCAGTCAGTAGTAGTTTAGGTATAGCTGCTGTAGTTTTAAGTATCTCTAAATATAGAACATATACCATTAATTTATTTTAATCCACATAACCCTAACCAAAACCAAAATCTAAAAAATGTGGGTATGAGTTTAACAAATGTTGTTCGTGAAAAAAACATACTTACTTGCTATTGTAAGTGTTACAGGGGAGGAACTCGTTCCCTGCTTGCATTTGAATTCCGTTGAATCGAAAAGAGCTGGATCGAATGGCACAGTTGGTATTGTCCAATAATATTCTTTTAAAATCCGATTTGAAGAATACTCGAATAATCCAGAATCACTTGTGTTTGGATAGCACATATCAACGTTCTCCAAACAAAATGATTTCATTCTTCCATTAAGATACCAGTATACCGATTGTGAAAGGTCAGGCAACACACATGTCAGTCTTGCATTTTTTTGGTAGGCAATAAGAGTATTCGCTTGTTTTGACAGGCTGTTGAATTGTACATTTATATGTTCTCCTGAAAATAAAATCACAACAGTGAAGAAACGAATCCTTGAGAAATAATATTAGGTCAAGAACGAAGCGTTTTAAACAAGTCACCAACATTCATAGTGAAAGTACAGGACCTAACTTCAGGGAGTCGATTTCACTACTTGTCTATACAAATTATCGCCCCTGTCGGCGGAGTCAAGTTTTGAAAAGCCGATAACGTATACACTGTAGGTAAAGTTTGAGTTTGTAGATATCAACACGCTAGTTTGTAGACAGACATATGATGGTTTGTAGAAAGTGGAAACCCATATTTGACAAATAATTGTGTTTAAAAGCTTATTCACCATAACACTGTACACTGCCTTTCTATGTTTTCCATTTACAAAATGCACTAGACTTTCAAGTGACCACATCGAGTTTACGACGTGGAAATCTGAATTTGATGTTATCAGGCGGTTTATAAGAACTTGTATGTGTCTACTCTACTGCCTTATATTTCACCAAAATACATTTGTTTGATCAGTTCAATTGTATTTCAGCTATCCAGCTGGCTTGCGGAACGTCGGTGGTTCTACCCAGGTACCCGCCCGTGCACGAAAATTGCCCGGAGGAGCACCTGGGGTCTTCCTCCACCAGTGGAAGCTGGAAAGTCGCCATATGACCTTAGCTGTTGGTGCGACTATAAAATCCAATTCAATTCAATTCAATTGTATTTCAATATGTTTCTTATATACGTTGGCTTCATAACTAAATTTTAAAGCCAAAATATATATTTTGTCTGGTTGGGTTTGTAGATGTTAACATTTATCGAAGCTAGTGTTTGTTGAAGTTAATCGCTAGTTTTTCGATGTAGAGGCGCTGGTTGTTTTAGATTAGCGCGTTTTTCCTAAAGGATAAATATTGACATTTAGCTCACCTCTTCCTTATGTTCAAAGTCATAGTCGGTAAAAGAAATAACTTTGTATTCATTGTATAGTATCTTAACGAAAATTGCATATGTGTCGCTTTACTGTTTGCCCATTCCTTCGTCCATGTTCTGTCTGGTGGTTAATTTATTTTGTTAAGTTCAACCATTTGCCCTACAAGTACTTCATATGTCATGGAAATATATAAACTAAAACAATTAACGGTCGCCTTTATATTAATTCTTTAAACGTTCCGAGCTCGTGGTTATTCATGGACATATCAATTTATTTTTTACGAGACACATTTAAATAAGAATGCACACATATCTTCAGTAATATATTCATTAATTAAATGTAGTAACATTATATTTTATAGCATTTCAGCAATACTTAACTGATTATATTTTTGTTATAAAATTGGTTGACGAAATAAAATAAATGTTGTGTGTTTCATATGCAAGCTATAACTTATTTCACTAATATATATATATAATATGGCAAAACACATATTATTTGTAGCCTTACTGTATGTGAGTTATTAAATTTATTCAAATGAATGTTTCCATATTTTCAGATATAGATTTGTATGCTTTGAACGGGTCCTCGGAAGACGAAGCCAACGTGTAGGAAACTTCTCAAAAGAAACTCAAGCGTTTGACTGAGAATAATGCAACTTCACTATTAAACATAGCGTCAGCCTTTCCAGGCATAAGAATACACATCTGAAAAAATGAGATATAGGGTCCTATAGAAACCACAGCGTCCGAACGACGCAATGGCATCGTAGGTCCGCACTGTACTACAAACAAGGACTTGAAAATACAATGATGGAGACAAAAAACAACAGAAAGGGTGGTGAAGACAGGTTTACCGACTTGGGACGGTCAGTTGGCAATAAGACCTACTGGTAAGCTTGAATCGATTTTATATGCGCACAATCCTCGCTATTATCCTGTCTTCAGCGCCCAAATAGACAAGACAGTGTAAACAAAACTACTATATGTCTAGTCATTTTATTGGTATCGAACATGTGCTCTCTGAAATTATTACGTTGAAATATAAGACACATGCAGTGTTTTGTATAATTTAACTATGCCCCGCAACGAAAGTGTTACCCTTCAGATTTTACATTCACGTTTTTGGTTAAGACTATTTCACAGACACCATGAAAGCAATATTTTACATCAAAATTATGTCAGTGTTAATGGCTTCGTCCTAACCCTTGCACTTTGTTAATTTACATTCGAGTTTTAAATTGAAGTCTGTGGTGTATCCATTTTTTTAAAATTACATTACAAAAGCCGTATATAATTGATAAGCTGACATCAATGTAAATAACATTGACCTACTGTTAATACTTTGTTTATTTACATTTAGTCCATTTCTCACACAATTACAGCTAAATCAAGACTTCACGAAAGCAACACGCTCCTACCAAAAGTAGGTAAATGGGTTAACCTTCACCTGCTACCATTTTATTTGACTGAAAGCGCGAAATAGGGGCAAATGTGTCATGGACATAGTTTCTATTTATACGTTGTTTCTTTGTGGTATTACACATTTTGCTACGATCTTAGTAGAAAAAATCATACGAATTATAAGAAGATTGCAAAAACGTTTACCTTATTAATATGTGTTACTTTCTTTGTTGTTTGGCAGTTAGTGTCTATATATATGAAAATATGAATATAGTACGAAAAAATAAGAAAATCTGCAGTTTTAAAAAGTCACCAAAACCATCGAAAAACTGACGCTGATATAGCAAACATACCATCGACAAACTAGTGCATAATTTCAACAAACCAGCGCATATACATCTACAACTTATCTAGATTTCAGTGAAATGAGCATTTAAGACAAATATAAATAACTAGTTCGGTACATTCTACTGCAGTATATCATTGATTTAAACAAATATGACAGAAATATCATTTAGACAAAGATATTTAGTAGAAATGTAATAACATCATATACCATACAGTTTTCGCTATGCCTAATTTAATAAATGAAATAAACATATAAAACATATAGCGACATGTCGTTAATTTAAGACAAATATAAATAACTAGTTCGGTACATGCTACTGCAGTATATCATTGATTTAAACAAGTATGACAGAAATATCATTTAGGGATCAGGTAATATTTATCGTGGGGTTGGGACCGGTGCAAATAAAAAAATGATATAAAAAAAAAGGTACGTCCCATGGCAAACAAACGGAAAAAAAGGTATCGTCCCATGGTTTGTCGCGAAAAGAAAGTACATGTCCTATGCCATTTTGCACCATAAAAATATTGCCTGGTCCATAAGCACCCTCCTTACCAAATGAGGTTTGCTGCAAGCTTGCAGCGAACAATTTTGTTCACCATAACAGTTTTTAATTGTTCGCCATTGTTCGCCACTAGCGGTGATGTTGCCGCAAACATTATGGTAATTTTTGTCGAATTTGCCGCAAACTCGCCAAAAAGCTATACATTCGCCAGACACATTTATTTACCTTGTATGTCATTAACGTACACCATAACATCACCACAAACTTACTTGCATGCTTTTTTGTTCGCCACAACATTGCGAGAAATTTTACCAATCCGATTATTTTTTTTATTGCACGCCGCAACATCACCACAATCTTTTAAGTTCAGATTTGCCGTTTCTTTATTCACAGAACATCACGACAAACTTTTCCATTCTGATCTGCTGTATCTGAAGACTCTGTTAGCCAAAACACATCGCAAAACTTAGACTTTATACAGCATTTTATTATTTCCAGTTACTTACTACTATTAAAAGTGAAATTTGTATTTTATGTCAAAGGACGTACCACTTGAACAAGTAATTTAGACAAGTGTAATTAGTTTCGTGGAACCTTATCTTTAAGCATTTATTCAATTGTGTTCATTGCAAGAACATTTTTAAATACCAAACACCATGATAACTCCAACATTTAAAACCAGAAACATTAAAATTGTATCCCAAGTGCAAAATAATATGATCAGTATAACCTCAATAGGTAGATGTGTGTACATATACGTTTGTTGGTTTGTCTAAGTCTGGTGCTGATTCTAATATTTCCAGGTGCCTATTGGACTGCTACAGTTAGTGACATGTCCATGAAAATGGGAGTAATGCAGAAATGACAGTGCTCAACATCTCCATGAAAATGAGAGTAATGCAGAAATGACAGCGCTCAACATCTCCATGAAAATGAGAGTAATGCAGAAATGACAGCGCTCAACATCTCCATGAAAAAGAGAGTAATGCAGAAATGACAGCGCTCAACATCTCCATGAAAATGAGAGTAATGCAGAAATGACAGCGCTCGACAGCTCCATGAAAATGGGAGTAATGCAAAAATCACAGCCATCTCCATGAAAATGGGAGTAATGCAAAAATGACAGCGTTCGACATCTTCATAAAAATTGAAGTAATGCAGAAATGACTGCACTCGACATCTCCATGAAAATGGAAGTAATGCAGAAATGACAGCGCTCGACATCTCCATGAAAATGGGAGTAATGCAAATATGACAGCTATCTCCATGAAAATGGGAGTAATGCAAAAATGACAGCGTTCGACATCTTCATAAAAACGGAAGTAATGCAGAAATGACTGCACTCGACATCTCCATGAAAATGTGAGTAATGCAGAAATGACAGTGCTCGACATCTCCATGAAAATGAGAGTAATGCAGAAATGAAAGCGCTCGACATCTCCATGAAAATGGTAGATGTGCAAAAATGATAGGTTTCGACATCTTCATAAAATTGGAGTAATGCAGAAATGACAGCGCTCGACATCTCCATGAAAATGGGAGTAATGCAAAAATGACAGCTATCCCCATAAAAATGGGAGTAATGCAAAAATGACAGCTTTCGACAGTTTCATAAACATCGAAGTAATGCAGAAATGACTGAACTCGACATCTCCATGAAAATCTGAGTAATGCAGAAATGACAGTGCTCGACATCTCCCTAAAAATGAGAGTAATGCAGAAATGAAAGCGATCGACATCTCCATGAAAATGGGAGATGTGCAAAAATGACAGCTTTCGACATCTTCATAAAATTGGAGTAATGCAAAAATGACAGTGCTCGACATCTCCATGAAAATGGGAGTACTGCAAAAATGACAGCGTTCGACATCTTCATAAAAATGGGAGCAATGCAGAAACGACTGGACTCGACATCTCCATGAAAATATGAGTAATGCAGAAATGACAACACTCGACAACTCCATGAAAATTAGAGTAATGACAGTACTCAACAGCGCTCGATATCTCTAAGAAAATGAGAGTAATGCAGAAATGACAGTGCTCGACATCTCCATAAAAATGAGAGTAATGCAGAAATGAAAGCGCTCGACATCTCCATGAAAATGGGAGATGTGCAAAAATGATAGGTTTCGACATCTTCATAAAATTGGAGTAATGCAGAAATGACAGCGCTCGACATCTCCATGAAAATGGGAGTAATGCAAAAATGACAGCTATCCCCATGAAAATGGGAGTAATGCAAAAATGACAGCTTTCGACAGTTTCATAAACATGGAAGTAATGCAGAAATGACTGAACTCGACATCTCCATGAAAATCTGAGTAATGCAGAATTGACAGTGCTCGACATCTCCCTGAAAATGAGAGTAATGCAGAAATGAAAGCGATCGACATCTCCATGAAAATGGGAGATGTGCAAAAATGACAGCTTTCGACATCTTCATAAAATTGGAGTAATGCAAAAATGACAGTGCTCGACATCTCCATGAAAATGGGAGTACTGCAAAAATTACAGCGTTCGACATCTTCATAAAAATGGGCGCAATGCAGAAACGACTGGACTCGACATCTCCATGATAACATGAGTAATGCAGAAATGACAACACTCGACAACACCATGAAAATTAGAGTAATGACAGTACTCAACAGCGCTCGATATCTCTAAGAAAATGAGAGTAATGCAGAAATGACAGTGCTCGACATCTCCATGAAAATGAGAGTAATGCAGAAATGACAGCGCTCGACATCTCCATGAAAATGAGAGTAATGCAGAAATGACAGTGCTTGACATCTCCATGAAAATGAGAGTAATGCAGAAATGACAATGCTCGACATCTTCATGAAAATGAGAGTAATGCAGAAATTACAGCGTTCGACATCTCAAGGAAAATGAGAGTAAGGCAGAAGTGGCAGCGCTCAACAGTACTCGATATCTTCATGAAAATTGGAGTAATGCAGAAATTACAGTGCTCGACATCTTCATGAAAATGAGAGTAATGCAGAAATGACAGCGCTCAAAATCTCCATAAAATGAGAGTACCGGTAATGCAAAAATGACAGCAGTCGACATCTCCATGAATATGTGAGTACTGCAGAAATGACAACGCTCGACAACTCCATGAAAATTAGAGTAATGCAGAAATTACAGCGTTCGACATCTCCAGGAAAATGAGAGTAAGGCAGAAGTGGCAGCGCTCAACAGTACTCGATATTTTCATGAAAATTGGAGTAATGCAGAAATGACAGTGCTCGACATCTCCATGAAAATGGGAGTAATGCAAAAATGACAGCTTTCGACATCTTCATAAAAATGGGAGTAATGCAAAATAACAGCGCTCGACATCTCCATGAAAATGAGAGTAATTCAGAAATGAGAGATTTTGATTTTGAAAGGATTTATTTAAATAGTGTCAGTTTATTTAAGTTGTGTCGATTTATTTAAATATAGTGAATTTAATTAAATTGTTGCATATTTAGTAAACGAGAGCATTTATTTAAATAGTGTTGATTTATTTAAATCGTGTCAATTTTTTAATTATGGTGCAGTCCATGTTTAACAGTGAAAAACAAAATGTTTTCAAGCTAAATATTTTATTTTTTTTTACAAACGGCGCACCATTGTTCAATTTCATAATTTCAGTCCATTATTTATTTTGAAAAACATCACCAAAACATCGCAGAGAAAATTTTTATGCAAATGAAGTTTGTTGCAAAATGATTACAATGTAAATGAGGTCTGCGGCAAAGTAGCAGCAAACATCACCAAAACATCGCCAGAAGATTACAGCTAAAAGTGTTATGCAAATGAAGTGTGCTGAGAAGTTGCCGCACCTCATTTGCATATTTGTTTGCTGCAGCTTTGCTGCATACTTCATTTGCATGGTAAAAGTGTACCGCAAATTCGCCGCAAACTTGTCTGCCGCAGCTTTGCAGCAATGTTTGCCGCAGAGTTGCAGCAAACAGTCGCCAGAAGCCTATATCTTTGGTAAATGGGCCTTTTATGGTCTAATATCACTGCTTCAATATTTGTAATTGTTTAAAAAAATTTGTGGGGGAATGAATTTGACTTTAAAAAAGTGTACGTCCCATGGCAAGCTAGCAACAAAAAAGTATCGTCCCATGGTTTGTCGCGACAAAAAAAGTACCTGTCCCATGCCATTTTACACCGGTCCCAACCCCCAAATAAATATTGCCTGGTCCCTTAGACAAAGATATTTAGAAAAAATGTAATAACATCATATACCATACAGTTTTCGCTATGACTAATTTAATAAATGAAATAAACATATAAAACATATAGCGACATGTCGTCAAAGTTATCGGAGTTAAAAGCAGAGTAGAAAATGTAACTTAACGTTTCAAGCAAATGAACTAGCGTTAAAATACTGCGTTTGTTTAATGCCAATTCAATCCCGTAATGCAACTGAACCCGTCTACAAACTCTAGCGTGTAATAAACTTTACATGTCGTATAGGTAAGTGTCGTCTGCACATGAATATTGAAACCCAATCTATGGAAATTCCGGTGACTCACTAGATAAAGCGGGCATTTTGAAACCCTATATATCGTATGATACACAAATGTACTGATTGATAAACCGTGGTATTTAGTCTAAACAGTTTTATACTGAACCAAAAAGCCAACGCACCAGTAGATAATACTTTTAATGTATGAACTTATCATATGCCGACTGGTACCAGTTGTATTACATCTCATGAACAGACTCAATACAACCGAATCAGAAGTATCTCTCTTGTTTGTGTTTGTTGCTTCAAAGGGATCCCCGTTTTAGTATGTATTGACATCCACATTAACGTTTGTTTGGCAATCAGTAGTAGTATTACTTACTGGTGCTTTGTGATCATCAAGCCCAAGCTTTGTAGCGTTTAGAATACCGCCTACACCGGTGCTAGGGCGTGAAGGGTGTTACTCCTTATATCACCTCTCATGAACGGATTGAACAAGACCGTCTCTGCTTTGTTCTACCTTGTTTGTGTTTAAATACTGTTTTTTTCTGAATATGTGTTGCTTACAAGTAGAATACCGCTTAAGCCGGTGCTAGTGGCGTGAGAGGTGATGCACCTTATATTACCTCTCATGAACAGACTCTATAAGACCGAGACTGCTTCTTTTCTCTCTTGTTTGTGTTTGTTGCTTTCAATGGATCCCCTTTTCAGTATTATGACCAATTGTTAGTAGTGTACTCGATATACTATACTTACCACTCACAACAGTAAGTAACAGAACTATACACGTTCCCAAATATGTAATAGTATTCCTCAGTTCTTCCATGTTACCCGTCCCTGAAAATATTATACGGTATTTAGCTCGTTCCCAATTCGTACATGTAGGATGCTAATACATAATGCCCAAGACCTAATAAATACCAACATGGATCGATATACATGAGATCAGTTTTATCATATAGTACTGTTTCTCAAGATAATTAACAAGATCAACTATTAACATCCAATGTACCCATGTTATACGATTCAACAAAACGTTGTATAAATTGTGTAATGATCATTCATCAGAACTGACCAATTTACACCAATATTTAATAATTCTACGTAATTATCTTTATATGTAAACCTGTCTCATAAAATAGAGTTCTTTACATTAACATTCTTAGACACTTTCAATTGAATTCTTCCTTTATCGGTATATGTTCTTTGTCAGAAATATCACTTTCATAACTTATGATTAATTTTAGGACTGCATCTTGTAAATGACAAAGGGTATATATGTTGTTAATTTATTTAATCCTGCTCGTATTTGCCATTAAAACATTAAGCAACTTTAAACCTTGAACGATTAGATAATGAAAGTCTTGGTTATGAGAAACGAACTTTTGACACATATATACTTTTATTTTACCTGCGATGAAATTGCGTACAATCTCAATGTTAAAACGTTTGGTAAACATCAAGCTAGATATTGATCTAAACACAGCTTACTAATGCTAAGCATAAATATACATAATATACCTACTTTTAGGCTGCCCGTATTTACACTTAATAAAACAAAGTTGCGCTAATTTAATGGCTTATTTATAGATTTCGATCTATAAATAGCTCACTCTTATTGAAATTTGATATCGGTGATATCAATATTAAATCCTCAATTTCAATCAGCAAACCATTCGTCTTAAATTACAACCAAATGTGTTTGTAAAGTATGTAGTGGAGATGGGCACACCTAGCGAACAAAGCAGTGATAAAGGTTTTCCTCGCAAATGATTACCGATTGCTAAAAATAGTAATCTATACTGAGCAAAACAAGAAACGTCCCTCCAAATTTAAGTGTTACTCCACCGTTTTCAGTATAAACACCCTATGCAGAAATGTAAGTTCGTTTATCTGTGGACAAAATTCAGTTGTCAAAACTAATATTATTGGTGGTCACACACGTAATTAAGTTTATTTGATACAGCTGGCAAATTTTTAGTTAACTCTTACACTTTAAACCTTACCGAGACCTTTAATGTTTGTGATTTTCAATTTAGACCCCTCGCGACTTTGCTAGCGAGCCACACCAACACTTTAGATTGCAGCATAATTTGACAACTGAATTGTTCACCGTGCAGATAAACGAACTTAATGTTCTGTGTAGGTTTTATACTGAAAACAGGGGATATCTTTAGTAATTTAACTTAAACATGGAGGAACATTTCTTATGTTTGCTCAGTAGTATAGTATGACTAATTCAGGTGAATAAACAAGGGAAATTCCCATTTTTTTTCCAAACATGTTAAATGAAAAAAAGAAGATTTATCTTTCAGTAGCTTAGATTAACGGTCGTAAACTTTAAAAAAAGATGACAAACAATTTGCAAATGCGGTTCTAGCTTAAAGACAGCGACAGAAAGCATTTTCTCGCCGTTTAGCGTATACAGCGTATGACGTGTCGGTGATTGAGTGTGATATCATGTCATGTTTCTATTATGGTATTCTACTGTGACAGACACACACGAGCGCGCGTCCGCACAAGCACGCTCGCACGCACGCATGCACACGGTCAGAAAAATGCATTTCGCCTTCCCACCCCATTTTAAATTGTGCTCGTGGGAACATCTTTATGGCAAACCATATACGAATATGTACACTTTAATAACATGAAATTTCGGAGAACGTATGATGATTATGATGATTATATCTAACATGGTTTATATAAATACTCTATGCTGATTTTCTATAGAGCAGTTTTTGAAAAAGCTATAAAAACCTCTGACGTCACGTCCTTCAACCGTTAGAACGTCATTTTAAACGATTTTCAACGTCGGAAAACATCAAAAACAGCGATTACGTTATTTTAAGGAATTGAACTTGTTAGAAACGTATAAAAGCTGTATATTTTCTTCGTTTGGTACTGAGAGATGAACGTACAATGTAAGTTGTGAGAAGGTGTTTGTATTATGTTCAATCTCTCGAAAATGTATGTATGAAATACAAAACAATCCATGTCAGATAAGAAATAAAGTATTTCCAGCGGGTTTATATTGTCGCAGATAAAAACCTGGTGGGCGGGACTTGCAGCGGGTTTATAATTTGCGAGATCAAAACCTGGTGGTTGGGACTTGTTGGGTCTTCAAGTCCCGCCCACCAGGTTGAAGACCCAACAAGTCACAACCACCAGGTTTTGATCTCGCACATTATAAACCCGCTGCAAGTCCTGCCCACCAGGTTTTTATCTGGGACAATATAAACCCGCTGGAAATATTTTATTTCTTAATTTTATTCAAGATTCTGATAATCTGGTGACTATTAGACATTCCTAAAAGCAAGTTGCAAACTATTTATTGGCATATGAATAAATGGATTGTTGCTTATCAACACTTTATCTGTAATATGTCTGCTATTTAGAGTCGCACAGAGAGCGTTTATCCTGTTCTACAAACAAAGATGAGTATGCATTTGATAAAATACAGCATTAAAGACAAAATAAATGTGTTAAGTACTACTTCGGCTACGATTATGTTTATACGAAAGGTTCAACATGTAATGTAATAGATAAATAGTCTTTATCAAATTGTAAATATGATAGTAACCATGGTAACATAAATAAATAACAATCACAAACGTGTTTTGATTTGTTTGTCTTAAAGCAACACTAATAATGTACAGTCAAATATAATGACACGTTAACGTTTGCAGAACTAGTGTGGTTCTGTATATACAATACTGATAGAAAATAAAATACTTGACTCAACGCAAGTACATGATCGTACATATGCCGTCTGTAACAATGCGCATGCTGTATACATAACAATGATAAACGTTTCGCAGGTGTAATGCAACATTATTTTTTAAAAGTTCATTTCGACAAAACAATTTAAGCGGTAATAAAACATATATTAATAAATAACATAAGCAACCCTTAAATGGCATTCAATGTGCCATTTTTAGATAAATGGACAATTCTATGGACAAATTAATTTAACATAAAAATAAAACATCTTAGAGTAAACTTGCGTCAAACTTTTTGAATATATAGGGCACTATTTCTGCCAAATAAATCTTGTTTCTGATATTATGTTCACATCAATAGTGTTGCATTAATGTCATTTATTATATCATTGACAATGTTCATGCCTATAATATGCATTTGGACGAAAATTTCAATTAATCATACCCCATCCATTTTGGATTTTTTTTTCAAAGATGGCTGACCAATAGTCCTTAATAGGCAACACTGATAGGTCAATCATGATTTATTAATATATAGCCGTTAAAATGCCGAAACAAGATAAAGCGGCTGATCACATGCTAATCTGGTCGTACAAAGTATTTGTCCATGCAGCTTTACTAAAGACTCCGAAGATGTTGCTGTTATGGTTAACTAATTATCATTAAAAATCCATCTATATTATTGTTATCTAATTATCATTATAAGCCTGACTGTTATATACGATCATAACATTTATTTGCGATCATCACCATCATAGAATTTCAACAGTTATCAGGCAAATGTATTTTAACCAATACCTATATATGTATTCTCGTATAGAACATTAAAAACCAAATCAGTTGTAATACAACATATCAAGCTTTGCTTTTACTTCACTATACTTACGTCGTTAATGATGTTAATGATCCTTTTATCGTATCTATATTTCCATGTTGATTCACTGTATATGTTCCTTAATTCAAATTAAATATATTCTATTTTCGTTTTCCATACAGTACATGTTATGTTCTAGTTTGTTCTAATTGCGAATTTATCAATTCCTTGAAATATTAAAAATAAACACAACGCACACAATTAGTCATATTTGCTCTTCGTCATACATTTTTGAAGTACATATGCACCCTATTTCACACTATATATGTTAAATAGCAGTCTATGGGAATTTAACATAGGGCATTGACATGAGGTATAATAAAATGGTTTGGGGTATGACTTTTAAGTTCAACGTCACTGATTAAATTATGTATATTTTCTCTTTCACAGTTAAGCAAATCATCCTAAACATATTTGACGTCATCCAAAAGTAACTACACTGGACTATTATTGGCCAACACCTATCTTTTCCATCTATAACGTCTTCCCGTGCTTGCAATCAGAATTGTTATTCATTCCGATCTTTGGAGATCGCTGAGCCCGATATTTACTGATATCAGTGGTACATTCTCAAATACTTTTGGTTTCTTACATAAATTTCGAATAGGTGGTTCCACTACTCCAGCCTTTAAAGGTTCTTAGTATTGTTAATCACCCTTAGGATATGTTGCCTGCTTTTTAATCTTTTGAATGTTGCCTGTGATACGCATGCTTTATAACTTCTGCTCCCAGCTAAATTCCATTTTGTTTATTTCGTTTGTTGTTTTCTCATTTAGGGCAACGCGTTAAGGAATATGAATGCTACACATCAACATTTTGCTATGCTTCAGCAGGTCATGTCATCACTGGTAATTTTGATATTATTGATAAACGTATTCGGCATTTGTTTTCGAAAGGTCCTAAATATAGATTACCTTCAACTATTGATTTAATTGCCTGTCGTGCCCAGATCGCCCACTCTTTTGAGGATTTTAGTATCAAATGGTGTCGTTAGAGAACATGCGGACCCAAACTCACTTTCTACTTGGAAAAAGTCAATTCTAAAAATTATAGATACACGTATTAACTTTTATAATGCTTACCCCTCTTTACTTCCTCCGAGACCTAGGTTTTCCTTTCGTAATTTAAAATCGGGAATTCAGGAATTTCATAATAAATTTGTTTTAGTTCCTGCAGATAAAGCAGCTAATAATGTAATTATTGTTTGACGCCTACATTACGTCAATGTTTTATCTCTGGAACTCGGCAGCACCAATTCGTATACTTCAGTTAATTCTACTGAGGATGATGTTGTTTCCGCACATATCACTCGGTGCACTACTTTCAAGGCTGGTGTAAACGATAAGCAAAATAAACTGCCTACTATGTACTGGATTCCTAAATTAAATAAAAATCCATATAAGGCTCGCTTTATTTCGAATTCTAGTGCCTGCACCACAACAAACATCTCCAAACTTTTAACTTCTTGTCTTACTGCCGTTAAAGGTCAAGTTTCATCAATAAGCACTTATGACTTCTCTACACTATATTCAACCTTACCACATCACCTTAATAAAGACAAGCTAATTTTTCTTATTTTAAAAACATTCGCTAGAGAAAATACTACATTTTTGGCATGTAATAATATAAAAGCGTTTTTTACTCACGGTAGTTTAGACAATTATACTATGTGGACTTGCTAAAAAGTTTGTGAAGCACTCACCTTCCTATTAGATAATATTTTCGTCAGGTATGGAACCACCGTTTATAGACAAATTGTTGGTATCCCTATGGGTACGAACTGTGCACCACTTGTCGCAGATTTGTTCTTATTTTGCTATGAAAGGGATTTCATGTTGAGTCTTTCACCAGATACCCAGGCAGATGTTATTGAAGCCTTTAATGACACCTCTCTGTATTTGGATGACATATTGAACATTGACAACCCTTTCTTTCCAACTATGGTTAATTATATTTATCCTAAAGAACTTCAGCTTAACAAAGCTAATATATCCGATAATAACGCTTCTTTTCTTGATTTAGATCTCTCGAAAGAAAATGGTAAAATAATTAGCAAAATCTATGACACGAGAGATGATTTTAATTTTGACATGGTTAATTATTCCCACTTGGATGGGGATGTTCCCCGAGCAACTTCTTATGGGGTGTATGTGTCTCAACTTATTCGTTTTTCGAGAGCTTGTACTCGAGTTGAGGACTTTAATATTCGTAATCTTTGTATAACTAAAAAGTTACTCAATCAGGGTTACCGATACCATAAACTTCGTAAAACCTTTGCAAAATTTTATTATCGTAACCCTGATCTTCTTTCCAAATATAAAAGTAATTTAAGTACTCTTCTGCGACAAGGACTATCACAACCTGACTTCTATGGTGATGTGATTTATAAACTTCGTAAGATTATTGGTCATGATCACTTTCATACTATCTTTGTTAAACTTGTTAAAAAGTTTATCAAAAGAGGTTATGACCCTATTATTTTGCAACGTACTGCATGCTTGGTGGTGGACCCTTTTACAGTTCGCCACTATGCTTTCCTCTTTAATTGTACGATGACCGGACAGGCTGTGGACCCTATAGACCCAGAGCCCATGGACTTTTAATGCAGCGGGAGACGCCAAAAGGTCTGTGGGTATTTTCTTACTTGAAATTTTATGCTGAATTCAAAAACTCATTTCTTAAGTGCAATAGCCTGCCCCAAAGTTAAAAAAAAAATCAATTGATAGCAACTATAGACGTAAGAAAATCAGGATCTGAAAAATGAGGGGTAGGGATGAGTTTATGTTTAAACTATATTTCTTATAGCGTTAATAGTGTTCAAAATGGTATCAATGAGGCAAAAATATTTAAAAAATAGTTTGAGAATATTCAAAGTAAAGGTCAAAATGGTATACAAGGTCGAAAGTTCAGTTAAGTGCAGAAACTATTCGACAATTTCAAAAGGTCGAGACTGTCCCTTATGGATGAATGCTGCAGTATAGTCACAACCAGTGAATGCATGTACTGCTGGCAATAGGAACATTCTGGCTTTCCTAACTTTCCACTGAGCTATGTGACGTCGATATATATTCTGTTGTTTTTGTGTTAGTGGCCTACATAGGCTTCATAGTTACTGACATGGAATAAGAGAACGATGAACACATCTGTATCTGTACAGCGAACAAAAACAGTGGGTAGTTCGTTGGTCTGGCTGATGTGTCGTAAATGCCGAACTATTCTGGTGTCCGCTTCTTCATTTGTGCAACATGAATTTGCAATGACCATACGTGTAACTGTTTCGTTTTCAGCTTCAAAGAGATAGCATACATCCTCCAAACCACCGTAGAGCGTGCAACTTTTCAATATAGATCCCTACTGGTCCTTCTACCATGTATCAGACAGGAAATGTAGAAGTGAAATTTTGAACGACTCGGAACGTAATGCCCGGTGAAAATATTTAGGTTGTCCTTGCTCTGGTCCAGCTATTTTTGTTTCATCAGAAACCTCTCCACGAGAGCATCGTGCAATGTCTTTAATTGAAGGATGTTTGTATGTGTCACATACAAAGTCTATACGGTCTGCAAGTCGCGTTAGCATTGAAAGTTCGACGTACATCGAAGCCATTTCCCCGCAATCCAGTAGATCCCACACTTGAGCAATCCATTAAAGCGAATGCAGCATCAAGGCTGACAGGAATAGCTTCCTTTAGTGGATCTATTGGTGCTCGGAGGCGTTGGATGATTACACGCTCTCTCAGGAGTGCTGTTGTTAGATTACTACTTGCGAAAACTGGAATGAAAGCAAAAACAGACTCAACACAGGAACTAAAACCATTCAGAATCAAACGCGACAGTGTTGATTTTTAAAAGATCAATGTCGGCATAGAGTCAACTGATAAGATATACTGCATTTCCACAGGGAAATTAATGCCCAAAGACATAGCAGAACACATCGTAGCAGTTGAGGAAATTGGAGACAAGTGGTTAGAAAAGTTCAAGGATGGATGCTTTGCAGATGCTAATTGTTTGAGAAGCTTATACCACATAGACAAAAATAATAACTTTTCGTAAGCTGCCATATCCGTAAAGCCTCCGTTGTGCCACTGAGTTCCGTCGGTGTGTTCTTGGGCAAGACACTTTCCCTTAGCCTCGTCCGTCGGATGGGGACGTAAACCGGGCGGTCCCGTGTATCGGTCTATCCTCCGAGCACGTTAAAGAACCATAGGAATCTATTCGATAATAAGAGTAGGGCAGGTTCCCGGATTCCTATGTATCCTTCCCCTCTCTCTGGGGCGGCTCCAAATAACCTATACTGTGTTGATGAGCCGTTAAACAATATTCAATTCAATTCAATTCAAAGGATAGCTCCGAGCACGTTAAAGAACCATAGGAATCTATTCGATAATAAGAGAAGGGCACGGTTCCCGGATTCCTTTGTATCATTCCCCTCTCTCTGGGCGGCTCTAAATTACCTGTGGTGATGAGCCGTTAAACAACATTCACTTCAATTCAATCCAAAAGGATATCAAAATCAAAGAACTACAAGGAACCATTACGACGAGAAAGATATTTAGCTATCCACTGACCCATGTTCCGATGTCTCTGGCTCATGTTGATGGAAGCTTATGAAAATGGACAAGTCAAAACTAATGAAAACGCTAGAGGAGAAAGTTGTTAGTGAGCCTCACAGACATCAGATGTATGGATGGTGGGTGCAATGTTTCTAATTCAAACACTCAATACTTTACCTTAGACATTCGGTGGTTAGTCAATGTGATATTGTCAATGCTAACGCGACTGACTTTGTATGTGACCAATACAAACATCCTTCAATTAAAGACATTGAGCAGTTCAGATGAAACAAAAATAGCTGGACCAGAGCAAAAACGACCTAAATATTTTCACCGGGCATTACGTTCCGAGTCGTTCAAAATTTCAGTTCTACATTTCCTGTCTGATAAATGGCCGAAGGGCGTGTAAGGATCTATATTGAAAAGATGCACGCTCTACGTTGGTTTGGAGGATGTATGCTATCTCTTTAAAGCTGAAAACGAAACAGTTACATTGCAGATTTATGTTGCACACATGAAGAGGCGGACACCAGAATAGTTCGGCATTTACGACAATTCAGCCAGACCAAAGAACTACCCAAAATTATTGTTGGCTGTACAGATACTGATGTGTTCGTCGTTCTCCTATCCCACGTAAGTAAATATGAAGCCTGTGTAACGTTGCCATCCTGTAGGCAGAGCCAAAAAACAATTAATTGTAAAATTTACGAGATACCGTGTCAAAAACGCCGTTTTGATGTCGAGAAAAAATCTCAAAAACAATCTAAATAGAGTCTTCATCACAGAGGATCTGACGCCATTTAATCATGAACTTGTTAGACATTTGATAAACGCTAAGACAAGAAAGGAAATTCATGTTTTCTGGACAAGAGACGGAAATATTTTCGCGAAGAAGGCCGAGACAGATAAACCAGTACGTCTTCGCACACAGGATCAAGTCAGATTCTTTGTTGAGACTGACTAAATAGACTGTGATATCAGTTCCAACGAACTTCACAATGTTTCAACTGTTTTCTAAACTGTCTTATGACATACTTATTATGTAAATGAAGTATTTTTTGTTTATTCCTCTTCGTTTCTAACTAACTTTGTTGTTGTATAATGACGTGTTTTGTTGTTGTTGTTTTTTGTTGAGACCAATATATATCTAATTCGCCGTCACGTGATTAAGTGCCTTGACATTTTACTAAAAATGGAAAACCCAAATGCTATTTTTAGATCCAAACTGTCACTGCTATGTCTATTTTAAAATCGGCACGCTTTATATATAGCTAAACTTGCTTGACCAGTTTTGACAGTTCTTTTGTTGTTGTTCAAATTAAAGTTTATACATTTATATTGATATATTTTTTTCTTTTCTTTTTACGATAATATTAGTATATACAATTAATGGTATTGATGGTATTATTAGTAATATATAATAACGTTTATGACTATTTAAATGATGAAGATGCAAGCATTAGGTGTAAGGTGATGATTATGATGATTTTACAGACACATTGATGAGTATGATGATGAGTATAATGCTTTGTTGATACCATGGTGATGAAGATGATGTAACGATGCTGATCGTGGTTTATTGCGATGATGATAATGACAATTATGTTGATGTAATGGTGATTATGTTAATGTAGTGGTGATGATGTTGATGTAGTGGTGGTTGTGTTGATGGAATGTGGTTATGTTGATGTAATGATGAGTATGTTGATGTAGTGATGTTTATGTTGATGTAGTGGTGTTTAGTTTGAAGGAATGGTGATTATGTTGATGAAAATGGCGATGATTATGATGATATAAGTTTACTGCAATGATGATGATGATAATTTTGTTTACGAAATTGATAATTATGGTGATAATTTTGATTAGGTTGTTGGTGATGAATTGATGATTATGATGATGCGGATGATTAGGATTATGTTAATGTGATGATGTTGATGATGATTATTAGGATTATGTTAATGCAAAGATGGTTAAAATAAACGGTGATGAATATGATGGAAATGTTGATGCAATGATGATAATGGTGATGATTATGATTTTTACTGTTATTATTAGTATTAATGTTGATGCAATCGATGATAACAATGATATTCAAATGAAAATATAAGTGATATTAATATGTTGATAATTTGATAGATATCAGCGAAATGATGTTGTTGATTGTGATGATAATCATGTTGACAGACTGAAAATTGTGTTTGTGTGATGATGATTATGTAATGAAAAATATTTTGATGAGAAATATTTTGATGGGAAAATGATTGTGTTGATGAAGTGATGATTATGATGATGAAAATGATAATGATATTAATGTGGTGATGATTGGATTGATGTGATGATAATGGTATTGCCAATTAGGTGACGATAATATTAGTGATTATGATGATTATGATGATTCTTATTGTTTCGTAATTATGGATGATGACTATGTTTATATGTTTTGATGACGATAATGACAAGTCAGTCTTTATATTAGTTAAATGTCACATTATCAAGTATTTAGTGAATGCACCAACTTAACTAAACTTAAGTTACCTGATTTTCTGTATGATCTTTGCTCGTTTCGAGTTCGATAAGTAGTATGAACTTGTTTGTATTACATGTTGTTTTTTTTACGATACTCTCTATCTCTACTCTTTTTCCTTTACTTGTAGATGCACATTTCCTTGCTCGGTTTGTTGACTCAGGCGTCTTGGTTGTACTAGGTTGGCCACCCTCCATATACATGTGTTACATGTTGAGAGTGTCTTTATTGCCCAATGGGTAACGATATAATGTGTTGGAGGGTGGCTATTGGCCTCTTTCATTGTATCTGTAGTGGCATTTCCAAGAAAATGACATTTATAACGACACCGTTAAACTTGTTTGTTTATATACTATCATGTTTAACTAAATGTTTGCGTATTACGTTAAAAAATGTCACGGAGTATTTAAAATTGAGTATTTTAAATTTAGAATTTGCACTAGTTGCTTTATCATTAATCATTACTTTCGGAGATGTAGAACTAAATCCACGTCCATCAATGTCAACTGATACTAGCTTAATTTTATTTCATCTTAATATTAGAAGCATTCGAAATAAACTTGAATTTATTAAGGATAATTATACTGACTTTGATATGTTGTGTTTTACCGAGACACATCTTACACATGAAATAACTGACGATTTCTTACTTATTGAAAATTTTGTTACTACTTATAGGAAAGACAGCACTGCTCATTCTGGAGGTATTTTATTGTATGTTTCGTCAAATATAATATCCAACAGAGTACATGAACTCGAACATGTTTTACCAGAATATATATGGATTGAAATTAAAAATCGTAACGAAACCATACTTATATGCACTGTGTATCGTAAACCTAATAGTAATGTAGACTTCTGGAACAGATTTAATTTAAGTATTGCGCAATCGTTAGAAAGAGCAAAGAGTATAATTATAGTTGGAGATGTAAATGAGGACCAGTTAAACTTGAATAATCACCAGCTGAGAGATATAATGTTGATTAATAATCTCACCAATGTAATTACAGAACCAACCCGAGTCACTGACAATTCTTCAACTTTAATTGATCCAGTAGTTATGTCAGATTCTGTTATAGCACATGACTTTGGTATTATTATAACACCACGGGACGTTACTGACCATTTCGGTACACACATTTGTTTTAAGTTTAGTCAAATTATTACATCATCATTCACAAGACAAGTTTGGAATTATAAAAATGGTGATTTTATCAAATTAAACAGACTCATAGAAGATACTGATTGGTCCTTTCTTCATAATAATGATTTAGAAGTTGCGAGCAATGATTTTGCGAGTAAGTTTATGGAACTAATTTAAATATGCATACCCTCTAAACAAGTAACTATACCACCGAATGATAAACCTTGGTATGATTCTGAGATTCGTCGAACTTCAAGACAACGTGACCGAAAAAAACGTATCGCAATTAAATCTCGTTCTAATTCGGATTGGATATCATACAAACGTCTCAGAAATAAAGTTAATAATTTAAAAAAAAATATGCAAAAGAACGTTTTTTTTCAATAATATAGAAAGTACATTAATCGAATCCACTTCAAACAATCCTCGTCAATATTGGAAAATTTTAAAACACCTTATTAAGTCAAACAAACATTCTGAAACTATATCCCCATTAAAAACTACATTATCGAACGGAGAAATAATATATTCTGTATCTGATGTTGATAAAGCAAACTGTTTAAATGATTTTTTTGTTTCAATTGCCTCAATCGATGAAACGAACGCAGTTTTACCAAATTTTGTTACAAAAACAGATGCCTGTTTAGACAATATTTCTGTTACCGAATCAGAAATTATGGATATTTTAAAAATATTAGACGTTAACAAAGCAACAGGAAACGATGGAATAAGTCAAAAAGTACTGAAAGAAACAGCTGTAACGATTTGCAAACCTCTTTGTATTTTATATAATAGATCGTTGAACGAATATTATTTTCCGGACATTTGGAAATTTGCAAACGTTATGCTACTTTTCAAAAGAGGTCTTACATATATTTCGACTAATTATAGACCGATCTCGCTGCTAAGTTGTGCAGGGAAAGTTTTTGAACGGGTCGTTTATAAGTTTATTTATAACCATTTACATATTAATAACTTATTTTTCAAAAATCAATTTTGTTTTCTCACAGGCCATTCGACAGTTCATCAACTTATCGATATATATCATAATATTTGTCAAGCTTTTGACGCCAAACAATATACGTGTATTGTATTCGCAGATATCTCTAGAGCTTTTGATAGGGTATGGCATAAAGCGCCTTTATTTAAACTTAAGCAAAATGGAGTTCATGTAAATTACTTTCTTGGATTGAAAGTTATCTAAATAATAGAAGGCAACAAGTATTTGTCGAAAACGCATATTCTGAAATCAAAAACATAACCGCGGGCGTTCCTCAAGGCTCTGTGCTCGGACCCCTTTTGTTTTTAATATATGTTAATGATATATCCGAAAATATGTTAAGCATAGTTCGTTTGTTTGCCGATTATAGTTCATTTTCAGTATCCATTTCAAGAATTGATGATATGGAGGGTATTCTAAACCATGATTTAAACATTGTTTCAAATTGGTCAAAAACATGGTTAGTTCAGTTAAACGCCAGTAAAACTGAAGCATTATTTTTTCAAAAAACAATGAATAGCGTCGGCCTAATCTTATTTTAGACAACACCCAGTTGTCGTTTGTTGAACACCATAAACATTTAGGCCTTCCTTTGAACCATGATGGCAAATGGCATATGCATATCGAAAATATCTCTATTTCGGCTTCCAAAATCATTGGAACTATGAGGCTTTTGAAATTTACACTAAGTCGTAATGCATTAAATCAAATTTATTTATCGTATGTCCGTCCAATCTTAGAATATGCTGCTATTGTTTGGGATGGCTGTAGCGAATATGAAAAAAATAAACTTGAAAAAATACAGTATGAAGCTGCACGTATTGTGACCGGTCTTACCCGTTCGGTATCTATTGTTAATTTAATGAATGAAATAGGATGGTTAACGTTATCAGAACGGCGTAAGTTCCAAAAACTTTCTGTTGTATATAAAATGAAAAACGGAACAGTGCCTGAATACCTGGCAAATCTACTGCCAAGAACCGTAGCGGAAGAAACTCCATATCCCCTCAGGAACGCAGAAAATGTCTCGCAGACTTCAGTTAGTACTTCTATTTTAATGAATTCATTTATTCCATCAGCTATGAAACTCTGGAATGATTTACCTTTAGATATTAGAAATTCAGGCTCATTAAACCCATTCAAAGGTCAGCTTATGCGAATAATGTTTACTAATTCAAATGTTCCTAGTTTTTACTTTTCTGGTGTACATTTTTTTCCTGTTATGTATGCTAGGACATGAAATTCATGTAATAATCTCAATAAAGATCTTTTTCAAAATCATTTACGCGAATCGCCTCAATGCATTTGCGGTCAGGGTAATGAAGATGAAAATCATTTCTTCTTTGAATGTATGCAATTCAATGTTGAAAGGCTCGAACTCTTCCAGTCAACACGTTCGTTTCAACCTTTACAGTGGGAACTCCAGGAACTAATTATTCAGCTTTTTTGATCATTTTGATTCTCCGCGACACGGATTATTTTTTTAGTGTTTGCCGGACTATTTCATTAAAAAAATCACAAAACGCCGCCATTTTCTTTTTGTAAAAACGTCGATTCAGACCGCAGTTATCAATTTTACGCGTACCTAGTTTACAGGAGTGAACACGTTTTGTAACATGTCAGTTTTGGATTACGTCATCAATACGTAGAATGTGTTTACACGTTGGTAAACGTTTAATCCACTGTGTTTCGATAGCGATATCTGATGCAGGGTGTTCACACTCAGGGCTTTTTAACCTTATATAACAGAGGCCTGTAAAGGGCCTCTTCCCAACAGAAAATTTAACTGTTTTTTCCCAACTGTGGCAGAAATATTTCCCAATCGGAAAACAGCAGTCTCTCAGAATTTGAGAAAAAGCATGAATTATGCAGTGTTTTTTTGGCTGCTAAGTAAATTCCGACTTGGAAAAGTTAATAATTATGGTAAATAATGGATGACAATATAAATAAAGTATATTAATGTCATATTTACTTAATTTATGAAACCTTGTATTTTTCCCAAAATGAGAAATAAGCGCGTTCTTTTTTCCCAAAATGGACAGGCCTGGGCCTCTTCCCAATTTTGTGGAAAAAAGCCCTGACACTGGGATAAACAATTGGAAATATACACAGGTTAACGTAATGAAGGAAACAGTTGACTGTCTTAGAACTCTGCAGGCAAATAACACGAGAGTTCAAATGTGTACATGTACAACTCTTTTTGCAGTGTTTTCTTGAAATTTGCCAAGCACATCGATGGTGTTAATGTTGACAAACTGTGTAAATAGTAAACATAACTGGATCAGCCGTGACAGTTGTTGATTTCATTGAATTATTCATATGATTCCTCTCTCAGAATCATTCTTGTTTGTATAACAAGACCTGTAGCCATAGACATGAGGCCCTTCCAGGGGTGGTCCATGTTCCCTTGTTCCCTGACAATACGACCCGGTGATCCCCAAAACGTTTTGCTTTGTTCCCCAAAAATATGTTCCCTTGTTCCCCAAAACCACTGGGAGACCCTCAGCCCTGAACCCTGTGAAGGGGTATCTTATGGTATGCCTGTAATGGCCAGTGTCAAACCCCACATATGCTGCATGGCCATTGGACACAGCAATTCCTAAACCACATCCCTGCCACCCCCTTCTCTACATTTACCCACAGGCAGCTGACGCATACCCTCCCCATGGACTTTTTACCCTTCTTTGAAGAAGCCTGTAAAATGCCTATTCCCCACTCTCATTTCTTTTAAAAGCATGCAGACTTCCCCACTTTTTAAACTTAGCTTGGAAATTTCATTCCCCTTTTATGTATTCCACCCCCCCAATTAAGAGCAAAAGGCCCCTTCCCCAAAACTGGTAAAAAGGCCCTGCTGCCCCCACAACTATCCCCAACCCCCTTCCCCTCTCTTCTACGTCCCCCCCCCCCATATTTTCTCTACAAACCCTACTTAAAATGTGTTCAATGAAATGCTAAATACTGCAACACTTGCTTTTCAATTAAAAACAAAATATACACTACATCCCAGTTCTATTTTATGTGACTGACTCTGCTAAAGTGATCTGTGTACCATGAACAGGGCTTTTTTACCTTATGTAACAGAGACACCTCTAAAAAGGCCTCTTTCCCAGTTGAGAACTTGACTGTTTTTTCCCCGTTGTGGCAGAAATATTTGCCAATCAAAAAGCAGCAGTGTCTCAGAATTTGAGAAAAAGCATTAATATGTTTTTGTCTGTGGAGTCAGTTCTGACTGAGAAACAATAATTATAATAACTGTTGGCTGAAAATATAAATAAAGCATAGTATTGTCAAATTTACTTAATTGGTAAAATATTACATCTTTCCCAAAATGAGAAATAAGCTCGTCTTTTCCCCCCAAAATGGACAGGCCTGGGCCTCTTCCCAATTTTGTGGAAAAAAGCACATTTTCTAAGTAACAGTACTACAGTACATAGAAATAAGAATTGAATACATAGATCTGTCTAATTATTATTTAATTTCAGCGAAATGTTCAAAAATGTTCAGATCCAAATGAAATTTGGCAATTTCTTTTATACACTGTGTCATTATCTTTTTCATAGGGAGACATCAGTCTCACAGACATGATGCCTGCATCTTACATATTCTGATCTGAAATGCGACTCTTGCGTGGATGAGGTGAGGTTGGAGGAGCTCACAAAAACAAGATGGATTTCATAGAGGTTTGTAAGCAGAACTTATTTGTATGGTGGGGAAGCATTTCACATCAATGCCAAAAAAATAAATAAAATGATAATAATTAGATAAATCTAGTTAAAACACCTGGAAACCTTACCTTTAAAGGTGGAACTGAGAGACAGTATTAAAGCATGAAAAGGTTCTTAAACAATACATACGTTCTCAGTATTAAAAAACAACAACATTTGGTAATCTTTTTCAGTAAATTTTATATTGACTAAGACCGAATTAAATTTACAGGTCTGTGTTTACTGTATTAAACCAGACAAACTCCCTTAATACACTGCTGACTCCTCTTTTTATTGGGAATAAAATAATAATCAGTTATTCTGAGGTAAAAAAATAATATAATCTGTTTTAATATGTTTAAGCTTGCAGCCAGTCAGATTCTTCTTTATTTAATGATCTTGTGGTCTAAATATAATTCATGGAGTAAAAAAATGATAAGTAAATATTTGATACCAAATAAATATACTGGCCCACTTCTATTGACAATGATATGTTAACACAGGTTTAATTTTTATTTTATTAGGCCTGTATAGGTTCTATATAAAATACATATTTTGTATATTATTAAAAGTGATTAAGTTTTAGTATTTCATGTACACCAGATATTTAAGTTGTAATACTCAGTGTTTGCATTTTCTTTATTTTTCAGACAAGATGCTGCCATTTTCATAACACAAGGTTACGGTATACAACTGTAATGGATCCAAGTATTGAACAATAAATTGAATGGATTATCTTGAACTACATCTACAGTACTTGTTCTCAACACTAATTGACACTCATGTTTTTCACAAGGATCTGTGCATGCTGGTTTCCTCCTACATGCATTTACGCTGTCATCCATGCCAATGAGAGTGATGTGAAAATTAGTTTTGCTTATTTAATACTCAATAAAAAAAACACTCATCATTCCATTTGAGACGTTGAAGTACACAGTTTTATTGAACTGACTGTAACCATGGTAACGTGTACATATAACGGAGAATACATGTTGATGCTGAACTATGTTCAAAACCTGTTACACAACTTTAAAAAAACACAGCATAGGGTTGTAACTTGTTTTATTAACATATTAATTATGGACCTTAAAGGGACACACAGCAATCTCGATTTGCTGAAAAGCTAACAACCGCAGCGTCCCATTAGTTTTTCTACATAATTCACATTTTTGCAATCATTAATATTAATACTAGAATAGTGCAAAGCTAATATTTATTATTATATTACAAAACTGTTGATAATATTGCACCAATAATTTATACATTTCACTCACAGCCATTACCAGTATGTATTATATGTTTGACATGCCTATTAAACGAATGATCACTTTTTCAGTTGAATGACTTATGAATTCATTAAACCTGAGTATATCCAACATTTAAACTAAACTTGACCTCCCTATAATATATATATCTGTGCCAGTGGACATGGCAGACGCTTAGGGATCACTTTAAGCTCTGTCAGCTCTCATGTAAGAACCTCTATTACCTATGTTCATGAAACACACATTTTCGTCTTACTCCATGAAAATATGTATAACGTTCTTCCTTAGCAATTATTCAATGCTATTGACATGTTCAATAACTATGAATTTTATTTTGGCAAAGTTGTGGTTAGAGCATAATATTATGTACATTGAATATGAAAATGAAACGCATTACGTATTTGAATAGACAGACGCCTATAGTCTTCCAGACCGCCTCCAATCGATTTAAAATAAATCAGGAATGATAAATGTCCTTGCTGACAAAAGCACATGACAGATTTGTGTGTTATAATACATAATGCTGTTTTTCGTACTTTTCTCATTTTGGCGACCATCTTAAAATTTTAAGTAAATTAGAAAATTAAAAAATAGAAGAAGCTGCACAGTAACCGATTTATAAGTTAAATACAGTAAGGCCAAACAAAAAAATAGGTGTGCTTCCTATTGCATGCTCTAAAAAAATAGGGTCGGTAAGTAGGCATTTTCTTTTTTTCCCTTTTTTTTCGGAGCAAGATATTGTGAGATTCTACATTTATTTATATCATAAACCCCATTCAAGTTGATGATACAGCTGAAAGTTTCTCTGTGATGTCAGTTTACCTCGATATATTGTGATAAATCATTGTTCAGAACAAATATATATATTATTTTTTTCATAAAAAGTTTTAGGGTCGGCCCCTTAAAAATAGGTCGGTCGGGCCACCGGAAACACAGGTATTTTTTTTTTGGCCTAATATATATAAGTAAATATACAATGTTAATAGCTCTTATTTATCCCATGTTGAGACGACACACAAGCTAGACCACGAGACAATATACGTTTTAATTGAATTGAATGTTGTTTAACGGCTCATCAACACAGTATAGGTTATTTAGAGCCGCCCCAGAGAGAGGGGAAGGAATACATAGAAATCTGGGAAACTGCCCTACTCTTGTTATCTAATAGATTCCTACGGTTCTTTAACGTGCTCGGAGGATAAACCGATACACGGGACCGCCCGGTTTACGTCCCCATCCGACGGACGAGACTAAGGGAAAGTGTCTTGGTCATCGCTAACACGGCCAAATCCGAATTTTATTGAAAAAAAAATTCTACAAAAGGATACTAAGTTTAGGGTTCTAAGACTGCAGGGTTCTGCCCATCCCTTACTGATTGGTACTAATATAGTTTCATAAAAGACGGTACGCCCGACCCTACGCCTAACTCGGAAATCGAAAATGTAAAAAGTCCAAAAATGCAATAACAATGGAGGAGGTATTGGCGGTATGGGGCGTGTGTGTGTGTGTGAGGGGGGGGGGGGGGGGGGATTTTCAGGTACATGTGTGTACTTACCTTTATCTACCGTTTTATAACTCTGAAATATACGTCAGAACGCGCATTGTAACATCAAAAAAACATAATACGGGTAGCATGACCCCGAACCCAACTAGGATAAGTTAAACGGAGTGAGGGCGGGAGGGACCCCGAACCCCATTAAGATGAGTTAAACTGTGTAAGTGGTGGCGGTGAGGGGGGAGGGGAGGGGAGGGGAGGGGATGCAGCAGGGTACACATACATGTAAGTGGTCGATTGCCAATCATGTGTTCTTGGTATCTCAGATGTAAAGGCGCTGGCACGGTTTAATACACAGATTGTTTCAAAGATGCTATTTCACAGACTTTCAAAAAAGAGGCCTCGGTTACACAGTGGAAAAGGAGTTGAACCTAAGGAGCTGGAGCCCTGGTGGTGGCATGTCTAATGGGACTATTCACCCATCTTACTTCCCTCTGCGGTCGCTGTTCAATTCAGTAAAAGCCCTAGTTCATATTATATTTGCGTCGACAATCCAAATGGCCTTTAAAATACATTTAAAATCATAGTTCGCATTTTAGATTAATTCTGTCCATTTAAAAAAAATGTGCTGGGTGGGGGTGGGGCATGGGGTGGATGGGTCGAAAGGATAATAGCCAATGATACTTTTTTTAAAGGCTCTTCGACCAAAATAAATAAATAAAAACACACGTCCTTTCGACGGACAATTAAAAAATTGTCCGCGTACACCTTTTCACCCTGTGATTATACTAGTACAGGCATTGTGACGTCACAATTCTGTGTTGATATGTGGTCTTCGGGGAAACACGGTATTGATTTTGTTGCAATATTTTCAATAACAATCGAATTTAATATATATCATGTTAGCATAAATATTTTGTCTCTTATCGACTGTCTGTTTACTACAATATATCAGGTAATTTCAGAATTTTTCACACACAGAGCTGACCGATGTATTGCATGCTGTATTCCATGCCGTGTAACAAAACTACACAAAAACAACGTTCGAAACGCTTGCGTAAAACAGTGACCAAACGTTTTTTTGGGTAGAAAAAAGTACTTTTTTCAAATTCTCTTGAAAATTCACATATTGCCAGAGGAAGGATTAAACTCATCGTTCATGTTCTTGTCTTTTTTCTCGCTGTTAAAATCTTCATACAAATCGAGATACAAAATAAAAAAATTGAAGTCGATCGATAAACAGCAGACATTTTGCTCTTTCGCATGTTTGTTGACTGAAATAATTTTCACAATAACACCTTATAGACCTAAATTTATTTTTAAAAGTAGGCCATGAAAATGATGGTTAATTTATAAGGAAATGGTTGTATAAATTATGTTTTAATTGTAGTAATAAAAATATGATTCTGAAAGGTTTTTATATGAAGCACACGGTTGAAGGGAGTCTCACTTTTCTGTGTGTAATTTTATGAACGGTCATGAAACGTTTTTTTGGGTAGAAAAAAGTACTTTTTCCAAATGTTGATGAAATTTTACAGGCCTGTAGTGGAAGATTTTTTCTTGACTTTAATGTTTTCGTCTTTTTTCTCGCTATAAGAACAAACTGTAATTATCAATTTGAAAAGCTAAAATTTCACATAAATTTTCGAAACGATCGGTAATTTGTAAAAGCCTAGAAATCGTATTTTTAATAAAAAAGAATCGATAAAACACGTAAAAACTTAAAATTCATTCTGTAACAAACGAATCGATGCATTTGTTTATGTGTGTCTTCATTGTACATTGTCAGTTGAATACAGTTTACATCACTGGTGTCATTTTGACCGCCATCCTGAAATCTGCTCAAAACGCAGTTTGTTTACGTTTTTTGCGCGTGACGTTTTTAAGTAAATATCCCTCCGCGGCGGCTTGGCGCTCCCACTGTTAAGCTCAAATACATTATTGTTTGGAAGGTTAGATCTTACAACACAAGAAAATGGTTTGATTTTTAATTCTGTTCAAAACTTTATTAGAGATAGTCATCGATTTACTTAAGTTTGCCATTACATTTTATCTGTCTAATCAACCCGAGCAATGTTACATGTGTTGCATTATTCTTTCTTCCACTTCTACTTTTTCTTTAATTTTTTTTTTCTATTTTTTTATTATCTTAACATCTTCTACTACATATCATGTTGTAGTTAATCCAGTGTTGCCCGACCCGATTGCATTGTACTTGTACATATATGGCAATAAAATATGTTTAAATCAAATGAAGCCTTTGTCTGGATGGATGTAGCCCACGAAAGCAAAAACAACAGAAGGTATATCGACGTCACACAGCTCAGTGGAAAGTTAGGAAAGCCTGTATGTTCAGCATTTTCATCATTACATGCATTCACTGGTTGTGACTATACTGCTGAATTCATACGTAAAGGATCGGTTCGACCTTTTGAAATTGTCGAAAAATCCCCCGGTATCTACATGCGTTTAGACAGCTTGGAGAATCTGATGAAGTGACAACTGAAGTTGAAAGTGATATCAAGTCATTCGTGTGTAATATTTACGGCAAACCTGTTTTAACTAGTGTAGACGATGCATGATATGCACCCCTACAGACCAAAGTCACCCCTTGGCAAAACTAAAAGGGGCTGATCCAAGTCTCCTGCCGCGTTCAAGATCAGTCCTACATCAAAAGGTGCTGCGGACAATCTTAGTGGCTTCGCTGTGGAAGCATGCCGATAGAGCCGATCCCCTGGATGGATAGAAGATGAACGGTTCACAATGGAGTGGTTTTCTGGACCCCAGATACCCCAAGACATTATTGACGACATAAACAGCGATAGTAAAAGTGCTGCCGAAGACTATCCGGAAGATATGGCAACATCCGATGAACCAGACATAGCGGAAGATGACAATGTTGATTAGACAGTACTGGGTATAACGTGTAGGTTACCGAAATTTACCTTGACATGCTCGTCTAGCTATTTGGAAGCTTGTGTTATCAAAAGTTGTAACAACACATTTGTATTTAGTTGTCAAATTTTGTTTTCTGTATTTGTAGATGCACAATCAAAAGTATTTTAATCTACACTGCTTTACTTCTGAATGTGATTTATATCGGCTGATCATCTTTATGTTTGATGACAACTTTGAATTGTATACCAATAGTATGCTATATATCTGCCAAAAAATATTAATTTTTCATATATGTGTACTTAATTGAACTTGTTGACCTCAATGAACTCAATGACCTTAATCTTTAATATACCAAATATTAATTTTGACAACTAACAATTGAAAGTCAATACTTTTTTTATATATACAGCACCATTTAATGTTATCTCCTATAAAGAAAAAGTTTGTCAGTGGTACAAGTAATTGTATTCAATATATTCCCATTTAATGAGTTCACTCATATTTTGACCCCATGTCATATTAAAGTGATGTTTGGAAGTACGGGTCTTATCACCACATTTAAATTATATTTACACGATATCAACACATTCTGTATTATCAATAAATATCATAAAATAATATAGAATATATATACTGGAATAAAAAAATATATAGACACATGGGAAGGAAAATGTGATTTTATTATGGATTTTGCTCTTAATTGAACTTTCGACCCTGTAAACCGTTTTGACCTTGACTTTGAATATTCCCAAACTATTTTTTAAATATCTTTTCCTCATTACCTATGCATTGATACCATTTTGAACAATATTAATGCAATAAAACATATAGCATAAACATCAACTCAGCCCTACCCCTCATTGTTCAAACCCTGATTTTCTTTCCTCTATAGTTGCTTTCATGGGCATGCTTGTGCACTTAAGAAATGGGTTTTTGAATTCAGCTTAAAATGTCAATTAAGAAAACACCCACAGACCATTTGGCGTCTCCCACTGCAATAAAACTCCATGGGCTCTGGGTCTACTATGATGACGCCTACCTAAAGCCCATTGGGACGGTGGCGTTTGATGTTTGTCCATGATCTTTCTTGTCGTGCCTTTAATGGTTTATTCTCTTACTGCTCTGGCTTCTGCCAAGTCAATGAGTACCTTCATTGTGGCTTCTAGGCTATTGTTTTTTTGTATTATATTTACACGAGCATATTTGTGTTTTACTTATATTGCCTATTGATGCTGCCTTGTTGGTTAGAGATTAGATCATAGCGGGGATTTCTTTATTTACACTGTCCTGTTTTAATGGGATGACAGTAGGGTAAGTGTGAGGTTTGGTGCACCCTAGAACCGGTTTAAACCCCCAGTGGCCTACTTTGCCACTGACCGTTCCAATGCGGTAGTCCTATTGTCAACCCTTTTGTGTTTGTGATGTCCTTTGCATTTATTATTGCTTTTGCCTTCTTGTTTGTCTGTTTGTGTGTTTGTTTCTGTGTTTTGTGGTTGACTGTCCTTCTTGAATGCTACTTTCCCTGTCCGATCTTTTTATATTTCTTTGTTAGAAACTTGGACCATGGAATGGTGTGAAAATACCGCATTGTTTTTTCTAATATAATCATACATATCACATACTAAAACAGATTGCACCTCGACCTCAACATTGTAAATACAAAATGGACAAAAATTCTCCTTTTCTACAATCTTTTTTATCGGCCCGTTTCGATTCTCAACGGTGCCACACCACAACTAAACTTTGCAAATGCAGCTCTGTACTGTAAAGCAATACGAGTATAAGTTTTCAATATGGTCAATTACCCAGCTATCGGTGGTTACTAGTTATTGGTCTAATCTGAAAATTCCGAATTTCTCACGCATGTATTTGTTTACATACTGCTTTTCTCGTAAATACATTCTTGGTATCTTTCGAGACTTAAATCTGTCTAAAATTTAGAAATTACCTGTTAAATGATGCCTTGACAGATAACATCATAGTTTTTAACGTTTTTATTTTAAAAAAAAGCGTATATGTTCTTTCAGATCGGACAAACTTTTCAATTACCCCTTGTTTTAACCAATTTTAAGGTTCATTCATAGAATAGGTAAAATGGAGGTCACATTATCTCCATATTTGGTGAGTACCCGGTGTTAGTATAAAACCTTACCCCGATATTTAGCCCACACTTCTTTCTAGTTTAACAATCTTTTATACTTTTTATAGATTTATTAAATCGTTAAAATACTTTTTAAAATATATTTTATTATTGCTGCTTGATTGTCTGTATCCTAATAAATATATCGTGGGTTGTTCTAAGAAAGAAATAGGCAATTTGAGGCATAATTGAATGACAACAGGTGTGTTGTCTATATGGCAGCTCGTGGTATTTCTTTAGAAATGAAACATTGCCTTATAAAATGAACCAAAATTCATTTCATATTAAAATAATTTTCGCATCTGAATATACCAATTTAATGGGGCAGTTAAGTTCTGTAAATACATATCGATTTAGCGGCGACATACGACAAGGTAAAACTTAAGTGGCGTTTTTCACTTTGCACCGATAACCGTTACGTCACCAACTTTAAGGACAACGTGACATGGCGACGCTGTGTGTATTGAAATGCAAGCGATCTTTTTGTTTTGTGTACCTTAAATGAAAAAGAGTAACATGAATTAACATTTAATTAGCGAGTTTTTAGTTATTCCTATTTGCATCGCGGCGACTAGAAGTACCCCGATAACTGGGTGATCGAGCATATGATTCAACTTCATACTCTGATTTAAACAGTCTGTATGTTCTTAACTTGTGTTTACCTACTCCACTTAGGGAAAATCCCTATGCCTAGGGAAAGTCCTTAGGCCATAGAATTAGGAACTGATTAGAGTATCATGTCTTGAAGTCGATGTGATTAACAACTCTCCAGCAGAAACGCCAGTGCCAGTAAATAGTATAGCATCATGCTTGGGTTGATTTTTATCTGCTGGGATGTGAGTGCCTCTACTGAAGGGCCTGAAATTATATAAGTTTATAATTAAATCAGGTGAATTTATTTAAATTGCAAAGAGTAAAATTGCCAGTCGGTATGTGCAAGATCAATATTTAGTTAAGGATAAACTATGTCAAGAGTCTTATGTCCGCTTTTTCAGTGGATGTCCTAAATACCAGGATTTATATCGCACAAGCTTACCACACTGGGATTTTGTTTTTAATTGATCCAGAAGTAAATTTTCATCTAATAAAACACTTTATTTCGTGCAACGTGACTGAAAATAAAAATATTGGTGTTTGCTGTTTTTTTCGCGTTTAAAAACGGAAGTAATGTCATGAGATCGCAGGAACTATTGACTGGAAATTGTAAACCTCATCAATAACAAATCAACGTTGATGTTTTAAATATACAAACCATTCAAGATTACACAATTGTAACACCGTCATTACCTGAATTCAATTTTAAAATTTAATTTATTGGAAAAGAAACAAAAATAGTTGTATGATAGTAATTGCTTTGGATGACCCTCTTGGGGCGTTAACTGGAATTTTCTTATCTCAAAACAAAACAACGTTTGTTATTTGTAATAGTATTAGGAAGTGTTCAGTACGCATGAATATATTTTAGATTACTTTCGCAATTGCGTCTGCACTCTACCACAAACTGAATATAATACTATATATACTAAGTATAATTTTCATGATTAACTGTAAACAACACACGTCATACACTGAATTGATAAGCTAGTATATATAATGTGCTTAGGTAAAACTGATATATTAAATGAACAAAATCAATGAAGGTGTCAGTCTCTAAAATGACCTTGATTTCAAATAATTTTAGGCTCGACAACATTGCGACATGCATTGTAAATGCTTCTTTCAGATGATATGGAAAACACATAGAAGTAGGGTATGTCGCATATATCAAGAATGGCTTTAAAATGGCAATAGGTAATAAAAATGGATAGCTACTGGAAATGTGTTTTTCGGGCCAGTTCTTGGCATTTATACCACAAACAAGTATATTGTACTGAAGAATGTTATCAGAATCACTGTTTCATAATCCAACTATAAACATTAACAAAATACGATCCTTAATAAGAATCTATGTAAACAAGCTGTTTTATTAATAAGAGTGTTTTTGATAATTGTATATGCTTAGCTTTTGGATGTGGAATTGGTTATTGCACAAACTTACAATGTTATTACATTAAACATGTTAAAAGTAAATATAAAAAGGTCGAGCAGGATATGTAGCATTCGAAGACCGCAACCAACCCAAAACACGCACAGAAACAAACACTATTTACAAAGATGAATAAAGGGCAAGATATGACATCACAAACATACAAATGGTTGGCAATAGGACTATCGCCTTGGAACGGTCAACAAATAAGTTTCCTCTCTTATTTGTATTCGTTGCTTCTAAGGAGTCCTATTTTCAGTATTATGTTTACTAAAATAGGTAAATATTACATCCTATATTGTTTTATCACGTGAAACTGCTTGTATTCCGTATAATATACCCATTACGTATTTCCTTATATTAACCATGTGTAATACAAGGCGACCGAAATTTCAAAATTCAAATTTCAAAAATTTCAAAATTCAAATTTCAAAAATTTCAAAATTCAAATTTCAAAAATTTCAAAATTCAAAATTTCAAAATTCAAACAATTCAAAATGCAAAATTTCAAAATACAAAATTTCAAAATTCAAAATTCAATATTCAAAATGCCAATATTCAAAATTTCTAATTTTAAAATTTCAAAATTCAAAAATTGCAAAATTTCAAAATTCAAAATTCAAAATTTTCAAAATTCAAAAATTCTAAATTCCAAATTTCAAAAATTCAATATTCAAAAATTCAAAATTCAAAATTTCAAAATTCAAAATTTCAAAATTTCAAAAATTGAAATTCAAAATTTCAAAATTTCAAAATTCATGTGATAAAAAGGATCTGACACTCGTTGTCATTTCATACCAAATTTTATTAAACTCGTCCAGAAATTCCTGAACTCGTTTAATAAAATTTTGTATGAAATGACAACTCATGTCAGATCCTCTATATATGAAACTTCAACTAATAATAACTTCCTTCCTTACAATTTCAAATAGTTCATCGAATGATTTTCACAAAAAAAATATGAAATATTAGAAACAAAACTACATAGTATACATGTGTGTAATAATGCAAAAGAAACATTGTTAGATTTATTTATTTATTTTATAAATAACGTTCGCCTGGAATATAAAGATGTATAGTGATTAACATGAGATGTATTATTTTTTTTAGAATTAAAACCTAAATAATTGACACAAGCTGTGTATCCGATACAGCCTTTGCTTACCATCAATGAGGAATGTGGTTCCTGATAATCTAAAGAATGTATCATCTGTACCATTCCTTCCAGCTGCATTTGAAACGACGACTTTCAATTCAACTGGCTGCCCTCCTACCACTTCATTGTATTGAAGGTAAGCATATACCTTTGCATCTCCTTTACCTGAACAACCCGTGCCATCAGTATTAGTAGTTACTATAAATGAATCGGGTAATGGTGTTTCAACAGAATCCTGCAGAAAAAAAATGAAGTTGTATAGTGCATTTTAATCACATGTACTGAAAGTCTTTAAAGTATGATACTTTATTCTACGATTTTACGACTGTATTCTAGCTTGGCAAGCTTGAACTTAACGCATTTATCGTAATTCAAAGAGTATCATTTTGTTTTAATTTCAGTAAATTTAATGAATTACAAAAGATATATGTGCAACGTTATTTTGGAAGGAATCCCTCGGTTTTGAAGTTTAGTGAACTTTCGCAATAGAAATATATTAAGCTAGTAAACAATTGTCAATGCTCCTAAATGAAGACGTACCACTGTCCAAAATTAAAGAGGTATCTACCACGGTATACATATATTTATCTATTTATCTATTCATGTATTTGTATATGCATTGCTTAATATTTGGCTGATTATTTGGCTGCTTATATGTAGCATCTCAGTGGCCGAGGGGTTAACGACGTTGCTTTGTAAACGTTCTCGCCTCTCACCACCGCGGGTTCGAATCCCAATGGGAGCTCAACTTGTAAGTGAGGAAGTGTCGATTCTTACGGATGGCGGGAGGTGTATAGTACTGGTTCTACCCAGGAAAGATGGGTGGCTTGCCTTCACCACAAAAAAATCAACCGTCATGTATAACCTTACATGTGTTGAATGACGTATGACACCATACAAACAAACAAAACAAACTGATATATGTATATGTTGTAAACATACTGTAGACGACAAACTGTATAGTTTAAGTCTTTAATATTGTATATGTTACCTGGCAAGAAAACCAGGTTATGGTGATACCAGATGTAGGATAAACACAGTCTGTCGCTGCTGTTACCATGCCCGTCGTTGGGTTATATGTAATAGTAGGATTTCTGTCTTCAACTTCTGAAATAAATGAAAGTGTTTTGTTAAAAATGGACTGATTTAAAAGTGTTTGTTAAGTAATCGAGCTTGCTAACATTAATGAAATAATGCGTAAGACATATTAATACATTATATTGTGTTGTTCAACACAACTGGTTCACTCAAACAGTACATTTTGGAATTGATATTTACCAAAAAAGTACAATTTATATTTGAAGTAGAAAATAACAAATTAGGAATGCATCATACTTCTAACCAGTATTTAATGAGAATGAATATGCAATGGAATCAGTGTTCTGGTTCTCCGATATATACATTTTATTCCATTTATCATATGTTTGAGTCAAAGGGGGATGAATAGATGGGGTCCAAAAAGCAATATCCTGAGAGGGGCCAACGTATGTTTTGTTTCCACTTCTCAACCTCCCCAACCCCTCTCAATACTTTGCCAAATTCTGCGTAGTTCATCTTAAAATGTGGTTGTGTCTTGAATGTTTATTGTCGGAGGGCATAAAATCAGGGAATTAAAAGCCTAACAAATATTTAAAAAAGTCCATTCCACTCCAATCCACTTCCGATATCTTAACAGATTCTACGCCACTGCTAATAGGCAAGTGTGTATACAATGTTTGACATTCTCTTAAAGCTACATATCCTATACTTAAATCGCATTCTGTTTGAAGGCGTGTCTTTATTCGTAATTTCATGTATACCAGCTCTCAGCTAAATCTGGTATTTAAGCGGTATTTACTCTATAAACATCGAGGTGTGCACATCGTACCTGTACACAGGTATAATATAAATTAAGAAGAAAACAAAGGTTTGCCAATCTCGGGGTTAGAACCAACGACCTTCTAATTTACAGGCATGCGATCAAGCCACTGAATTACGGCGACTTTTTGAGAAAATGGTGTATACGATTTTACGATGCAAAATAGCTTCATATGTTATGTACGCATCGCATTGAACATATATGGTCCATCAAATTTACCCGGCGCGGTGTAGTACTATGTTTTTTATCAAATTTAAAATTAGGTTTCCATCTCAAAACAACTTCATTAGTTAGCGGTTGGTACATGTGTGCGCCTGTGTGCACTAGTTATTGCGTTATACATGTGCCTATTAAGTGTTAAAACTTCCACAGCATAACAATACATATTCGTGGTCTAGTGGCTATACCTATATGTATTAGAACTAGTGAAAGTGAAAAAGGTCACAGTTTCAAATTCCGTTCCGGTATATATTCTTTTTTAAAAATATTATCGGAAGCTGTATATTGATCGATGTTACCTGTACGAACACTAGATAAAACGTGATACGGGCTTTTTGGACGTTCGTCGAATTGAAACTACTTCACCCGTGACTCATTCATATGCATCAGTTAGTACTAGTTTAAATATAGCGTCCGCATCTTTAAGTATCTCTAAATATGGAAAATATACATTGAATTTATTTTGATCCACATAACTCTAACCAAAATCTAAAACACGTGGGTATGAGTTAAACACATGTTGTTCATGAAAAGACATACTTACTTGCTATTGAAAGTTTTACAGTGGAGGAACGCGTTCCCTGCACGCATTTGAATTCCATTGAATTGAAAAGAGCTGGGTCAAATGGCACAGTTGGTATTGTCCAATAATATTCTTTTCGACTCCGATTCGAAGAATACTCGTATAGCCCAAAATTACTTGCATTTGGAAAGCACATATCAACGTTTTCCAAACAAAATGACTTTGACTTTCCATTTATATACCAGTATACAGATTTTGAAATGTCCGGCAACACACATGTCAGCCTTGCATTTGTTTGGTTTGCAATTAGAGTATTCGCTTGTTTTGACAGGCTGTTGAATTGTATAGTTATGTTTTCTCCTGAAAATAAAGTCACACATTGAAAAAACGAATCCTTGAGAAATAATTTTAAGTCAAGAACCAAGTCACCAACATTCTTACTGAAGGTACAGAACCCATGGGACCTAACTTCAGGGAGTCGATTTCACTATTTGTTTTTACAAATTATCGCCCCTTACGGCAAAGTAAATATTTGAAAAGCCGATAGATAATGTATAGGTTAGTTAAACATCAATAAGTGTCGTCTGCTTATGAATATTGGAAAACCCGATCTATGAATAGACGGTTGAATCATTGCTACATACACACTCTTAAAATCAAAACAATATAACGTTAATATTTAACGCTACTGAAATTCCGGTGGCTCACTAGATAAAGCGGGCATTTTGAAACCGTATTTATTGCATACGCATATACAAGCTCCGTTTACTTTCAATGTAACAGGAAACGTCAATATTCGCTCATATTGACGTGTAGTGAATTCATATTGGGTGTGTAATTTACACTCGTTCGTGATTGTTGCAATGTTATGTCTATCATGTCTCTGTCAAAGAAAGTATGTCACGTGATGTAAACTATGTTCATTGTGAAAATTCCCACAATGTAACGACAATATGTTTGGAATAAACATTTTTAATTAAATTAAATGTTAATACTTATTGTTTTGTTCTAATATTCGCTTTTGTATTAAAAATGCGTATGCAATAAAATGGTTATTAGATTTGTATTGGGATATATGCACTCGTTCTTCCGCGTATACATATTGCGCTACTAAAGTCGCGCAATATTGTTACGCGGAAGAACTCGTGCATATATCCCAATACAAATCTAATAATAAATACTGATAAAGGTGATCCTTTGAGAGCAACAAACACAATTCAGAGAATAAAGCAGCAGACTCGGTTTTATTGAGTCTGTTCATGAGAAGTAATGAAAGAAGCAACACTTCTCACGCCCCCTAGCACCGGCTTAAGCGGTATTCTACTTTAAAGCCACCTATATTGGGCTCTTTGGTCCCAAAGGACCAGTAAAAAATAACACTACTGATTCGTAGCACGGGGAGACTTTTTACAGCCGCCACACTGCACTAAACGAACGCTTGTGTGCATGTTAATAAATACTGATAAAGGTGATCCTTTGAGAGCAACAAACACAATTCAGAGAATAAAGCAGCAGACTCAGTTGTATTGAGTCTGTTCATGAGAAGTAATGAAAGAAGCAACACTTCTCACGCCCCCTAGCACCGGCTTAAGCGGTATTCTACTTTAAAGCCACCTATATTGGGCTCTTTGATCCCAAAGGACCAGTAAACCTATACATATCGTCTGTTACACACAATATACTATATGATAAACCGTGATATTAAAAGTCTTAAGTTTTTTGTGTGTTTGTTTGTTACAAAATGGTTTAAACATGAATATATATCGATACATAGAAGAAGTACACACTATACGGCCATTTTTGTTTATTTGGGACATCTTTATTATTTAAAAGCTCTTTGTTATTTGGAAGCTCCGTAGTCTCTTTATTTGAGAGCACCGTGGACTGTTTTAAAGGGAGATGTTTATTATTTGCGAGTTATTTATTATTATGTATATTGTTTATCAGCATTGGGTGAGTAACTCTATTGGATGTATTTATCACCTCCAACGGTAGTTTTGCCACTGACCATTCTGTGACGGTAGCCCTATTGTCAATCATTTATGTTTCCAAATGTCACAGTCCTTGCCTCTTATTCATCTTTGCAATTATTGTATGTTTCTCTGCATGTTTTGGTTGACTGTGGTCGTTGAATGCTATAATTCCTGTTCGACTTTTATATAGAGGATCTTACACGACTGCTCATTCATTATTGAATTTATTAAACGAGTTGGTAAACATGATATGACGCGAGGCTGTTGTCGAACGAACGTTATATTATATTTATCACATAACTCACACATAGGTTTTTATTGTATGTGTCTGTCCTTTTAACACATGACAACGCCATAGAACGTGGGAATGTATTGGATCATAGTCATTTTATCTATTTTTTTGACAGCGCATGCATATTTATATCACTAGTGGAATATCGAAAATATAGAATGGTGTTATTAACACAATCGATGAAAGTGTCAGTCTCCTAAAAGTACCTTGATTTCAAACAATTTAGGCTCGAAAACCTTGCGACATGCATTGAAAATGCTTATTTCGGATGGTATGGAAAACACTTAGAAGTAGGGTATTTCGCATATATCAAGAATGGCGTTTGAAATGGAAATGGTAATAGGTAATAAAATGAACAGCTGTTGGAAATGTGTGTTTCGGGTCAGTTCTTGGCACTTATACCGCAAACAGGTATATTGTACTGTAGAAAGTTATCAGAATCACTGCTTCATAACCCAACTGTAACCATTAACAAAATACGATCCTTTATAAGAATCTATGTAAACAAGCTGTTTTATCAATAAGATTGTTTTTGATAATTGTATATGCTTAGCTTTTGGATGTGGAATTGGTTATTGCACAAACTTACAATGTTATTACATTAAAAGTAAATATAAGAAGGTCGAGCCGAATATGTAGCATTTGAAGACCGCAACCAACCCAAAACACGCACAGAAACAAACACTAATTACAAAGATGAATAAAGGGCAAGATATGACATCACAAACATAAATGATTGACAATAGGGCTATCGCCTTGGAACGGTCAGCAAATAAGTTTTCTATCTTATTTGTATTCGTTGCTTCTAAGGAATCCCCTTTTCAGTATTATGTATTTACTAAAATAGGTAAATAATACATCCTATATTGTTATATGAAACTCAAAATAATAATTACTTCCTTCCTTACAATTTCAAATAGTTCATCGAATGATTTTCACAATATTAGAAACAAAACTACATATACGTGTGTAAAAGAAACATTGTTAGATTTATTTATTTATTTTATAAATAACGTTCGACAAAAATATAAGGATGTATAGTGATTAACATGAGACGTTTTTTTTTAGAATTAAAACCTAAATAATTGACACAAGCTGTGTATCCGATACAGACTTTGCTTACCATCAATGAGGAATGTGGTTCCTGATAATCTAAAGAATGTATCGCTTGTACCATTCCTTCCAGCTGCATTTGAAACGACAACTTTCAATTCAACTGGCTGCCCTCCTACCACTTCATTGTATTTAAGGTTAGTATATACTTTTGCATCTCCTTTACCGGAACAGCCCGTGCCATCAATTTTAGTAGTTACCATAAATGAATCGGGTAAGGGCGTTTCAACAGAATCCTGCAGAAAAAATATGGAGTTGTATAGTGCATTTCAATCACATGTACTGAAAGTCTTTAAAGTATGATACTTTATTCTACGATTTTACGACTGTATACTAGCTTGGCAAGCTTGAACTTGACGCATTTATTGAAATTCAAAGAGTATCATTTCGTTTTAATTTCAATAAACATAATGAATTACGAAATATATATGTGCGACGTTATTTTGGAAGTAATTCCTCGGTTTTGAAGTTTATTGAACTTTCGCAATCGAAAGATATTAAGCTAGTAAAAAGTTGTCAAATTATATATTCAATGCTCCTAAATGAAGAAGTAACACTGTCCAAAATTAAAGAGTTACCTATCATGGTGTACATATATTGATCTTTTGATCTATTTATGTATTTGTATATGCATTGCTTAATATTTGGCTGATTATTTGGCTGCTTATATGTAGCATCTCAGTGGCCGAGGGGTTAACGACGTTACTTTATAAACTTTCTCGCGTCTCACCACTGCGGGTTCGAAACCCACTGGGAGCTCAACTTGTAATTGAGGAAGTGTCGATTCCTACGGATGGCGGGAGGTGTACAGTACTGGTTCTACCCAGGAAAGGTGGGTGGCCTGCCTTCACCACATAAAAATCGACCGTCATATATAACCTTACATGTGTTGAATGACGTATAACACCATACAAACAAACTAAACAAACACACTGATTTTATGTATATATTGTTAACATGTTGTAGACGAGAAAATGTACAGTTTAAGTCTCTAAGACTGTATATGTTACCTGGCAAGAAAACCAGGTTATGGTGATACCAGATGTAGGGTAAACACAATCTGTGGCTGCTGGTACGACACCCGTCGTTGGGTTATATGTAATAGTAGGATTTTTGTCTTCAACTTCTGAAATAAATGAAAGAGTTTTGTTAAAAATGGACTGATTTAAAAGTGTTTGTTAGGTAATCGAGCTTGTTAACATTAATGAAATAATACGTAAGACATATTGATACATTATATTGTTGATTTCTGTTCAACACAACTGTTCACTCAAACAGTACATTTTGGAATTGATATTTACCAAAAAAAAGTACAATTAATATTTGAAGTAGAAAACAAGAAAAGTATAACGCATGCGTTATATGTAGACGATTTTTAATAACGTGTTAGTTTGTGGAGACTTTGTTCAAGTCACATACCTGTAGTCGTCGATATGGAGATGACAGGAAGGTAAAGTGAAAAATTAAAAGATACTGTATGAATACAGATAAGTTTTTATTTGGTCTTAGGTATACATTATTATACATGTTAAAGGGAACATATTCAAGTATTTTCAATTAAACGATTTATACCTGAGCTATTACAAAGGGAATTGCAGTGACCATGCTATAATGTAATATAAAAGTAATATTTACTTAAATTTTACAACTGATTAGAAAATATTTAATTTCTTTACTTCATTATATTACTCAAATATAAATGGGTGCCGAAACGTCTAGGATAACAATTAAAATAGATGAGAAATGGTGTGATGCCGAAACATCTAGGTGCCGATTCGTCTAGGTGTCGAAATGGTTTGGTGCCGAAACGTCCTGAATCGATCTTGATCACACAGACGCAAAAACTTGAGCATTTTTCATGTACTGATTATTGGGACCCTGCTTTAAGGATGTTTTGACATCTTCAAGTCTAAACATTTTATTTTTTAAATCATAGTTTTTTTTGACAACAGAATTGTTTCATTTTTTCCATTCTAGTAGATATGGATATAATGTAGGATTTAAGATGGTAACATACCAAATTTTAAGCAATTTTTATTTTCATATTTTTTCCATCATTTGTGATCATTTTTTGTTGTCAACAAAATAGGGGGTATGGGTAGCTCTGAGTAGAATTTATCCTTTTGCTATAGAATAAATCAAATTTTTGTTTTTCAGTAGTGGAATACATATATAAAAGTAGATACTGAGCTAATTTTATTTTCGATCTCCATGTCAATATTGTGTGTACAGTATTTTACATTGAAAATGTCAAAATAATTCCAAAATGGGTGTTATTTAAAGAATTTTTAATAAAAAAAACATTAAAAGCCTGGTGACCTATATATCTTTTTACTTGTTTTGAAAGAAATGTCGTAGGACCTTGACATATACAAGTTTTTAAAAAAGTTGATCATTAGAACATAAATTTTTACCTTGAATTAATTTTTCGGTAAAACCAAAAGTGGGTCGGTTACGGTCCATATATGTTTGCTTTTTAAAGTAAAAAGACGAATGAGGATCACAATTGTTTTTGTATGATTTGAAAGATATGTATATATGCAATCGAAAATTGATTGTTGTTGTTCAATAAACGTAATGAAAACAATTGTGAAAATGTTCAATGACTAAATGTTTCTTCCTTTTAGTGAAATTTTGAAGTTAGAAATATGTGCCTTCTTCACTGACGTCTAGTGGGGGAAAAAGTTTGGTGACATAGCCTTTTTTGATAATTTTGAATCTAAATTATACCAAAGAAGCTTTAAATATGAATTTTAAAAAAATCTCATCACTACCTCCTTTCCCAGCCAACCTCCTTAATAATTAGACTAATATACTATATACACAATAGTTTTCGTCTAGATAACAAATTAGGAATGCATCATACTTCTAACCAGTATATAATGAGAATGAATAAGCAATGGGATCAGTGTTCTGGTTCTCCGATATATACCTTTTATTCCATTTAACACTCGCATAATACGTATGTTTGGGTCAAAGGGTGGTAAATAGAGGGAGCCCAATATCTTGAGAGGGTCCAACGTATGTTTTGTTTGCACTTCTCAACCTCCCCAACCCCTCTCAATACTTTGCTAAATTCTGTGTTGATCATCTTAACATGTGCTTGTGTCTTGAATGTTTATTGTCGGAGGGCATAAAATAAGCCAATTAAAAGCTTAACAAATATTGAAAATGTCCATTCCACTCCCATCCATTTCCGATCTACGCCACTGATAATAGGCAAAGTTCGTATAAAATGACACTCTCTTAAAGCTACAAACCCTATACTTAAATCGCATGACGCTTTGAAAGCGTATCCTTATTCGTAATTTCATGTACACCAGCTCGAACCTAAATCTGATATTTAAGCGGTATTTAATATATACACATCGAGGTGTGCACATCGTACCTGTACACATGTAGAATATAAATTTAGAAGTAAACAAAGGTTTGCCAATCTCGGGGTTAGAACCAACGACCTTCTAATTTACAGGCAGGCGATCTTCACTGAACTACGGCGACTTTTTGAGAAAATGGTATATCTCTTACGATTTTATGATGCAAAATAACTTCAAATTTTTTGTACGCATCGCATTGAACATACATAATCCATCATGTCGCACATGAAAATTAACCCGGCGTGGTGTAGAACTATGTTTTTATCAAATTTAAAATTAGGTTTCCATCTCAAAACAACTTCATTAGCTAGCGGTTGATACATGTGTGCGCCTGTGTGCACTAGTTATTGCGTAATACATGTACCTATTAAGTGTTAAAACTTCTACAGCATAACAATACATATTCGTGGTCTAGTGGTTATACCTATATGTATTAGAACTAGTCAAACAGGTTCAAATTCCGTTCCGGTATATATTCTTTTTTAAAAATATTATCGGAAGATGTATTATCGATGTTACCTGTAAGAAGGCTAGATAAAAATGTGATACCGACTTTTTGGACGTTCGTCCAAATGAAACTACTTCAACCGCGACTCATTCATATGCATCAGTTAATACTAGTTTAAATATAGCGTCCGCAGCTTTAAGTATCTCTAAATATGGAAAATATACAATGAATTTATTTTAATCCACATAACTCAAACCAAAATCTAAAACATGTGGGTATGAGTTAAAAACATGTAGTTCAAGAAAAGACATACTTACTTGCTATTGTAAGTTTTAAAGTGGAGGAACTCGTTCCCTGCATGCATTTGAATTCCGTTGAATCAAAAAGAGCTGGGTCAAATGGCACAGTTGGTATTGTGCAATAATATTCTTTTCGACTCCAATTCGAAGAATACTCGTATAATCCAGAAACACTTTTTTTTGGATAGCACATATCAACGTTTTCCAAACAAAATGACATTGACGTTCCATTTATATACCAGTATACAGAGTTTGAAAGGTCAGGCAACATACATGTCAGCCTTGCATTTGTTTGGTTTGCAATTAGAGTATTCGCTTGTTTTGAAAGGCTGTTGAAATGCATATTTATATTTTCTCCTGAAAATAAAGTAACACAGTGAAAAATGAATCCTTGAAAAATAATTTTAAGTCAAGAACGAAGCGTTTCAAAGAAGTCACCAACATTCAGGGAGCCTAACTCCAGGGAGTCATTTCAGTATTTGTCTATACAAATTATCGCCCCGGATGGCAAAGTCAAATAGATAACGTACAGGTAAGTTAAATATCAGCAAGTGTCGTCTGCTCATGAATATTGGAAAACCCGATCTATGAATAGACGTTTGAATCATTGCTATATGCACACTCCTAAAATCAAAACAATTTTAGGTCTAATTACACTAAATCAACAGGATGTGCTCTCCTGGTGCAGTCGAAAGTAGTTCTGTATTAAAGAGTGCTAATCTTTTAACCTGTTATTTTTTGATTTTTTGGCTGTAACTGTATTCTGGACATGTTGTTGATATTTGAAAATGCAGCTCATCATGTTTTTGACAGATTTTGATAGAAATTTGAGAAGTGAAAGTAGACAGGGTATGAAATTGCAAGGGGTAAAAATAGTGTTGACCTTTGACCCGGTGTTAGTAAACAACTGAAGAAATGTTTCTTATAAGGTATTAAACCCCCTATTTCCTTGTTGATGTTTAATAGCAGACATGTTTATTTGCATGATAAAGTATGTTTCCCAGAATTCTAACGAGGTTTGAGTTTTTAACAGGTTGTCAACATTCTAACTTTACTATGGAAGGGCAATGGAGACTCATTTAAGCTATTATAACCTTAACACTACTGAAATTCCGATGGCTCGCTATATATTGCATACGCATTTACAAGCTCCGTTTACTTTCAATGTAACACAGTAACAGGAAACGTCAATATTCGCTCATATTGAATATTGGGTGTGTAATGTACACACGTGATTGGTGCAATTTTCTGTCCATGTCAAAGAAAGTATGTCAATAATGTAATAATAATCAATAATCATCAATATGATGTAAATAAACAATGTTGATTTCATTGTGAAAATTCACACGATGTAACGACGAAATAAATATTTTTGATGAAAATTAAACGTTAAAACCTATTGTTTTGTTCTAATTATTTGTTTTAATATAAAAAAATGCGTATGCAATAAAATGGTTATTAGATTTGTATTGGGATATATACACTCGTTCTTCCGCGTATACATATTGCGCTCCTAAAGTCCGCAATATTGTTACACAATATTGTTACGCGGAAGAACTCGTGCATATATCCCAATACAAATCTAATAACCTATAAATATCGTCTGTTACCCACAATATACGGAATGATAAAGCGTGATATTAAAAGTCTTAAGTTTTTTTTGTTTTTTTGTTACAAAGTTTTTTTGTTACAAAAGAGTTTAAACATGAATATATATCGATACACCGAAGAAGTACACAGTTCTTTATTTGGGAGCTCTTTATTATTTGAAAGTTCTTTCTTATTTGGGAGCTCCGTATTGTCTTTATAGGGAGATATTTATTATTTGTGAGTTATTTATTATTATGTATGTTGTTTATCAGCATTGGTTGAGTACCTTTATTTGATGTATTTACCACACCAACGGTAATTTTGCCACTGACCATTCTGAGACGGTAGATCTATTGTCAGTCAATTATGTTTCCAAATGTCACATTCCTTGCTTCTTATTCATCTTTGTATTTTTGTTTTGTTTCTGTGTGTGTTTTGGTAGACTCTGGTCGTTGAATGCTACATTTTCTGTTCGACTTTTATATCTACTTTCACTACACACTATAGTAAAGAGCCAAAATGGACCACTTTTAACTTTTAACTTTGTTAAAATGAATATAGTACTGAAACAAAAGTACACTGCAATACCATTTAGGAGAAGACCATCATACGAAGTTTGATTTCGGTCTAATCTTCTTTTTTTTATTGTGCCCAAATACCATATGTAAAAATAAGGTTTAGCTGGGCATTACGTGTGTATTTATGTTCATCCAACTAATTGTCAATACCGTTTATAAAGTTGTATAACTTTGATATATGAGTTACAGTTTCAATTCAAAATAAAATAAATTACGTCTGACTTTCCAACTGTACTACAGTATAGTTCTTAGTGCCTTACTTTCCACTTTGACAATAATGAACTCAGGTTACCTGAAAACTCAGGTTACCTGAAAACGAAACATATTTAAAGGTGAAATAAATATGTTTAAATCAAAGAAATAAATAGCGAAATATCATGATTTCACTAAAAGACATCCTGTTTATACCACTGTACCATGTCTGCGTATGTACTACTATGGTGGCTGATTTCTGCGATGTCGTTTTGTCGTCTTGGTGACCCACCGGATTATGCGCCAAGACATTTGAAAGGCGCCAAGACGACAAATAAATGTGGCCCTTTGTCGTCTTTTCGCGTGGCGACTTGTCGTCTTGGCGCTTTATTTTTGTCGTTCTGTCGTTCTGTCGTCATGTCGTCGAAAATATGACAAAAGGCTGTATTTGTCGTCTTGTCATCTTGGCGCCCGCCAGAACGACAAATTGTTGTCTTGGCGCCCACCAGAACGACAAAAACGAAAAGACGACAAAATCCGTCGTTTTGTCGTCTTACAAGTCTTACAAGACGACATGGCAGAAATCAGCCACCATAGTACTACAGTACGATTAAATTATTTTTTAGTACCGAAGGCCTAACTGAATGGCATACTGACCTAATTTATTAAAGATTTGAAGCATAACGACAGACTGACGACAAACGAAGACGCGTAACTCTTATAGCATTTTTTCATAATGTTACACAGTAACTGTCAATTTACACAACACCAATCAATTCATTAGAAACATGTTAGAATACCGCTTAAGCCGGTGCGAGGGGCGTGGAAGGTGTTGCACTTTATATTACCTCTCATGAACAGACTCAGTAAGACCGAGATGTCTTCTTTTCTCTCTTTTTTGTGTGTGTTGCTGTCAAGGGATCCCCTTTTCAGTATTAATAATAATAATATTTTAATAATAATATTTTATTCCGAGTAATTTTTAGGCCTCTGGCCCATAATACAAATAACATATTGCATAATACAACTATACAGCAATGTGACAAAAGTAGATAAAGAAACGAAACATATATAGTAACAAACATTGAAATATATAGTACAGTGGAATTAAAATGACTATTTCTGAATATAGTATTAACAACAGTATTATGACTAATTGTGAGTAGTGTACTCGATATAAGTATACTTACCACACGCAAAAGTAAGTAACACAACTATACATGTACATGTTACCAAATAGGTATTAGTATTCCTCAGTTCTTCCATGTTTTCCGTAACTGAAAATACATATATCATACGGTATTTAGCTCGTTCCTAATTCGTACATGTATGATGCCAATACGTAATGCTCAACACCTAAAAAAGTATCATGATATCAGTTTTATCATATAGTACTGTTTCTCGCGCCTTACCTTGTTTTAAAGAAACTAACCCGCGAAATATCGACACAAGTTACACTTCAAACCCGTTTATCAAAACTCTATCCAGATGTTCAGGTCATATAATAATGTATATGGTTATTAACGAAATTTTAGAATACCCATGATTGAATAAATGTAAAATGAATTATAAGTTTGTAACTCTTAATTCGGCGCTCCAGTTTTGGGGTTTGGTCTGACTGGTTCAAACCGTTTATATTGGGTTAATGGTGATCGAATTCTCAAAATATGTAAGTTATATATATAAGTTATATATATACCTCCTTATCAGGAGGTTGAGAAACATGTACATTAGTTGTAATATATGGCTGTTGTTCGATAGCTACCTTAACGAGATCAAATGTTAAAAGCTAACGTACACATTTGTTACGATTCAACAAAACCTTTATATACATTGTGTAATGATCATTTATCAGAATTGACCAGTTTACAACAATATTTAATAATTCTACATGCTTATCTTATATTTAAACATCTCATTTGGGTAAGACTTTTCACAGTAGGGTTGAACGAATGTCTTCAATTTTTGAAACGCTTTGAAAAGAAATTATTCGCAAATAAACGTGACAATGTATCTTTTTTTCATAAAAAATGAGCGCCTATCGGAAGAAACTGATATTCCTCAAACGCTGATTTTCTTGCAGCATTTACATTTTGCGCATTGACGTCGCCCACTATTAACCTTTTACATGATTATTTACACAATGACGTAATGCCACTGTCATTGTTGATATCAGCGCGCGAGTTTTATCGTCCCCCATGTGTAAGATCAGGCTTTCCATCACCCATGTAATTTTCTTGCATACCGGATAAGGTTATCCGCATTTTACATGGGTGATGAAAAGCTTGATCTGACACATCATACAGAACGCGCAGAATGTAACTGATGTGCAAGAAAAATAATCAATCATGTGTTCCGATCAAAACAGTTATACATCGTGTTATAATTTCCATATCTTCACTGGATACCCATGAAAGAACTTTATCTACATATATACTTTACCTTTACCTGAAACAAAGTGTGTGCAATAAACATCTAATGAAAGACAATGCTCTAAGCATAGCTTAAAAAAACTAAGCATAATCTTATACCTACAGTTAGGCTGCCCGTAAAAAGGAGTTTGGTTTTCAATATGCGCAAAGTTATTAGCTTATTGATAAATTTGAAAAAACATTCGCGAAATATAAATAAATCATTCTTACTAAAATTTGATCTCGGTGGTATCAATTTTAAATCCTAAAATCCAATCAGTAAATGTTATGAAAACATTCCTCTTAATATTAGAAACAAATGTTTGTAAAGTATGTATACTGGGGGTAACATCACCTTATTAACAATGCAGTGATAATGGTTTCCCAAATGATTAGCGGCATACTAAAAATAGTCATCCCGCTCAGTTACAATAAACAAGGGAAATTCCCATTTCCCAACTTTCATTATCGGTGCGCTCGATCTGGGCTCCGTCTTAACCAAACTCCCCGCAGTTGTTACTTTCCCTTTCTGTTACAGTAATCACTGCCACCACACAGTTATAACTAGCTGAAATTCAGCTGTTTAATTTTTTGGTTAAATATTTTTAGGTCAATATTTCAACTTGATTTGTTCATAATATAGGAAAATAGTGTGAAAAACGGTATCTGGTTACAAAACAATTTTTTTCTTAAAAACAACAACATATTTTAGCGAAAATGAACACCGGCTACTTGGTTTCTTGTAAACAAACATGTATTTCAGAAGCTGTGCGTAAGTTTAATAAAGAGATTACACCCAAGCATAGACCTACATACGTATTTAAATATATGACCCAAGCCAAAACAGGTTGAATGTTTTCAACATCTTCTCGAAGGTGATGATGTTATTGCCAATTGCCTGTTGGTTTCGGCAAGAGTTTTCTGTACTAGTGTATCGCCATTTTTTGTAATCACATGACCTAAGCTATCGTAAATAATCACATGTACATTTTCATACCATTTGAGATTTCGGAGGGCGTATGATGGTTATTTTTATTCTAGATATGATAATCTGTGTCTTTTCGTACCATACACTCCAAAAAAACAAGCCACAAAATATTTATTTGCATAATTATCAACACTTTATCTGTAATCTGTCTGCTATGTAAAGCGGCTGAGAGCGCGTGAAAGAATATAAAAAAATCGGGAAGAGTGACCTTCTCTTACTGTTGAATATAAGTGTATGCGAGTATATTCTTAAACAACAACGGAGGAATACTCGAAACACGGGACCGACCGGCTTACGTCCTCGTCCAAAGGACGAGACTGTGGGAAAGTGTCCCAGGTTATAATAGCGTACATAGTAAAGTGATAACGTTTACAGCCTGTTAAAATCTCAAACCTGGTTAGAATTCTGGGAAACTTACTTTATCGCGTAAATAAACATGTCTGATATTAAATATCGACAAGGAAGTGTGGGGTTTAATATCTTCTTAGAAAGTTTTCTTCAGCTGTATACTAACACCGGGTCAAATATCAATGTTATTTTTTCATACACTGTCTACTTTCACTTCTGAAATTAATATCAAAAACTGTCAAAAACTGTCAAAAACATGATGAGCTGCATTTTCAAAATATCAGTAACATGGCCAGAATACAGTTAAACCAAAAGCATAACAGGAAACTGCAATAAAACAAGTTTTTAAAGAACGAAAAGATTAGCACTCTTTAAACAGAACTACTTTCGAATGCACCAGGCGAGCACATCCTGCTGATTTAGTGGAATATAACTTCCCAATGGCGCCGAGAGACTTCAATACGTGACAACACTTCAGTTAACAACAAAATCATCTATGTGTTTCTACTGTTACAACAAATGTGTTTTCGATGGGTTTATTTTCAAAAAATGTGTTCGTACAACGTACAAGTGTTTATCCTGTTCTACAAACAGTGAGTTGTATAAATTATACAAATTACAACGATAACGACAAAATACATATTTATGCTACGAATATGTATATACGACGTATATGTATATACGAATGGTTCAAAATGTAAATAGTTGAAAAAAAACACATAAATAGTCCGTAACAAACTGTAGAAATAATAATAACACAAATAAATAACAATGATAAACATGTTGTTTTGTTGTTGTTGTTGTTGTTGTTGTTACTGTTGTTGTTTTTGGTGATTTTTCTTTTTTGATTTTGTTTTGTTTCGTTTTGTTTTTTTCCACAATGCAACCCAAGTATTATGCATCAGAAAATGTTTAGCAATACATACAATTTTATGTTTGCAGAATTATATACAATACTAAACACTGATAAACGTTGTTCATGTGTAGTAGAAGTAGTAGTAGTAGTAATAATAATAATAATAATAATAATAATAATATTAATAAAAATAATAATAATGATAATAATAATATGTATTTCGGTTAAAGAAGAGAGATAGTACACACATTACAAATACAATTTCGTAATTAATGTAAACAATTACAGTCACAATTTAAATTAATGTTATGTTTTAAGATTATTTTTTTTATTAAAAATGTCATTATGTTTGAAGAGCACACGTTTGTTTAAAATGAAATGTTTATAATAAAAAAAAATCATGATCTTTAAACCATGGATGGCCAATGAAAGCCCTAAGGCCCTAAGGCTTAATATTTCCGCTGTACCATTAATTATTTATAGTTCATTTCGACAACTAAAGTTGTAATAAAACATATAATGACAATTAATACACGTTATAATACAACAATTTCGTCGTTTTGATTTTCGATCAGCATGCCTTAAAACATTACAGTCAATATTCAAATAAGTATATAAATAAATAGAGGATTTTACATGAGTACTCATTCATTACTGAATTTATTAAACGAGTTGGCAAAATGATATAATGCGAGGCTATTGCCGAGCATTATATCATTTTTGCTATCGAGTTTAATAAATTCAATAATGAATGAGAACGTGGGAATTTATCGATTTTTTTGACAGCGCATACTATATTTATTTGCATACTTATATAATTAGTGGTATATCGAAAATATAGACTAGGTTATTCCACTACCACACCGTTACGGTAAGTTATATACATATACCTATGCCAACTTTGCGATAGGACTGTTATAATGTAAATATAAGTTTGATCTAATCTGTAAAGGAAATAACCTGGAAATAAGCTGTAAAGAAATGTGTATTGACAGATTTATGAATATACGCATTACGGCAGGTCAGGTGCGGATCAACAATACTATTGGCTTAGGAAACACTGATAAGTCAGTGATGATAAGCATCTAGTCAGCTTAACTAAAAACCACAAGCACTAAATTTCTATTATTGCTCATCAAATTCGTTTATATTATTGTTAACTTACTATCATAAAAAACCTTACAGTTATTTCAGCTCATAATCATTATTTGTGATCATAACGACACCAATCAGGAGAAAGTATTTACACATGTCCCCAATCATATTCTCGAAAAGGAGAGTTAAAGGGACACATTAAGAGCGTTAAAGGGACACATGGCAATCTTGAAGTTTTAATCAAGCATTATAATTAGCCTCTCGATTTATTAATCCAGTATCATTTTGACTTTAAACCTGCTTGCATATAATTAAATAAAATTTTGAGTTTTCAACGTTTCTTCGTTATGCTTCCGTTATGCTTCCACAGGTTTGACTATATTATTGGTGTAATATAATCAACAGTTAATAATATGCAAAAATAATTTGCTTTATAATATTCTTATAATTACTATTAATGGTTGAACAAATGCAATTTATGTAGAAAAACTAACGGGACGCCGCATGTTTTACAAAAATCAAGACTGTCTTGTGTCCCTTTAATATCAAATCATCGGTAATATCAAATCAGCGTAATACAGCCTGTCAATCTACATCTTTTCTTTATTATGCTTAGTCGTTTATGGCATGTATCCTGTTTACTATATCTACATTTCCATATTTTATCACTAACTGTTTTCTTTAAAACTTTATATTTTCCATTTTCGTTTTCCATACAATTCATGTTAATATGTTCGATGTGAATTACCCTTGATAAGATACCTTGAGGTTACTTGTTTATCATTAACTAGATAAAACGTTCACAACTGCGCTCGATATATAAACTTATAAAAATAAGAGGCCCAAGATGGCCTGTATCGCTCAACTGGTTAGGTTGTATCGCCCATGGTGGGGTGGTGGTGGGAGGGGTGGGGGGGTTGAAGGGGATAGAAGGATTGTGTGTCAGATATGGAGTATTAAACTAGTTTTTTTTTTATAAAGTGTCTTCAATTACCAGATATAGGGGAAGATATGTATTTGGTTCAAGTTTGCCTAGATTTAAAACAAATCAAACTTTCAATAATATAAACACTCAACCCAAGTTTGACATGTGACCCAGGAGCGGATCCAAATTAGACCCCATGGTCACTATTTGAACAAACTTTGATAGAGGACCATAAGATGAGTGTAAATACAAAATATTAAACCGTTGGCTCTTGTAATTTCAGAGAAGATGTTTTAAGTTTGTCCCTATATAAGTCTATGTAAAACATGTGATCCCGGGGACAGGGCCAAATTTGACTCCAGTGTCATCATTTGAACAAACTTTGTAGAGATCATAAGCTGATGGTAAATATAAAATATTAAACCTCTGGCTCTTGTAGTTTTAGAGAAGAAGCTTTTTAAGTTTTCCCCTATGTAACTCTATACTAAACCAAATTGCTAAGTATCAACCTAAGAATATGTCAATAATATTGTCATTGTTTTGTGTATTTGTGCTTGATTAGAGATACGGTTCAACTGCAAAATAATGAGTGTAAATCGTCTACTCTGATTGCATGAACATATTTTAAAACTTTTAAGTCAATGTGATTTCTTAGAAATAAGTTATAACACTTACATAACTGGGTATATAGGATTTTATTAAGTACTTCGAATTAGTGAAGCTTTCGATGTTCCTAATTCTAAAATTTGCCAGTTAAAACTATTTTGACATCATGTTTTACTAGCATTACCACTACAAATGCGTTTGCAAATCAAATTTTCGAAATATTTAATGTTAACGCTGAATTACATTTACTTGAATTTCAAACAATATTCAATTTAAAGGGAGGTAATTTAAGATTATCCATATTTCATTTTTTTTATAGACGGAGAATCTGCTATAAAGGGGTCACATTTTTATGTTTTTTTCTATTATTTCATACCGATTTTAAGAATTTTATATCTTTAAGTTATCTTTGACTCATGTTATGTGTTTTATCAGCAAATTTCATGTTTTCATATAAAGGGAGGGTAACTCTCAAAAGATGTAACAATTTAAACAAAAAATAAATGTTTTACAAACTATGGGTCAAAACAAAATACTTATCACATATCTTTTCTAAAATATTTTTAAAAAAAGAAAGTTAGTTAAGATACAAAAGTTGATACTTAGCAATTTTGTTCAGTGTATGTAAAACTGTGACCCCTGGGGTGGGGCCAAATTAGACACTAGGGTCACCATTTGAACAATCTTTGTAGACTTTGTATGTTACGTTTTTTAAGTTTTTCCCTATATCAGTCTATGTAAAACTGTCACCCCTGGGGAGGGGACAAATTTGAACCCCATGATCACCATTTGGACAAACTTGGTAGAGGATCTATAAGTTGATAACAAATAAAAAATATTAAACCTTTAGCTCTTTTAGTTTTAGAGAAGAAGATTTTCTTTATTCTTAACCCTTTGTCTTGCACACCGATGCCATCACGGTGGGGTTAGGCCCGATCCTGTACCAGAAGCACAGCGGTGTGGAGACGCAACGAAAGGAAGTATCCATCACACAAACTAGAGTTCTGGCCTTGAAGTGGGCAGTAACGGACAAACTGCACGATTAACTATATGGTAACAGCACCTTCAAGGTCATTACTGACAACAATCCCCTATGTGTTGACAACGGCCAAATTAGACGCCAAATGTCATCGCTGGCTTGCCGACAAGTCCACTTACAACTTTACCGTATCGGAGTGGGAAGTTAAATTTAGACGCTGATGGCCTTTTCCGCCGCTATGTATTTCCAGAGGAAATCAGCGCGATTTGCCAGACAGCAATAATATCTGCTCCATTGGTGGATTCGGTGTCAGATTGTGTCTCTCCTCATGAGGCCGCTGAGGATATTCATGGGTTTGAACACTTTAATGCCATCAACTGGAGTGAGAATCAAGACAAGGACCCCACTATTAGTAGAGTACTTGACCTACTAAGTAGCGGTTTCCGACCCAGGGAGGGTGTACCAGGTCAGAGCTGTTAGACCAGAAGTACTTCCGGGAATGGAGTCGACTCATCCTGATGGACAAAGTCCAGTGTAGAACCACTACTTCAGATGGTCAAGAGGTCCGACAGCTGGTTATTCCAGAGTCCCACTGAAAAATTGTCTTGAGTGGCATCTACAATGATGCAGGACACCAGGGCAAAGAGAAGACCTTGTGGCTGGGCCGCCAACGATTCTACTGGCCAAGCCTTGAGAAAGGACTGAACACCTGGCTGGAGCAGTGTCCAATGTGCATCAGACGTAATACTCCTGTTAAGCCATGTATAGAGTTGGTATCGATTCACACCACCCTACCTATGGAGTTGGTGTGTTTGGATTTCCTGTCCTTGGAACCAAGCTAGGGTGGGATTGAGAACATTTTGGTGATCACTGATCACTTTACTAGATACGCTCAGGCCATTCCTTGCAGAAACAAGACTGCGCAAACAATATTGACTATAAAAAATCTCTTTTATAGTCACAGTTATTGGGGAACACGTTACTGGGGTTTCCACTAATTGGGTAATTTTCACGGTGTATTTGTTCGTACATGTACACCGGCATCTATAAATTTCACAAATAGGTAAGATGTGCTTTGAGCTTACATTTAAAAACTTAAATTTATTAAAATCAGACTCGCATGATCTATGATTTTGTAATATTTCTGGTGCTCATGATTTTGTCTTCTATTATGATGTATTCGTTTCTATTTAGTCATACAGATGTTTACATTGTTCCTGGATGCAAATAATGTTTTCCATTTCACCATGTTTGCGCCATTTTTTGGTTCTCGTCGGAGAAATTTTTCTTTCAATTTTATTAACATAAGCGTTATTTCGTCTCTTTCTTTGTTTCTATTCTGATAATTCATATAGGTCGTGGATATTAATAAATAAAAACATTCGTTCCTCCCGCCGTGTGTGGTGACGTTATCGTTTCTCATGCGGTTAAGTTTTCAGGGACTTTAGGTAGACATTGATTAATATTACTCTCATATTGCGTGGTTTGTGACTGTCGGGGTCGAATTGAAATGGTTTCTAAACATTGGTAACTTTGTTTCTTGCCTTTGTTTGTGTTTAAAGCGTTCATGTAGCGGGGTTTGCTGCGGGCTTGGGCGTAACTTGTCCACCTGCTTCACCTGAATTCCAAAATCGAATATCCCTTTAATTTAGAATGGATAATAACTGTTTACTGGTGTATGCAGTAGGTCGGGGATATACTGCACTCATGTTCGCGGTAACTGTGTCAACAGCTGATCACATATATGCTAAATTAGAACAATGTGGATAGGGGTATTTGCGTGTGTTGCGTCTAGGTAGGCTACATTTTAACTGAAATGTTTAGGGCATTGTGTGTATTGCAAGCGTAATACGTCTGGGTGCGTTTCGAATGAGGGTGTTTGGGTATCAATGGACAAATGAATAATAATAAAAAATAATAATAACAATAATTATAATAGTGGGGTAATAATAATAAATAAATAAATATAATGATAATAATGATAATAATATAATAAAAATAAAAATAAAAAATAATAAAATAAAATAAATAAAAATAGACTAGATCTACATGAAGACTGCAGTTAGTTATTCCAATAAATTGGTATTACTATTTAGGATTTTATTTTCATTTGTGCTCCATTTGTGCCCGTTTTATACATTGTGCGTCGATTTTTGTTTTCATAATCACACTGGATAATGCGTCGTGGAAAGCAAGCCAGTTCGATGGTTCCTCCTGGAAAAGTCAGCGGTTGCCTTCCAGCAGATCCAAAGGGTGTGAAGATCGTTCAGCTAGTCAGTGACGTCACAGATCGTTGAGTGGCTCGATTGGTTGCAGAAGAGGCCGTACACAGACGTTAGTCAACTAGAGGAACAGATGTTGCACTGCCTCCGGAAACAGGATTCGTTTTTATACACTTTATAATGGGTTTAAAGTCAGTGTTGTTGTTTTTGTATACACTTTATTACGGGTTTTAAGTCAGATTGGATATAAATAATAATAATAATGCTAAAAAAATAAAAAATAAAAATAATAAGAAAAATACAAAAAAAAAAATAAATAAAAAAAAATGGCTGGATATGTTTTTAATCGAATGATATGCATTTTTACACCACTTCCTGCTGTTGTCGTAGATAATGCAAAAATCACCTAACATTATCATATTATCATACTTTCCACAAGGAGACTGCAAATGCAAATTGCAAGTTCATTGTAGATGTTGGTGGGTGATGTATGGCTGTAGATTGTTCACAGCTTTTCATTTTTGTTACAGTAACGCATTGTTACTGCAAACAGTTCACACTAGGAAATTTAAAATGGTATCAAAGTAAACAATATCCTGTTTGCAATGATAGTGGTTAGACTACATGTTCAACTCAGTGAATCAATTTGCAAAGACAATGAAAACAATAATAATAATAATTATTGATTCATTCGAGAGTGTCAGTTAAAACTGTAAATAACAGTGAGTCACATTAAAACAATATGATTATTCGACTCAAGGCAGAGCTAAATATAATTATGTTGTCATTATGCGGATGATGTCCATATCTACTGCAAATATTATTTAAGAACTATTATGAAAACCATTTATATAAGAATAATTTGTTGGACACCATCTAGTTGATGGAGAAATGTTGATCAAGCCATAATGTTAGCCTGTTGTTATCATCATCATTGTTGTGCACTATGTTTTAAGCTTCTGCTTCTAGTATGTAACTCCAAATCTGTTGGTGAAATCGTGTTTTATGATGCTAACACTGTAATTGGAGTGTTTAGGCAATATGTTTTCTTACTGCTGATAAGTATATCTCAACAGTTTGTTGATCTCAGCTAATTTTAACTTGCTGCTGTTGACTGTTGCTGCTAATAAAAGTTGTTGGTTTGACAATGGAGGCAATGCATATTCATGACCCAGAGCGGTAGGTGACATACTGTCTGGGCGTGCGTCTATGATATTGCGGTAGCATTGTGTTGGATATGGCATTATTTTAATTTGAATTAATATTGTTTAACAGTTTAAAATCAATTCATGCCTCCATTGTACTTGCCTTCCTTCTAAATTGACTGTTTATAAAACATCCAATGCTTTTCGTCTAGCGATCAGCTTTACATTTATTCAGTTTGCGTACAATGATGTTTTCATTACAGTTGTTTATATACGGATGCTGTTGTTGTTGCTGTTGCTGCTTAGTTATAATTGGATCTCTATCACTTCTTTCAAGGTTTATTTTGTTTCATTCTCTCGAACATTTTGCCTTATATTTCAGTTTGTGTAACCATCAAGTTGACTTAAGACCGGTCAAAAGTTCCTATGTCTGTATCGGATGCAATGTGTGGAATAGGTCATAGAGTCCTCCAGTGTTGGTATTGTATGTAAAGTTTCACTTTTTACCTGTTATACAAGATAAGCCTACGCCACCCATCAGCTTTTCAAAACATTGTGCATTTCGAAACTTTTTCGTGTGGAGTTTGGGATTATTACATTCATATTTAATACATCGACAGTGCCTTTAAGTTATCAGTGGTGTACATATTCAAGACCTGAAAAGAAGTTACTTTTCATAATGCCTTGTTTTAAGGCTATTCTATTTGATCATTGGTTTAGTTAATGGCTATTACTTTTGATCGATGAGGTTTTATTTATCCTGCAACGGGATGATGTTTTATTCATCCTGCACCAGGTAGTTTTGCCAGCGGTTCATTGAAGTTTAGCTGTTCCGTTCCGCTTGTCCCTATGCAATACATAGCACTTTAAACCAGTTCTGGGCATGGTCACTAAATTATAAAACCACTTCTATCTATGCTGTGCTCTATTCAAAATAAACTTCTCTGCAGTGTTCCACACTGCAATGTGTGTGTGTAGCTCTGGGGTTTATAGTCAATAATCATAGTCATATACACTACAGGGCGCCCAAAAGGTATATGCACAATAGAACCTGGGCAGGTTGCAAATGGTATTTTAATAACACTTCATCCAATTCAACAACCTCGTCATAGGTTGTCATACCAGAAGGTGATAAATAAGGTAAAAGTCATTCCAATAGTCAGCATCAAATCACAATGACATCACCTTTATGTATTAGTTAAAAGGAGTTTACATAGTTTTGTGGCTAAAATTTTAAATGTGGGCTAATTATCTTGAAAAGGATACATGTTCTTCGTCTATTGTTGTCGGAATGTTTGGATGGATTAGCTTTCAGATAGTTATAGATCGTTATGCAAATACTTGGTATTTCTAGTGTGGCCGGAGCAACGACATCATTTGAGAGTTACTATATATAGCTTGTAAACAGGCATGTACCGATTGATTGACTAACTGTTCATCAATTACTTAGGCCTCTGATGATGATGATTGATACAAAAGTATAAAACCGATCGTAGGTTATAGGTAAAAAATGCGTTTAAAGACCTGTTCACAATAGACATAAACTTGATTATCAAGGAGGCAAAAGTTAATACAATTGGGAAAATGTGCATATTATACAAACAAATGTATATCAGTTGTTTGCTGACTGAAATGAAATAACAGTGGCACACGAAACAGGAGGAAAGGATAAATGCTTAATCAGAAATCTTTCAATGTTCAAGGTCTGAAACTGAGTAACATGTACATGTTACATTTCAAATTATTTATATTCCTAATGCTAATTTATGACAGCTTCGAAACGTTTAACAGTCAATTTGTGTTTGGCGCCACACATTAAAGGTTACAATCTTCCTCCAACCTTTATATACTGGATATTTTTCTGACATTTATTTATTTTGTCAATGTCTGATGGATCAACTCATGTGGTCCTGGGGAACTGATTTAGGGAAATACCCATTAAAGGTTCTTAGAAAGCATGTTAAGCTTCTGACCGAGTTTTTAGGGTCAATTTACATAATGTGGTCGTTATTTGGTCTCAAACACTTCCTAGGCTTTCATGGCGTTAGCCTACCCACCCTTTTGCAATGGAAAGGGCCAGAAAGCGGCTAAACAGTTATGCTGCTAAGGCGATAATAGATATTGGGGGCCATTATCTGCTACAGCCAGACATTCAGGCTGATGATAAATGTTTCATTAAAAGTGGGCAGTGATAAGGAAATACATACTTTTTTGGCACCGTTTCTGTTTTTGGGCGTGGCATTCGGATATTTTGCTTTTGATACGCACTCTTCGCTGCTGCCAAAACATGTTTTCTCTGTTTTTGGCGGTGGATGGGAGCCTGGACACTCCATGATTGGAGTGTCCGGGCGCCGATCCATATGGCGGGCAGCGAAGGTGTGAAAGGAAGGACATATAAGTTTCAGTTTAACTTTATTTAGCTCCTGTATACCCAGAGACTGAATTGTAATCCAAACATAAATTATATACAAATTTGCTGTCCGTACAAATTGCTAGAAAACATTTGAATTGATTGAATTCGGTGCACTTGTAATTATGCTTGAATATCAACCGTTTCAACACTTGCTTAAATGCTTATCAGAAAAGTTGCTTTCATAATGAACATTTAATTTGGTGCACATGTATTTATGTCCTTAATATTGTAATATTCAATTTGCTTTATTGCTTAATGCTTTCTACTGTAACGGCTTGCCATAATGGTCTTTTGTGCTTACCGGCAGACCAATTGTTAAGCCCTATGATTGGGGCTTGTTTATCAATGCATGCCACGGCCAGTATTTGCCAAAGTTATTAAAGTTTAAAAAATACTTTATGTGTTGTTATTACAGTGCTCACCAGTAATACTGACTATAAAAAATCTCTTTTATAGTCACAGTTATTGGGGAACACGTTACTGGGGTTTCCACTTATTGGGTAATTTTCATGGTGCATTTGTTCGTACATGTATACCGGCATCTTCAATTTTCACAAATAGGTAAGATGTGCTTTGAGCTTACATTTAAAAACTTAAATTCCCTCCCAGCCCACAGGATCTTTTGATTTAAATCGATGATAGTGTCTTCCAGTTGTATAAGTACAACAAGTTCATTTAAGACATTTAAATGTGTGTCAATACTTCTATTCAAAAGATAGCATTTTAGTATAAAAATGTGTGGTTCCCGCGCAAAGAATAGGCCACTGCAGATCACGTCAGAGGGGTAGGCAGATGGGTAGGACCCCCAAATTCATGTTCATTTTATCATTTTTTGTTTATGCTCATAAAAGTATGGAAAGCCGTTTGGGGCCCCCGCTAAATGCATATAAAATATATAGTAAGTGGCGGGGAGTCGGGAAATCCCGACATTCCGCTAGTCCGCTACATAGGAAAATCCCGACACTCCGCTAGTCCGCTACATAGCCTTCGCTACCTGTCTGTCTGCACTCCGACACTCCGCTACATAGCCTGAAATTCGCTACTAGCGGGAAGTCGGGAAATCCAGACACTCCGCTAGTCCGCAACATAGCATTCGCTAAGAGGCGGAAAATATATCCCGACAGTATGTAGTCCCAATATTTCCCTACTACACAAGATTGCATTCGATACCTGTCGGGAAAAAAAACCCCGACACTCCGCTACATAGGATTCGGAAAATCCCGACACTCAGCTACATAGCCTTCGCTACCTGGCGGGAAACAAATCCCGACGCTCCGCTTCATAGCATTCGGTACCAGTTTGTGATCCCCGATAAATGCATATAGAATATATGGTAAGTAGCGGACCATCGTAAAATCCCGACGCTCCGCTACATAGCATTCGCTACTTGGCGGGGAAAACCCGATAGTCCGACACTCCGCTACATAGATGTCAATACATCGGAAAATCCCGACGCTCCGCTACATAGCATTCGCTACCTGGCGGGGAAAACCCGATAGTCCGACACTCCGCAACATAGATATCAATACTGTATAGATGGACATCTATTTAGCGGAGTGTCGGACTATCGGGTTTTCCCCGCCAGGTATAGATTGACATCTATGTAGCGGAGTGTCGGACTATCGGGTTTTCCCCGCCAGGTAGCGAATGCTATGTAGCGGAGTGTCGGGATTTGTTTTCCGCCTGTAAGCGAATGCTATGTAGCGGACTAGTGGAGTGTCGGGATTTACCGACTCCCCGCTACTTAGCGAATGCGAATGCTATGTAGCGGAGTGTCGGACTAGCGGAGTGTGGGATTTCCCGATTCCCCGCTACTTACTATATATTCTATATGCATTTAGCGGGGGTCCCAAACGGCTTTCCATATAAAAGGTCAGCCTGCATTATTTTAGGTGCCATCTCCCTCAAATCCCTAGAACAGTGGCAGAAAAAAATAAACGTGGCTCCAGCCTCAATGGCATGTCTTCAATAGAATTTGCAGCAACTTTACAGTTCTCCATATTGTATCTAAATGTAAATGGAGGATGAGTCTGGCATGTTCATTCATGTTAGGCGTCATATAACCTTTAATGTGTTGGTGCGTTTTAAAACCCAGTTCATTTCAATGAATAAAACGCTTCTGGAATAAACAGAGTATGTTAAAAATCACAAATCGTGATGCTCGGATTTTAGTACAGAATATGATCTAAAAAGTCGATGTAGAACGATAGTATCAATGATGTCATGGCTGTACGAATACGCTTTTATTTATCATCGCTGTATTCAATGAAACCGAGTCTTCTACTTTCTCTCTTGTTTGTGTTTGTTGCTTCCAAGGGATCTCCTTTTCAGTATTTTTTGACAAAAACAAGTATTCGCATTTGCTGTTATTTGACTTTATTTTATATGATCTTTCTGTGACAATGGGGACGGGGTTATATAACGGTCTAACTCAAAAGCTATTCCATCAGGACTACCGTTACCATAAACTTCAAAAAATCTTTGCCAGATTGTATTATCGTAGCCCTGATCTACTTTTAAAATATAAAAATAATTTAAGAACTATTATGCGACAAGGACTATCACAACCTGACTTCTCTAGTGACGTGATCTACAAAATCAAATTCATTTCCATACAATATTTATTAAACTATCATCAGAGGAAATGACCCGATCGTTTTGCAACACACAGCATGTTTAGTGGTTGACCCATGTTTAGTACTTAAAATCACTATTGATGGCTTCCTGTGTAGAACCAGTATTAAGCAATGTAGATTAAGTATCTTGCTCAAGGATAAATAACGTAGCCGCGGAGAGGATCGAACCCACGACCTCTCGATCTGGAGTTGGGCGCTCTATCACTGGACCACGCACTCCACATGTTTATTGTTACACTGTCCCGTTTTATTTGGATGACATTAGGGTTAGATTACGATTTGTTGACGCTGGAACCCGGTTTAAACCCACCGCGTCCTGTTTGCCACTGACCGTTCCAAGGCGGTAGCCCTATTGTGTTTGTGAAGTAACATGCCTTGCGTTTTATTAACATTGTAATTATTTTTAATGCGTTGTTTGGTTGAATGTGTTCTGTGAAAGCTACATTTCTTGTTTGACTTTTATACCTACTTCCAATAAATGGAAAGGCTTAGATCATGGTAGTTATTTTTACAGTTTCACTAACTACACCATACTACAAAACACATTAGTCTTTAAATGAAACAACTCGCTCGCTGAGATCAGACTCTATTACATAATATAAGAATCGTTCATGTGAATTCCAACACGAGGCTCTTACGAGGTTCCGATTAAAACAGTTATACCGAGGGTTGGACATTCCCTATCTGAACCGGATACCCATGATTGATTTTTTTTCTTGTATATCATTTATATTCTGTCCTTGGTGTCGCCAAATACTAATGTTTTGCATGTATATTTAGACAATGACGTCATGCAAATGTTATCGTCGATATCAGCGCGCAACTTTTATCTCCCCACATGTGTAAGATCAGGCTTGTCATCTCCATGTAAAATGCGGATAACCTTATTCGGTATGCAAGAATGTTCATGTATATCACTGTTAAATATGTATCATCATAAAATGTGTGTGTCACTAACTCAATCTGGAATGTCGTTCAGTATTACGAGTTTATTAAATATAAACAAAATAACAACAGAAAATCTTAAAGTTCGCAGCATTAATATTATGGAAAAACTCGACCTCGTTGATATTTGGATACCTGAAAATTCAACATTATTTTAGTAATTATGGGATGGATCACACCTAAAACAGTTTTCTTGTATCCTTAGTTTTTTCAGGAGTTTATTATAGAAAATGATATGATCATGGGAATTCAACAATAGTTTTTACTCAATGATCCCGAATATATAAATACGGTGAAAACATGCATAGCAGAGATAAAAAAACAATATTTGTCTCAAAATCAAAATAATAACTTCAATAACATCAACAACAACAACAACAACAATAATAATAATAATAATAATGACGAATGATAATAGTAATGATACGAATATAGTAACGATACGGATGATGATAATAATAATAATGATACGGATGATAATAGTAACGATACGAATGATAATACTAACGATACGAATGATAAAAGTAATGATACGAATGATAAAAGAAACGATACGAATGATAATAATACTGATGCGGATGATAATAGTAACGATACGGATGATAATAGTAACGATACGAATGATAAAAGTAACGATACGGATGATAATAATACTGATGCGGATGATAATAGTAACGATACGAATGACAATAGTAACGATACGGATGATAATAGTAAGATACGAATGATAATAATAATGATACGGATGATAATAGTAATGATACGAATGATAATAGTAACGATACAAATGACAATAGTAATGATACGAATGATAATAGTATTGATACAAATGACAATAGTATTGATACGAATGATAATAGTAACGATACGAATGACAATAGTAACGATACGGATGATAATAGTAAGATACGAATGATAATAATAATGATACGGATGATAATAGTAACGATACGAATGATATAAGTAATGATACGAATAATAATAGTAACGATACGAACGATAATAGTCACGATATGAATGATAATAATAACAATACTATTAACTAGTAACAATACGGATGGCAATAGTAACGATACGAATGATAATAGTAACGATACCAGTAACTATGATAATAATAATGATACGAATGATAATAGTAATGATACGAATGATAATAGTATTGATACGAATGATAATAGTAACGATACAAATGACAATAGTAACGATGATAATAGTAATAAAATAGATTACTAAAATTTCATCACAGTATAATATCATTAACAGTCAAACAATTCATGACATATAAACTGTGTCATTCTTTTGAGAATTACAATAAACTATATAATACAAATATACATATGACTGTTTAAAATGTTAAATATTGAGCAATTGATTGTGAATCTATTGCCAAAGCTGTGTCACCTGACTCATAAATAACCTCAGCAGTAGTCCAATAGTCAATTCATACAGCTATATCATAGTCAAATAGCACTGCTTTAATTTATCGCGTATATACATAGTATACAGTTATCACATGTGTGTTTGGAGCACAGTCAAAACTGTTTCCCCGAGGTGGAGGGGATGGCAGTGTGAACTGTTTCCCGAGGCCGATAGGCCGAGGGAAACAGTTCACACTGACATCCCCCGACACCAAGGGAAAACAGTTTTGACTGTTCCCCAAACACACATGTGATAACTGTTTTATTACCTGATTAATGTTACTGTACGAAACAATGAAAATGAAAATTTGTTTTATAATGGGAACCTATGGTGAAAAAAACAACATGACGTCACGCAAACGAAATTCCAGCACGTGAGGGAAACAGTCGAAACTAAAGCCCGGTAACAGTTCGTTTTCACCGGGAACAGTCTTTTCCTTAGTGAATTAGCAAGAAATGACGATATAGCATTTATATAGGAGATCAGGTAATAATAATAATTGAGTAGCCCGTGCTAATCTTGACACGTTGTTTAAAACGCACTTAAACTAGAAATATTAACATGTGAGTTAGAAAATAGCAACGGCTACTGAAAACTTAAACAAATATTTTTAAAAATCAGATAACAAACCAGATCAGATCTGGAGTGCACTGATTAGCACCGACTTCTCAAAGTCGTTATAAAACTTATTCCTCATCTAATAATGGTAACATTATTTACAGTGAAATATATATACAAAAATAACATTTTGTCTTTTTAATTTACAGATATGAAATTTGGATATACGGGCAAGGCTTTATCAAATAAGATTTTTCTAATATAATCATACATAGCACATTCTAAAACAGATTGCACCTCGTCCTCAACCTTGTAAATACAAAATGGACAAAAAATCTCCTTTTCTGCAATATTTTTATATCGCCCCGTTTCGATTCTCAACGGTGCCTTACCACATATGCAGCTCTGTGCTGTAAAGGCAATACGAGTATAAGTGTTCAATATGGTCAATTACCCAGCTATCTGTGGTTACTTGTATTGGTCTAATCTGAAAATTCCGAATTTCTCACGCATGTATTTGTTTACATACTGCATTTCTCCTAAATCTTTCGAAACTAAAATATGTCTAAATATTAGAAACTACCTGTTAAATGATGCCTTGACAGATAACATCTTATATGTTTTAACGTTTTTTCTTTAGAAGAAACAACGTATATGTTCTTTCAGATTGGACAAACTTTTCAATTACCCTTTGTTTTACCCTATTTTAGGTTCATTCACAGAATAGCCAAAATGGAGGTCACGTTATCTCAATATTTAGTGAGTACCCGGTGTTAGTATAAAAACCTTATCCCGATAATTAGCCGACAATTATTTCTATTTTAATAATTTTTTAGACTGTTTATGTTTTTATCAATGCCGCTTGATTTTATGTATCCTATATCGTGGGTTGTTCTAAGAAAGAAATCGGCAATTTGAAGGATTATAAGAATCCATCATGAGTATCCATGTGAGATAGAGAAATCTCACCCGAGGGTCAGAATTGTAACCAGGGACGAGGCTCTGCCGAGTGCCTGGTTGCAATTCTGATCCCGAGGGTGAGATTTCTCTATCTCACATGGATCACTCATGATGGATTATTTTTCTCCCATTATGTGTTTATTACCGGCATAAAATCAATGACTTTGCTGATTTAACGCCAGAATAAGGCGACGTCGACGTAACGTCATGACGTCATAAGTCACATGTCGTAAGATAGAGTTTTCTCACATGTGGAAAATGCCTATCTCACATGAGCAGAAATGGGAGAAAATTGAATGACAACTGGTATGTTGTTTTCTGCACATGGCAGATCGTGATATTTCTTTAGAAATAAAGCATTGCCTTATAAAATGAACCAAAATTCATTTGATATTCAATTATTTTTCGCATCTGAATATTTCCAATTTAATGGGGCAGTTCAGTTCTATAAATAAATATCGTTTTAGCGGCGAAATACGACAAGGTAAAACTTAAGTGGCGTTTTTTACTTTGCACCGATAACCGTTACGTCACCAACTTTAAGGTCGATGTGACATGGCGATGCTGTGAGTATTGAAATGCCAGCGATCTTCTTGTTTTGTGTACCTTAAATGAAAAAGAGTAATGGTTAGTAAACATGAATTAACATTGAATTAGCAAGTTCTTTGTTATTCCTATTTGCATCGCGGCGATTAGAAGTACCCCGATAACTGGGTGATCGAGCATATGATTCAACTTCATACTCTGATTTAAACAGTCTGTATGTTCTTAACTTGCGTCTACCTACTCCACTTAGGGAACATCATTATGCCTAGGGGAAGTCCTTAGGCCATGGAATAAGGAACTGATTAGAGTGTCATGCCTTGAATTCGATGTGATTAACAACACTCCAGCAGAAACGTCAGTGCAAGTAAATAGTATAGCATCATGTTCGGGTTGATTTGTATCTGCTGGGATGCGAGTGCCTCTACTGAAGGGCCTGAAATTATATAAGTTTATAATTAAATCCGGCAAGATCAATATTTAGTTAAGGATAAACGATGTCAAGGGTCTATGTCCGCTGTTTCAGTAAATGTCCCAAATACCTGGATTTGATATAGCACAACCTTAACACACTGGGTACTTTGTTTTTATTATTTATCGAGACGTAAAATTTCATCGCATAAAACACTTTATTTCTATGTTGAAGTGCAACGTCACTAAAAAAAAAAAAAGGTGTTTGCTGTTTTTTCACATTTAAAACGGAAGTAATGTCATGATGTCGCAGGAACTATTGATTGGAAATTGTAAACCTCATCAATAACAAATCAACGTTGATGTTTTAAATATACAAACCATTCAAGACTACACAATTGTAACACCGTCATTACCTGAATTCAATTTTAAAAATTTAATTTATTGAAAAAGAAACAAAAATAGTTGTATGATAGTAATTGCTTTGGATGTCCCTCTTGGGGCGTTAACTCGAAGTTTCTTATCTCAAAACAAAACAACGTTTGGTATTTGTAATAGTATTAAAAAGTGTTAATTTCGCATGAATATATTTTAGATTACTAAAAAGAGAAAAAAGGTCATATAGAAAACAAAGGATATATCGCAACTGCGTCTGCACTCTACCACAAACTGAATATAATACTATATATACTCAGTATAATTTTCATGATTTACTGTAAACAACACAATTGATAAGCTAGTAGCAGTACATTTGACTTTCATATATATAATGTGCTTAGGTAAAGCTGATATATTAAATGAACACAATCGATGAAGGTGTCAGGCTCTTAAATGATCTTGATTTCAAATAATTTTAGGCTCGACAACATTGCGACATGCATTGTAAATGCTTCTTTCAGATGATATGGAAAACACATAGAAGTAGGGTATGTCGCATATATCAAGAATGACTTTAAAATAGCAATAGGTAATAAAATGGATAGCTACTGGAAATGTGTTTTTCGGGCCAGTTCTTGGCACTTATACCACAAACAAGTAAATTGTACCCAAGAATGTTATCAGAATCACTGTTTTATAATCCAACTATAACCATTAACAAAATGCGATCGTTTATAAGAATTTATGTAAACAAACTGTTTTATGAATAACAGTGTTTTTGATAATTGTATATGCTTAGCTTTTGGATGTGAAATTGGTTATTACACAAACCTACAATGTTATTACATTAAAAGTAAATATAATGACATTACTGTCGCTTGAGAGAAGCGAATTAGACGATAATTGATTTCTCTTGATGTGAGTGATTCTCATAGGGTGCGCACTCTCACGTGGCGTATAGAACGCCAGTTTTTGCCATTCAGCGTTGGATGACTGACCAGTTAACACGTTCAAAATTTAGACTGGGTGGTATTATGTTAAACAGCGAGAGAACTATCAGCGGACACGCTTGTACACATGGAAAAGAAAAAAATATAGATAAGTATTGTTAATTTACAAACGGTATTTATAGGATCAGTAGTTTAGCTGGCACAGGTGTAAATACTTAATTATTTATTTGTGTTTTCTACACTATTGATTCGTTGTACATGTCTTTATATTACTTCAGGTTTCAAAACGCTTTGAACAAGATGAATATTCTGACATGTTTATATTTACTCAGAAAATGATAACAGCAAGGAGGAGATATTGTTCATGGTTGCTGTGAATTATTGTAAAATGTTTACAACAAAATTTCAGTTTTGTATTCTGTCACACGTTAGCTTGCACGCGAGCGTCATGCATGGTTGTGTAAATGCGGTACATTGTATCACTAATGCAAGTATACGGCTATTTATAATAGAGCCGGTACAGTGTGACTGGGGTGTGTATCAAGTGAAGTGCCTACGGCATTGTAATCAAAATGTTGACGAGTGATTGATTTCTAGATAAATGTATATCGATAATTTTCAGAAATCCGTGATGAGATGATCGGTGCACAGTTTGTGAAATAGTAATGTCCTCGACAGATGATAGGTTATAATCAGACACGGTCGCAGAGATTCTTTGTTCGTGTTCCGTTTGAGGAACGATTAAAGAAAAATACGAATTCAAAGGATAAGTATGTTTTGTATGATAGTGAAATTCTACAGTTTGGTAATGAAAGAGGGGGTGTGCTCCTCAATCCCCCTATACATGCAGGTTGAGTGAAGCTAAGATTGGTTTCCAAATTTATAGTTTTGTTTTCACTGAAAAGAAAGATAACTCAGTCTTATTATGTTTTAATGAATGAGGGGCGGTCTTTCTTAGTAAGTGGTGGGCGTGGATGCCCGGTTTAATTGCTGGGACGATGGACGTCTCTCGGGCGTGGCTGCCTTTAAGAATAGCTGCGACGGTAAACGTCTCGGGCGAATGCCCTGTTACAACTTGCGCATGATACATGTTGGGAAATTGGTTTCTTTGAAATATAAGATGTACATGTATACATAAACAATGATAGAAAGTATGCAGAATATGTGTCTAGTCTAGTATGCAGAGTACTGAAGTTGACTAAATAGGAATACATCTGGAATATTTAAGCTCAGTGGTGTCACATACTGTGTGAACCTCTTAATACCATATCAGCAATATTAAACCTATATGTTTGTGTATATACCGTGTGGGTGGTGGGCTGTTTGTCCGAAATCATTGATGGCTTATGCCATGAAACTTAATGTGGTTAGACCGTATGACATTTGGTATTACATGCAGGTATCTGCATACTCGTATATGAATATAATGCCCTGTTTCGAGTGGTAATAAAGGGCGTATGCCCTAAAGGGCGTATGCCCGGTGCAACGAGCCGGTATCGGCTTGTTGGAAACTATGTGCGGGTATCTGCACATAAGGTAAGGTATAAATGCAAGTAGACGGATGTATGTGATAATAATAATAATAATAATTAAAGAAAAACCAAAGCCTTGTGAAGCGTGTTGATGATACATGTTGGGTGATGTTGTAGTTGACATGTAAGCCATGTGAAGAGATGTGGGTTAAATGCATATGTAAATAAATGTGAAATTAGCTCCCCTTTATAGGGGTGACAAATAGACTATGCCATGTGGCAGCGATTAGGTATCGGCTTATCGGTTACTATGTGCGCGTATTTGCACATAGGGTTAGATATGTGTAGATGTATTAAAGTAGTAAATGGTCAAAACTCGGGCATAGCTGCCTATTAAAACTGCTGGGAATATAGATTTTTCGGGCGAATGCCCAGGTGCAGCATGTTCGTGAGACATGTTTGTCAAATATAAGATGTATAAATAAATATTTAATTTTAAAATGGGATAAGTAATAATGTATTTATGATGTATGCTTGGGGATGTTGTATTTGAAATGCGAGATACTTGTAGAAACAGACAGTTTAAAGGGGGCATATACAATGAAACAGATATTAAAATGTTTTGAACATACCTGGAATTTATATAGACTGTCTAAAATTACTCGTTATAAAGTTATATGTATATATTTATGTATATATAGTGCCAATGTGGGTAGTGACACTGGTGGTAGTGACATCGTCGGTAGTGATGTGGCACAGTGAAAAATAATACTAATAATAGTACTGCTATCATTTTAAAAATGGTAAATGCATATAAATGCAAGTAAGTTTGGTGTATGTAGTTTAATACACAATTCATAATGAATACTATTTGTTTTCAGATATTTCCTTTCGATATTGCGTTCCAGAACAGGAGTGTTTTGGCAGAGAACAGTGACGCAAATTCAGATTTCATATTAAGATTGAAGTACCAGCCGGTTACAATTATCAATGACGGTTAAAGTAAGAAAACCTTAAACAAGTTATACGTTTTGAGAGGAGGAACACTTGATTGTCGTGTCATTCCGTGTGATGTTATTTCGTGTGGACATGAATTTAGGCTGTAAGATTCAACCGTACACCTTTTTGCTACCTGCGGATTGTTACATGCGTGGTAAAACTTGGAACAATTACTTGTCTAGTGATTTCATGAGGGCACGCATTTAGGCTGTTTGATTCAACAGTATGTAATGTTTATACGAGCTCCCCTGTATAGGACACAAGAAAACGTGGTGTTGCATGTAAAGTATGTGACTATAATATACCCTGCTTGGGTGGTAAAGGGTGTATGTCAGGTGCAATGAGCCGGTATCGGCTTGTTGGTTTCTATGTGCGGGTATCTGCACGTAGGGTTAGGTATAAATGCAAGGAAGCTGATGTATGTGATTCATAATTTATATTGAAATGTTAGCTCCCCTAAATAGGGACTTAACGGTAAATAGACGATGCCATGCTGCAACGATTCGGTATCGATGTGTTGGTTAATGATTACACATAGTGTTATAATTTATGTGAAAACATGAGATGTTAGCTCCCTTATATATGGGTAGAAATAGGCGTATACCATGTTGCAACGAATCGGTTTCAATTTGTTGGTTACTATATGCGGATATTTGCGCATAGGGTTAGAATTATATATTAAGTGAATGTGATATGTTTTATGGGATTCATGTCCCTGGGCACATGAAATGTATAACGTGCTTATGATACTGAAATTTAAATAGGTTTACATGAGAGCTAAAGTAAGAAACAGAACTTTTTCAATATCAATTACATGGAATCAGAGTCGATTAGACACGGGACGTATTTATGTTTAAATTCTATGAACTAGTGTACAAATATTTTGGTTTTAGACAGAGCTTGTTTTATATCAATTACAGGTAGTCAGTGTTGGGTAAACACAGGAGGTAAACATGTTTACATTCTATGGATTTGTGATGATTGGGTTTTAAACAAAACTTGTTTTATATCAATTACATGCATGAAGTCATTGTCGGATAGACACAGGGCGTATTTAGATTTAAATTCTAAGGTCTAGTGTACCAAATACTGTGGGTTTAAACATTAATTGTTGCATATCAATTACAGGTAGACACAAGACGTATTTATGTTTAAATTATAAGGAATAGTGTACCAATATCTTGGTTTAGAAATGTACCATATGTTATATGTTTAATAATGGAGATTTTAATACATATATGTCATATTTTGGTTTTAAACAAACTTGTTTTATATCAATTACATGGAGTCAGTGTCGGATAGACACAGGACGTATTGAGGTTTAAATGCTAAGGTCTAGTGTACCAATACTTTGGTTTTAAATAGAAATTGTTTTATTATATATATTACACGGAGTCAGTGTCAGGTAGACATAGGACGTATTTATGTTTAACTTCTTATGAAATAGTGTACCAATATTTTGGTTTAGAAATGTCTCATATGTTTTATGTTTAATAATGGAGATTTGAATTCATATATGTAAGTTACTTGGATACTAGTATTTGGTTGTTACACTTTTGAGCCCGTTCTTTTAGTTCTGTCGGTCGTGCAATGGCTTATACCAATAAATAAATATACATTTATAACGTATGTGTTGTTGTCGTGTTACTCCTATGAGAAGGTTGAGTGTTAAGAGAAATGACATTATTGTCGCTTGAGAGAAGCGAATTAGACGATAAAAGTGAGTGATTCTCAAAGGGTGCGCACTCTCAGTGGAGTGCACGTGGCGTATAGAACGCGTTGGATGACTGACCAGTTAACACGTTCAAAATTGTTGATTCTTAGAAAATCGTGTTGCAGTAACTTACAAATTATGGACTTGAAGACATTTCAGGATATTGATGTTGTCCGGGCTAATTTGGTTCCATTGATTATTGAAACGTTAGTACTTTTGATAGTTAAAGGTGAAGTCCGAGATCTTATCCTGAGTGAAACCTTGAATAAAAATGTTATCGGATACATGTTTCCCATACGTGGGGTTTTCTCGGACGGCTTGGTATCACATTGATGGTGCTCTGTTTAGAGTACGACGTGATTGGTGGAGCTGGTGCGGTAGGGATGACATTTTATATCTTAGAAATAATAACCTTTGTTCAATACAGTTTATTTTTAATTTATCACCATTGAAAGTTGCTTAAGTAATTCCGTCGAAGGAAAGTGTATTATATAAGGGAGAATACTGGGTTGGTTGTATGCTAAAATAGTAGATACAAAATCGTATCTCCTTTGCTTATTCAGTAGTCGGGAAGTATTGCGTTGCTTTATATGTACTGTATAGTTCGCGTAAGCGATCTGGGATCAGTTTGGCATATGTCATGTGACAATAATAGACTGGCGCAAGTCTGTGATGAGAGATTGCTATATTTTAAAGGTGTAGTTTCTTATGTATCGTATTATAAGTTGAAGGTGAAGTATTTGTTATTAATTAATGTTAATAAGGTCAGTCAGTCGGTCGTCCAATGGCTTATACCAATAAATAAATATACGTGTATAACGTATGTGTTGTTGTCGTGTTACTCCTATGAGAAGGGTGAGTGTTAAGAGAAAAAAGGTCGAACAGGATATGTAGCATTCGAAGACCGCAACCAACCCAAAACACGCACAGAAACAAACACTAATTACAAAGATGAATAAAGTGCAAGATATGGCATCACAAACATACAAAAGGTTGGCAATAGGACTATCGCCTTGGAACGGTCAGCAAATAAGTTTTCTCTCTTATTTGTACTCGTTGCTTCTAAGGAATCCTCTTTTCAGTACTATGTATTTACTAAAATAGGTAAATATTACAACCTATATTGTTATATGAAACTCAAAATAATTATTACTTCCTTCCTTACAATTTCAAATAGTTCATCGAATGATTTTCACAAAAATAATATGAAATATTAGAAACAAAACTACATATGTGTGTGTAATAATGCAAACATTGTTAGATTTATGTATTTAATTTATAAATAACGTTCGCCAAGAATATAAGGATGTATAGTGATTAACATGAGACGTATTTTTTTTTAGAATTAAAACCTAAATAACTGACACAAACTGTGTATCCGATACAGACTTTGCTTACCATCAATGAGGAATGTGGTTCCTGATAATCTAAAGAATGTATCATCTGTACCATTCCTTCCGGCTGCATTTGAAACGACAATCTTTAATTCAACTGGCTGCCCTCCTACCATTTCAGTGTAATTAAGGTAAGCAAATACTTTTGCATCTCCTTTACCTGAACAACCCGAGTCATCAGTGTTAGTAGTTACTATAAATGAATCGGGTAATGGTGTTTCAACAGAACCCTGCAGAAATAAATGGAGTTGTATAGTGCATTTTAATCACATGTACTGAAAGTCTTTAAAGTATGATACTTTATTCTACGATTTAACGACTGTATACTAGCTTGGCAAGCTTGAACTTAACGCATTTATTGAAATTCAAAGAGTATCATTTTGTTTTAATTTCAATAAATATAATGAATTACGAAAGATATATGTGCTACGTTATTCTGGAAGGAATCCCTTTTGAAGTTTATTGAACTTTCGCAATCGAAAGATATTAATCTAGTAAAAATTATAAATTATAATCAAATTATATATTCAATGCTCCTAAATGAAGAAGTAACACTGTCCAAAATTAAAGGGGTACCTACCACGGTGTACATATATTTATCTATATATCTATTTATGTATTTGTATAATTTTATGCATCGCTTAATATTTGGCTGATAATTTGGCTGCTTATATGTAGCATCTCAGAGGCCGAGGGGTTAACGACGTTGCTTTGTAAACTTTCTCGCCTCTCACCACTGCGGATTCGAATCCCACTGGGAGCTCAACGTGTAAGTGACAAAGTGTCGATTCTTACGTATGGCGGGATGTGTACAGTACTGGTTCTACCCAGGAAAAGTGGGTGGCCTGCCTTCACCACAAAAAAATCGACCGTCATATATAACCTTACATGTGTTGGCGTATAACACCATACAAACGAACAAAACAAACAAACTGATTATATTTATATAATGTAAACATATTGTAGACGAGAAACTGTATAGTTTAAGTCTTTAAGATTGTATATATTACCTGGCAAGAAAACCAGGTTATGGTGATACCAGATGTAGGGTAAACACAATCTGTCGCTGCTGTTACCATGCCCATCGTTGGGTTATATGTAATAGTAGGATTTCTGTCTTCAACTTCTGAAATAAATGAACGTGTTTTGTTAAAAATTGACTGATTTGAAAGTATTTGTTAAGTAATCGAGCTTGTTAACATTAATGAAATAATACGTAAGACATATTATATTGTTGATTTCTGTTCAACACAACTGGTTCATTCAAACAGTACATTTTGGAATTGATATTTACCAAACAAAAAGTACTATTAATATTTGAAGTAGAAAACTAGAAAAGTATAACGCATGCGTTATATGTAGACAATTTTTAATAATGGGTTAGTTTGTGGAGGCTTTGTTCAAGTCACATACATGTAGTCGTTGATATGGAGATGACAGGAAGGTATAGTGAAGAATTAAAAGATACTGCGTGAATACGGATGTTTTTTTTGGTCTTAGGTATACATTATTATACATGTTTAAGGGAACATATTCAAGTATTTTCAATTAAACGATTTACACCTGAGCTATTACAAAGGGAATTTCAGTGACCATGTTACAATATAATATAAAAGTCATATTTACTTAAATTTTACAAGTGATTATCATACGGGCCCATTTTATGTTCATGTTTTAGTTGTATTCAGGCTCAAAAACGCTTCGGAGTTGCCGTTAAGGCAATCAACTTTGCATTTTAAATGAATTACAAGTGATCTTATAGAAAATATTTAATTTCTTTACTTCATTATATTACTCAAATATAAATGGGTGCCGAAACGTCTAAGATAAAAATTAAAATAGATGACGAAATGGTGTGATGCCGAAACGTCTAGGTGCCGATTCGTCTAGGTGTCGAAATGGTTTGGTGCCTAAACGTCCTGAATCGATCTTGATCACACAGACGCAAACACTTGAGAATGGTCTGCATTTATTAATAAGCATTGTTCATGTACTGATCATTGGGACCATGCTTTAATTAGACTAATATACTATATACACAATAGTTTTCGTCTAGATAACAAATTAGGAATGCATCATACTTCTAACCAGTATTTAGTGAGAATGAATAAGCAATGGGATCAGTGTTCTGGTTCTCCGATATATACCTTTTATTTTATTTAACACTCGCATAATACGTATGTTTGAGTCAAAGGGTGGCAAATAGAGGGGGCCCAATATCTTCAGAGGGGCCAACGTATGTTTTGTTTCCACTTCTCAACCTCCCCAACCCCTCTCAATACTTTGCCAAATTCTGTGTTGATCATCTTAAAATGTGGTTGTGTCTTGAATGTTTATTGTCGGAGGACATAAAATAACCCAATTAAAAGCCTAACAAATATTGAAAATCTCCATTCCAGCCCCATCCACTTCCGATATCGGAACCGCTTCTACGCCACTGCTAATAGGCAAAGTGCGTATAAAATGTTTGACACTCTCTTAAAGCTAAAAACCCTATACTTAAATCTCATTCCGCTTTGAAGGCGTGTCTTTGTTCGTAATTGCATGTACACCAGCTCGCAGCTAAATCTGATATTTAAGCGGTATTTAATATATACACATCGAGGTGTGCACATCGTACCTGTACACATGTAGAATATAAATTAAGAAGAAAACAAAGGTTTGCCAATCTCGGGGTTAGAACCAACGACCTTCTAATTTACAGGCAGGCGATCTAGTCACTGAACTACGGCGACTTTTTGAGAAAATGGTATATCTCTTACGATTTTATTATGCAAAATAACTTCACATTTTTTGTACGCATCGCATTGAACATACATAATCCATCATGTCGCACATGCAAATTAACCCGGCGTGGTGTAGTACTATGTTTTTATCAAATTTAAAATTAGGTTTCCATCTCAAAACAACTTCATTAGTTAGCGGTTGATACATGTGTGCGCCTGTGTGCACTAGTTATTGCGTAATACATGTACCTATTACGTGTTAAAACTTCTACAGCATAACAATACATATTCGTGGTCTAGTGGTTATACCTATATGTATTAGAACTAGTCAAAGTGTAAAAGGTCACAGGTTCAAATTCCGTTCCGGTATATATTCTTTTTAAAAAATATTATCGGAAGCTGTATTATCGATGTTACCTGTAAGAAGGCTAGATAAAAATGTGATACCGACTTTTTGGACGTTCGTCGAATTGAAACTTCTTCACCCGTGACTCATTCATATGTATCAGTTAATACTAGTTTAAATATAGCGTCCGCAGCTTTAAGTATCTCTAAATATGGAAAATATACAATGAATTTATTTTAATCCACATAACTCAAACCAAAATTTAAAACATGTGGGTATGAGTTAAAAACATGTAGTTCATGAAAAGACATACTTACTAGCTATTGTAAGTTTTACAGTGGAGGAACTCGTTCCCTGCATGCATTTGAATTCCGTCGAATCGAAAAGAGCTGGGTCAAATGGCACAGTTGGTATTGTGCAATAATATTCTTTTCGACTCCGATTCGAAGAATACTCGTATAATCCAGAATCACTTTTTTTTGGAAAGCACATATCAACGTTTTCCAAACAAAATGTCTTTGACGTTCCATTTATATACCAGTATACAGAGTTTGAAAGGTCAGGCAACCCACATGTCAGCCTTGCATTTGTTTGGTTTGCAATTAGAGTATTCGTTTGTTTTGAAAGGCTGTTGAATTGCATATTTATGTTTTCTCCTGAAAATAAAGTCACACATTGAAAAAACGAATCCTTGAGAAATAATATTAAGTCAAGAACGGTACAGGAGCCATGGGAGCTAACTTCAGGGAGTCGATTTCACTATTTGTTTTTACAAATTATCGCCCCTTACGGCAAAGTCAATTTAGATAACGTATATATAGGTAAGTTAAAAATCAATAATTGTCGTCTGCTCATGAATATTGGTAAACCCGATCTATGATCATTGCTATATACACACACTCCTAAAATCAAAACAAAATAACGTTAATATTTAACGCTACTGAAATTCCGATGGCTCACTAGATATAGCGGGCATTTTGAAATCGTATTTATTGCATACACCACAGGCAGACGGCGCGTACCCTACCCCGCCCACACCCTACCCCCCTCTACTACCCCCTCCCCCTCTACTACCCCCTCCCCCTCTCTACTACCCCCTCCCCACCTGTTTCTCTACTACCCCCCTTAAATATGTTTTCAATAAACTGTTCTTCTTGGTTTTCAATGAAAAAAAAAAATAAATACATACTCTCTATACCATATAAAGGTGTCTGACTCTTTAATAAAAACAGCTATAGACCTCGCTTAAAGCCTTGCTGTGCTTGTATTTTTGGTCACAGCATCGTCATTCCGATTCGAATCAATAGGGTACATATTATAACAAATAGCCACAACACTGATTTCTTCAATGTATACTTTATATCGCATCAGCGAAACGTTAAAGACGTTTGAAAGTAGGTCGACTGTGATCTGACCTAAGCAATGCATTTTCTATGTACATGGTACGGTAGTGGGAAATATCTATCTGCGACGACTCTCGCATAGATATGCAACGTGATCGTTGAAAGAAAACCGTTTAACAAGACTCACCGGTACGAAGAACTTCCAGGAGTAATCACAGACGCTGCAATCGAGTTCTTTCGCAAACGGTTATTTGTTTATCGTTTCGATTCGCCATGTTGAAAATAAGTCACCCGGATTGGTCCAGTCTCATTTCCGGTCGCCTTGTACCCAGCTTCATATCGTAAGTATAAAGGTAACAAGGAAACCAGTAATTTAATTTAACATGGCGAGTCGTAACGGTAAACAAATGACCGTTTCTGAAAGAACTCGATTGCAGCGTCTGTGATTACTCCTGGAAGTTCTTCGTACCGGTGAGTGTTGTTAAACGGTTTTCTTTCAACGATCACGTTGCATATTTATGCGAGAGTCGTCGCAGATAGATATTTCCCACTACCGTACCATGTACATAGAAAATGCATTGCTTAGGTCAGATCACAGTCGACCTACTTTCAAACGTCTTTAACGTTTCGCTGATGCGATATAAAGTACACATTGAAGAAATCAGTGTTGTGGTTATTTGTTATAATATGTACCCTATTGATTCGAATCGGAATGACGATGCTGTGATCAAAAATACAAGCACAGCAAGGCTTTAAGCGAGGTCTATAGCTGTTTTTATTAAAGAGTCAGACACCTTTATATGGTATAGAGAGTATGTATTTTTTTATTTTTTTTTTTCATTGAAAACCAAGTAGAACAGTTTATTGAAAACATATTTAAGGGGGGTAGTAGAGAAACATGTGGGGAGGGGGTAGTAGAGAGGGGAGGGGGTAGTAGAGGGGGAGGGGGTAGTAGAGGGGGGTAGGGTGTGGGCGGGGTAGGGTACGCGCCGTCTGCCTGTGGCATACACATATACAAGCTCCGTTTACTTTCAATGTAACAGGAAACGTCAATATTCGCTCATATTGACGTGTAGTCAATTCATATTGGGTGTGTAATTTACACTCGTTCGTGATTGGTGCAATGTTCTGTCTATGTCAAAGAAAGTATGTCACGTGATGTAAACAATGTTCATTGTGAAAATTCCCACGATGTAACGACAATATGTTTGTTTGAAATAAATATTTTTAATGACATTAAATGTTAAAACCTATAGTTTTTTTCTAATTATTCGCTTTTATGTTAAAAATGCTTATGCAATAAAATGGTTATTAGATTTGTATTTGGATATATGCACTCGTTCGTCTGCGTGTACATACTGCACTACTAAAGTCGCGCAATATTGTTACGCGGAAGAACTCGTGCATATATCCCAATACAAATCTAATAACCTATAAATATCGTCTGTTACACACAATATAATATACTGAATGATAAACCGTGATATTAAAAGTCTTAAGTTTTTTGTGTGTTTTTTTGTTACAAAAGGGTTTAAACATGAATAAATATCGATACACAGAAAAAGTACACACTATAGGGCCATTTTTTTTTATTTGGAACCTCTTTATTATTTAAAAGCTCTTTATTATTTGGAAGCTCCGTAGTCTCTTTATTTGCGAGCCCCGTGGACTGTTTTATAGGGAGCTATTTGTTATTTGTGAGTTATTTATTATTATGTATATTGTTTATCAGCATTGGGTGAGTAACTCTATTGGATGTATTTATCACCCCCAACGGTAGTTTTGCCCTTGACCATTCTGAGACTGTAGCCCTATTGTCAATCATTTATGTTTCCAAATGTCACAGTCCTTGCCTCTTATTCATCTTTGCATTTATTGTATGTTTCTCTGCATGTTTTGGTTAACTGTGGTCGTTGAATGCTATAATTCCTGTTCGACTTTTATATAGAGGATCTTACATGAGTGCTCATTCATTATTGAATTTAGTAAACGAGTTGGTAAAAATGATATGACGCGAGGCTTTTGCCGAGCATTATATCCTTTTTGATAACGAGTTTAATAAATTGAATAATGAATGCGAACGAACGTTAGATTCTATTTATCACATAACTCACACAGGTTTTTATTGCAACGTTAGATTCTATTGATCACATAACTCACACATAGGTTTTTATTGCATGTGTCTGTTCTTTTAAGACACGACAACGCCATAGAACGTGGGAATGTATTGGATCATAGTCATTATCTATTTTTGACAGCGCATGCATAGTTATATCACTAGTGGAATAGCGAAAATATCGAAAGGTGTTATTACACTACCACACCATAAGTTATGGGATAAATCTACTTTCACTACACAATATATAGTACAGAGCCAAAATGGACCGTTTGTAAATTTTAACTTTGTTAAAAGTGAATATACTACTGAAACAAAAATACACTGCAATACCATTCAGGAGAAGACCATACTTCGAAGTTTGTTTCGGTCTTATCCTTTTTTTATTGTGCCCAAATACCATATTTTAAAAATAAGGGTTCGATGGACATAACGTGTATATTTATGTTCATCCAACTTAATGTCAATACCGTTTATAAAGTTGTATACCTTTGATATATGAGTTACAGTTTTAATTCAAAGTAAAATAAATTCCAAGACTTCCAAGTCAGACAAGTACAGAACTATAACATAGTTCTTAGTGCCTTACTTTCCATTTTGCCAATAATAAACTCAGGTTACCTGCACTTTGTACGGCCGAAAACGAAACATAAATAAGGTGAAATAAATATGTTTAAATCAACGAAATGAATAGTGAAATATCATGAATTCACTAAAAGACCCCCTGGTAATACCACTGTACCATGTCTGTGTATGTACTACAGTACGATTTCATTATTTGTTAGTACCGAAGGCCAAACTTTATGCATATTGACCTAATTTGTTTAACATTTGAAGCATATTGACAGACTGACAAACGAAATTTGGTACTAAAATCTCACTTGGTATTGTTTTTTTTACTTTCTTTTTTTTTTTTTTTTTTTTTAATCTTTTTTTTTATGGGGTGGGAAGGGAGAGGGCGGTGCGTATTCAAATATGTGAATATTTAATTTTTTAATTTATTCTCCAGTCTTATAAATGTTTGGACCTAATTTAGCATTTGTAATACTTACACATTAAAGCATTCCGGTTAATGCAGAACTACCCATATCCCCTCTTATCAATTCGATTTAAAAATTGCCAAAGCTAAACTATTAGACGCGTAACTCGTATAGCATTGTTTTCATAATATAACACAGAAACTGTCAATTTACACAACATCAATCAATGCATTAGAAATGCTGTTTTAATTAACGAATGTGACTTATACTAGCGTTTGTTTAGTGCTGTGTGGCGACTGTAAAATGTTCGTTTGGGATCATCAAGCTCAATCTTTGTGCCTTTAAAGTAGAATGCCGCTTAAGCCGGTTCTAGGGGCGAGAAAGATGTTGCACCTTATATTACATCTCATGAACAGACTCAATAAAACCGAATTTGCTACTTATCTCTCTTGCTTTTTTTAATTTATTTATTTTTTTAAAAACATTTTTGGTTTCAAAGGGATCACCTTTACTTTATGTATTTACATTCACACTGGCGTTTGTTTGTTACCTCTCATGAACAGACTCAGTAAGACCGAGACTGCTTTTTTCGCTCTTGTTTGTGTTTGTTGCTTTCAAGGGACCCGTTTTTAGTATTATGACTAATTTTGCGTAGTGTACTTGCTATAAGTATACTTACCACCCACAAAAGTAAGTAACAGAACTATCCATGTTCCCAAATATGTAATAGTATTCCCCAGTTCTTCCATGTTATCCGTCCCTGAAAATACATATATTATACGGTATTTAACTCGTTCCTAATTCGTACGTGTATGATGCCAATACGTAATGCCCAACACCTAATAAACTACCAACATGGATCGACCTGCATGAGATCAGTTTTATCATATAGTACTGTTTCTCATGCCTTACTTTGTTTTAACGAGATCAACAGTTAACAGCTAACGTACCCGTTTGTTACGATTCAGCAGAACCTTTATGTACATTATGTATTGTTCATTTATCAGACTTGAGCACCAATATTTAAAATTTCTACATGCTTATCTTTATATCTAAACATGTCTCATTTGTTGTGGATAAAGACCTTTCACAGTAGGGTTGAACGATTGTCTTCGATTTTTGATTAAATGCTTTGAAAAGAAATTATTCTCAAATAAACGTGACGACATATTTTTTTTCACCAACATTGAGCGCCCATTGGAAGCACCTGATATTCCTTAAACAGTGTGTGTTTCTTGCAGCTTGACGTCGCCAACTACTAACGTTGTGCATGTTTATTTACACAATGACTGTCATGCAACTGTCATTGTTGATATCAGAGCGCGAGTTTTATCTTCCCCATGTGTAAGATCAGGCTTTCCATCACCATGTAATGTTCTTGCATACCGGGCTTTCCATCACACATGTAATGTTCTTGAACACCGGATAAGGTTATCCTCGTTTTACATGGGTGATGGAAATCCTGATCTTACACATGAGGGAAGATAAAAGTCGCGCGCTGATATCAACAATGACAGTTGCATGACGTCATTTTGTAGATAAAAATGAAAACACGTTAGTAGTTGGCGACATCAGTTGCGCAGAATATGCAAGAAAAAGAATCAATCATGGATATATACTTTACGTTTACCTGCGAAAAAATTGTGTGCAATTTCAAGGTTAAAACTTGCGGTAAGCATAGCTTACCAATGCTGAACATAAACTTATACCTACTTTTAGGCTGCCCGTATTTACACTTAATAAAAAGAAGTTTGGTTCTCAATGTGCGCAAAGTTAAATAATAATAAGTTTAATAAACAACTCATTCTTACTGAAATTTGATCTCGGTGATATCAATCTTAAATCCTAAAATCCAATCTGTAAATGTTATGAAATCAAAACATTCCTCTTAATATTAGAAAGAAATGTTTGTAAAGTATGCAGTAGTATGTATCACCTAACGAACAAAGCAGTGATAATGGTTGCCCAAATGATTACCGGCATACTAAAAATAGTCATCCCGCTCAGTTACAATAAACAAGGGAAATTCCAATTTCCCAACTTTCATTATTGGTGCGCTCTATCTGATCTCCGTCTTAAAGGCCAGGGTTGAGTATAAAAAAAAAAAAAGACTCCAGAGTAACTTTCTGATCATTTTATGCATTATGCTGCTCAGAGAGGTTTTATCACACATTTCTAATAAAGCATTTTTAAACCATAAAATTTGGCATGTAAATACATTAAACATTACTCTATACAGATTATATAATGTATTTATAGAACAAAACTTTTTATTCCTAACTGTCAAATTTTGAATTTGGTGCATCTATTAATAGCTGTACCTGTAAAAATAAGATCAGTGATTGTCAGAGAGCTGAAACCTTTATCTTGAAGCAGACGAAATATTAACTGGCTACAGTGTATACATAATGACGAACGCTGGGGTTTAACATGTTAAAAGTGCGAGTTTGACCATCTTTTAATAGGGCAAAATTATATAATTACATGTACGTACATTTTCATAACATTTGAAAGATAAACAATTGTATCAAGTTGCTTTTTTATCAGTATTTATCCTATTTATACATGGCAGCTTGGTACGAAAGTTTATACTTTAAACTTATAGAAATATTTGTGATTGAATTTGCATACTTGGGCTTAAGTCTAAGAATATTCTCAAACATGATTGGTGAATTCCAGGCCTGCAGCTATTCGTGACATACACTCCAAAACACGTCACAAAATATTTATTGGCATAATTATGAAGAATCAACACATTATCTGTAATCTATCTGCTATGTAGAGCGGCTAAGAGAGCGTAAAAGAATATTTTAAAAATCCCTTTGAATGTAAATTATTTATTTATCTTTTTTTCTGTTTTTTATACAATGGAGTAAATGAATATTATACTACTTTCAAAATAAGTGATGACACATTTTAAAACTAAATTGAAACTGGAAAGTACATGACCATAACTTCTGTGATTAATCAATAATCATGATAATAAAGCTGTTATTGATAATGTGATAACTGATAGAATTTCTGTGATAATTGATAATAGTCAGATAGTCAGATTCTTAATTATATATTACATGTATCTGTAATTTTATTTTCTCATCTGATCAATTGTTTGTTATAACTTGTATATGGATCTTTTACATGAATAAAATTGAATTGAATTGAATTGAATACCCGAAGCGTGATCTTCTCTTACTGTTGAATATAAGTGTATATATTCTTAAACAACAACGGAGGAAATACTCGACACACGGGACCGACCGATTTACGTCCTCGTCCTACGGACGAGACGATGGGATAGTGTCTCAGGTTATAATAGCGTACATGAGTCTCCATAGTAAAGTGATAACGTTTACAGCCCGTTAAAATCTCAAACCTGGTTAGAATTCTGGGAAACGTACTTTATCATGCAAATAGGCATTTCTGCTATTAAATATCAACAAGGAAATGGGAAGGAGTGTGAGGGGGTGGTGGGGGGAGGGGATAATATCTCCTAAGAAAGTTTTCTCAGCTGTATACTTACACCGGATCAAAGGTCAACGTTAGTTTTACCCCTTGCAATTTCATACTCTGTCTACTTTCACTTCTGAAATTAATATCAAAAACTGTAAAAAAAATAACAGGAAACTGCAATAAAATGTTTTTAAAGAACGAAACGATTAGCACTCTTTAATACAAAACTACTTTCGAATGCACCAAGCGAGCACATCCTCCTAATTTAGTTGAATATAACCTCCCAATGGCACCGGTGAGACTTCAATCCGTGTCAACACTAAAGTTTAACAACAATATCATCTATGTGTTTCTACTGTTAAAACAAATGTATTTTCAATGTGTTTATTTTCAAAACATGTGTTCGTACAATGTACAAGCGCTTATCCTGTTCCACAGTGACTTCTTTTGCTACGTATATTTATATACAAATGGTTTAAAATGTAAATTATTGAAAAAATACATACATATTCAGTAAACAACTGTAAAAATAATAATAATACAAATAAATAAATAATTGATAAACATGTTGTTTTGTTGTTGTTACTGTTGTTGGTTTTAGCGAAAAAAAAATTGATGTTTTTTTGTCACAATGCAACCCAAATATTATGCATTACAAAAAGTTTAGCAATACACAAATCACAGACATAGTACACACATTACAAATATAATTTCGTAATTAATGTATACAATTACAGTCAAAATTTAAATTAATGTTATGTTTTAAGTCTTTGTTACTTTATGTTTTAAGAGCTCACGTTTGCTTAAGATAAAAATATTTATAATAAAAAAAAAATCATGATCTTTACACCATGGATGTCACATAACTCACATATCGACTTTTATTGCATTTTGCCTGTCGTTTTAACACGCGAAACCGACATAAACCGTGGGAAATGGATCATAGTCATTATCAATTTTTTTTGACAGCGCATACTATATTTATTTGCATACTTATATAATTAGTGGTATATCGAAAATATAGACTGGGTTATTCCACTACCACACCGTAACGGTAAGTTATCTGGTAAATATATATATATATATATACATTTACCTATGCCAACTTTGCGATATGACTGTTATAATGTAAATATAAGTGTGATCTAATACTTCGTGATAAACTGTAAAGGATAAGCTGTAAAGAAATGTGTATGACACTCAAGCTCGATATTCAACCTTTGACAGATTTATGAATAGACGCTCAGTGCATTACGTCAGGTCAGGCGCGGATCAACAATAGTATTGGCTTAGGAAACACTGATAAGTCAGTAATGATATGCATCTATTCAGCTTAACTAAAAACCACTAGCACTAAATTTCTATTATTGCTCATCAAATTCGTTTATATTATTGTTAACTTACTATCATAAAAAACCTTACAGTTATTTCAGCTCATAATCATTATTTGTGATCATAACGACACCAATCAGGAGAAAGTATTTACACATGTCCCCAATCATACGTATTCTCGAAAAGGAGAGTTAAAGGGACACATGGCAACCTTGAAGTTTTAATCAAGCATTACAATTAGCCTCTCGATTTATTAATCCAGTATCATTTTGACTTTAAACATGCTTGCATATAATTAAATAAAATTTTGAGTTTTCAACGTTTCTTCGTTATGCTTCAGTTATGCTTCCACAGGCTTGACTATATTATTGGTGCAATATAATCAACAGTTAATAATATGCAAAAACAATTTGCTTTATAATATTCTTATAATTACTATTAATGGTTGAACAAATGCAATTTATGAAGAAACACTAACGGGACGCCGCAAGTTTTACAAAAATCAAGACTGTCGTTTGTCCCTTTAATATCAAACCAGCGGTAATCTAAAACCAGCGGTAGTACAGCCTGTCAATCTACGTCTTTTCTTTATTATGCTTAGTCGTTTATGGCGTGTATTATCCCGTTTACCATTTCCATATTGTATAACTAAATATTTTCTTTTAAACTTCAAATATTTCCATTTTCGTTTTCCATACAATTCATGTTAATAAATTATGTTTGATGTAAATTATCCTTGAGGTTCCTTGTTTATCATTAAATAAATAAAACGTACCCAACTGCCCTCGATATGTAAACTTATAAAAAATAAGAGGCCCAAGACGGCCTGTATCGCTCAACTGGTTATATAGTGTCCATGGTGTGGTGGAGTGGGGTGGGGTTGGGATGATGGTGGTGGTGGGGGTGGGGGGATAGAAGGATTGTGTGTGTCAGATATGGAGTATTAAACCTTTTTTTTTATAAAGTGTCTTCAATTACCAGATATAGGGGAGGGATGTATTTGGTTCAAGTTTGCCTAGTTTTAAAACAAATCAAACGTTCGTATAAACACTCAACCCAAGTTTGACATGTGACCCAGAGGCGGAGCCAAATTAAGCTGAGTGTAAATACAAAATATTAAACCGTTGGCTCTTGTAATTTCAGAAAAGATTTTTTAAGTTTGTCCCTATATAAGTCTATGTAAAACATGTGATCCCGGGGACAGGGCCAGGGTCATCAGTTGAACAAACTTTGTAGAGATCATAAGCTGATGGTGAATACAAAATATTAAACCTTTAGCTCTTGTAGTTTAGAAAAGAAGATTTTTAAAGTTTTTCCCTATATCAGTCTATGTAAAACTGTCACCCCTGCGGAGGGGCCAAATTTAAACCCCATGTTCACCATTTGAACAAACTCAGTAGAGGATCCATAAGGTGATAACTAATAAAAATTATTAAACCTTTAGCTCTTTTAGTTTCAGAGAAGATTTTCTTTATTCTTTACCCTTTATCTTGCACACCGATGCCATCACGGTGGGGTTAGCCGCGATCCTGTACCAGAAGCACAACGGTGTGGACAGGGTAATAGCCTATGCTAGTAGGGGTTTAAGACGCAGCGAAGGAAGTATCCAGCACACAAACGAGAGTTTCTGGCCTTGAACTGGGCAGTAACGGACAAACTGCACGATTACCTATATGGTACCATCACCTTCAAGGTCATTACTGACAACAATCCCCTCACCTATGTGTTGACAACGGCCAAATTAGACGTCACAGGTCATCGCTGGCTTGCCGAGTAGTCCAATTACAACTTTACCATAGAGTATCGGAGTGAGAAGTTGAATTTAGACGCTGATGGCCTTTCCCGCCGTTATGTATTTCCAGAGGAAATCAGCGCGATTTGCCAGGCAGCAATAGCATCTGCTCCATTGATGGATTCGGTGTCAGATTATGTCTCTCCTCATGAGGCCGCTTTGGATATTCATGGGTTTGAACACTTCAATGCCATCAACTGGAGTGAGGAGCAAGACAAGAGCCCCACTATTAGTAGAGTACTTGACCTACTAAGTAGCGGTTTCCGACCCAGGGGAGGATGTACCAGGTCAGAGCCGTCAGATGTCCAGATGTACTTCCGGGAATGGAGTCGACTCATCCTGATGGACAAAGTCCTCTGTAGAACCACTACTTTAGATGGTCAAGAGGTCAGACAGCTGGTTATTCCAGAGTCCCACAAAACAATTGTCTTGAGTGGCATCTACAATGATGCAGGACACCAGGGCAAAGAGAAGACCTTGTGGCTAGGCCGCCAACGATTCTACTGCCCAGGCCTTGCGAAAGCAGTGAACACCTGGGTGGAGCAGTGTCCAGTGTGCATCAGACGTAATACTCCTGTCAAGCCATGTATGGAGTTGGTATCGATTCACACCACCCTACCCATGGAGTTGGTGTGTTTGGATTTCCTGTCCTTGGAACCAAGCCAGGGTGGAATTGAGAACATTTTGGTGATCACTGATCACTTTACTAGATACGCTCAGGCCATTCCTTGCAGAGACCAGAATGCGCAAACAACAGCCAAAGCTCTGTACCACAGCTATTTCCGGTTCTACGGGTTCCCAGAGCGCCTTCTCAGTGACCAGGGACGAAACTTTGAGAGCCGCATAATATAAGAACTATGCAAGATGGCAGGAATCAACACGTCTAGGACTACCATCCGATGGTGAACGGTTCAGCAGAACGCTTTAAACAGACGTTGTTAAAGATGTTGGGTACCTTTTAGGAAGATGCCAAAACCGATTGGAAGACCTACCTCGCACCCTTGGTCCAAGCCTACAACAGCACCAGAAGTGATGCTACGGGATTCTCGCCCCATTACCTTATGTTCGGGTGGCACCCGTGATTGTCTGTGGATGCTTACCTAGGAACCAACATACCAGGGAATCGGGCCGAGAACCCAAAGACGTATGCTGCAAAGCTTCGCCACCGGCTAGAATTTGCGTACGGAGAGCTTCGCCACCGGCTAGAATTTGCATACGGAGAGCTTCGCCACCGGCTAGAATTTGCGTACGGAGCCGCCGCGACAGAAGCTGTCAAGCAAGCATCCCGAAACGAGACGCAATAGAACAAGACAGTCCGATCGATTAAAGTTAAGGTTGAGGTTGGGGATCGAGTCTTAATCCGCAACGTAGGGTTGACGGGTAACAATAAACGTGCAGACCGCTGGGATCGACAGGTTTATGTGTCCTGTCAATGCTTAATGAGGAGATACCGATTAACAGAGCCCAGCAATTGGATGGTATAGGGCCTGTTAAGACAGGAACACGATCCTTCCATTTAACAGCATCCCAACAGATGAACCTATGGATAAGGGCGAAGTCTGCAAAGAATCACCTAAAAGGAAGGACCGCCATGCCAGAGTACCTCAGCCAGCCTCAGTGTCAGAGTCTTCGAGCTCAGAATCTGAACCTGAGGTATTGGGATTTACTGTATGTAATACCTCGGCGGTGACCCAGCGTTCCATCTTCGCCAACTACATCTGGTACATTTCCCACAGAGGGAAATGTTGAACAACACCATGAAGTAGAAACCCAAGGCCTCAGTCCGAGATCTCAGGATCCGTGCATTTACCAGTACCGATTGCGAGTAGACAGCCGGTCATTCCTGTTGCAGAGGAAAACCTACCCGATACCCGACAAGAGCCATCTGTGGATGTCAACTCCTTTCTGTTGAACTGCACTGCTACGAATTCCAGTACATATCCGACTAAGGAGCACCTGTCAAGCCAAACTGCTGATGTGGAAATAACTCAAGAAACTGAGACGTCCCACCAGTCTTTGCCAAACCAGCACACTGAGGGGGAACCAACAGGAGAGAGCTAGACGAACTACCGGTCCATAACGAAATCTCCACCTCGGCGACGGGTCCGACAGCGGAAGACACCGGACCGATACAGAAAATGGGTATCTACAATTCAAGTGGTTTGGAATGACAATTCCAACACAAATAGCGAGATTTTTATTTGATTAACATTTCAGGGCAGTTATGAGAAGTTTTTTATGTACAAAAAGTTATTTACTGTATAAATTAGTTTCAGATTTTACACTGATTTATCTGTTTTTCTGTTATTTTACAGATTCAGAATTCCATTTTGGACAGATAATTGTGTAATTTGCATTATATTTTTGCAATAATGTAAAATTGTATGTCCTGTATGCTAAATTTATTGTAATTATGAATTAATTAGCAATACTATTCTATTTTAGCTTATTTTCACCCTTATGTGGAGAATGCCAATTTTGATATTTTATGTATTTGATATTTGCAAATGCTCCTTTAATGCATACTGGCAAGTATCCCTTTAATGATGGAATTTAACCAACTTGATTTTATAGATTCAAGTCGACGATCCGCAGGTTTTTTTTAAACTGTCATATCTGTTGGATAATTGTATTCGTGTTGTTTCAGAAAACCCAGATATTAAAATCCTGCTTGATTTTATTTCAGAGTGGCTTTGTTGTTTCTTCTGTTTTGAAAGTAATGCATTTCAATACAGATTCAACCTTTGAGTTGACTTTGAACTATGTTTTAGGTATCAAATGTGTATACATTGGATATAACTCATTTCGGGACTTTTTTTTGATTATTCTAGCCCTAAAGCTTCATTATTTATTTTCCTACACTGTGTACACAGTTTTACAACCATCAACAGTAGAGTGACACCTATTTTTGTCTTATTTGAGTTATGTTCTATAGTCTGTTTCAAGGTTTCAGAAAATGTCAGGAGACATTTCATGGAGAGAGGGAATGGGTAACCTGGGTTAGATTAACGATTAATCTGAATTGTTAAGTGTCCATTTAATAAATATTATCAAGTGTCCCTTGAATCCAATTTCACTTCAAGTCTTTCCTGGTTTATTAATTCACAATAGTCCAAATGTCCAAATAATCCACAGTCACTTTTATTATAGATGAGCACACTATTTTTTATCCTCTCACCATATATTCATAGCATCTAATAATGTCACTTTATACTGAATTTATACTAAAGTACTAACTCACAACAAATCCAAAAGGTTGTATTTATACTGTCACGGAATGTCATAGAACAGTTAGAATATTCCAGTAAGATAAAAAAAAGTTATAGAAGGCATAGAAGCTTTAGAATTTTTCAATCACCAAGAAATTGTGTTTTTTACAAAGCATTCTTTTGAACAATATGTAATAAGCAATGTAATAATGTATTCATATTTCAGTTTCAGTACATATGTCAAAGCATACATGTATATTACAAAATGACATTATTTTTAAATTAACAATAGTGAAAATATATTGAATTACAACAGTTTACGTTTAAATATACAAACGTATTTCACCCACGAGATAATGCGTCAGCAATCAAATTATCTTTTGCTCTGGTATGTCTAATTTCAATATTGTACACTTGCAACATTAAACTCCACCTCATTAATCTTTGATTTTTATTTTTCATTGTATTAATACCTGTGAGGGGATTGTGATCACTGAAGACAACTATCGGTGAAACAGATGAAGTTAAATAGACTTCAAAATGCTGTAGTGCCAAAATCAGAGAAAGACACTCTTTTTCAATAGTAGAATAGTTCTTCTGAAAAGTAACAAACTCGATGGCCAATACCATTGTTGTCTTCGGTGTTCTTCCTCTCATTGCCCTCTACCATTGTGTGAAGCGTCATTGCAGTCCCATCAGTAGTTTTGAAATTATGCTCCGGACAAAAATTCTAAGTATAAAATTACAAAGGGCAATAACTCTAATTTGAACGAGACAGAGTTACGGTTCTTGCACTCTGCTCTTCCTCACATTGACCACTATCTTTGTGTAAAAATGCATTGTAGTCCCATCAGTAGTGTTGAAGTTATGCTCCGGACAAACGTTATGAGTATACAAATACAAAAGGCAATAACTCTAAAGCAACGTTACGGTTCTTGCACTCTGCACTTCCTCAAAGTATAAAATTACTAAGAGCAATAACTCTAATTTGAATGATGACAGAGTTACTTTTTTGCACACTCTGCACTTCCCTTCATTGACCTCTATCATTGTGTAAAGTTTCATTGTAGTCCCGTCAGTAGTTTTGAAGTTATGCTCCGGACAAAAATGTGACGGACGGAAGGACGGACGGACGGACGGACAAAGCGTCGACTATATGCTCCCTCGAAAAAAATGGGGAGCCTGAGAGGCTTGTATTGCAAAACAATGTGTTCCTTATAAACTGATTCGAAAAGTAACTGTTAAAATATAAATCGGGTTTGAAAATATTTAATTAACTATTCATTCTTATGATAACATTTTAATTCAAAGATTAGCATTATATGAATACAATAAACTATTTATATGCTTCAAAATAGTATTGCAAATTTTGTAGCATAACTAATAATACATGGAATTGTTGTCTTTGTGTTGTTTTTTGTTGTTGTTTTTTCTTTGTATGCGCGCTTTTTTGTTGTTGTTGTTTGATTTATTTAGTATATTATTTCACTAGATATTTACATTTGCAAGTGTTAAACAACTAATCAAAACAAGTATATATATTCCCAAGTCTGATCTTGACATCGAAAGTTGTTTGTCTGTCTGTAATACTTATTATGTCTTGAGCGATATACATGGTAACTTTATTTATTTATTTTATATCATCGTTATTTAAAGAATCTAACCCGCCAAATAACAGTGTTTATTAAAACTCTATCCAGGTGTTCAGGTCATATAAAAATGTATATGTGACTATTAATATATATTTTTTCACGGGTTCTTAAAATACCCGTGATTTAATATGCGTGAAATGAAGTATGAGTTTGGACTTTTTAATTTGACGCTCCAGTTTTGAGGTTTGGTCTGGCTTGTTAAAGCCGATTAATATATTGTATCTATAGAGTTTGGACTCTCAAAATATGTAAGTTACGATATATACACCTCGACGTCAGTAGGCTTAGAAACGGTGTACATCTATTTTAAAATGTGCCTGTTGATGGCGGGATAGCTACTTTAAAGACTGCCAGTAAATAATTTAATATCGGGAAAATAACAATTGGGATATATATCTCTTCGTCATGTTCCCTATAGTTCTAAATCTAAATTAATGATGTATTAAATTCGTAAATTCATAATTTGTCAAACTAATTTGAACTGAACTGCTTAAGTACAAAAAAAACACTATTGAAATGAAGCGAGTTTTAAAAAACTCAATATTACTTATGTCGCCTTACTTCAGTTCAGTAAAGTGGCTATAAAAGAAATAATTTACATGTTTTAAGTGGCTCTAATAAGAAAATGTATGCAATTATCTGCCATTGTTCAACGTTCAAAATCACAGAAAAAGAACTTGATTTTGCCTCGTCATAGGTGAATGGAGGTTCGAGGCCATCCTCCGTGAAATTTTCTTACAATGTGTAAATAAATGATCTAATTGCGACGACCAGCCCCCAGTTGGAAAACCAATTACGCGCTTCTACGTTTATACCACAACAAGAATACTATTCGCTCGGTTTCTGCGGGGACGGTCTCTGAATCGTATCAGTAACATATTCAATTCAAACAGGCTCTGTCTTTTACAACCGCCAGCTCGGAGTTACACATTCTAAAACCTCCACTACCCAAACCAACCACCCTACCGAAAAAATGCACACTTTGCCATAGCGCTTGTTTTGACTTTATTCTACTTCTCAAGTAGCGCTAATCGGCGAAAATCGCCATAGCTAATTAAAAATACATATACAAATAAGATTATATAAACACGATTAATGTTTTTAATAGCAAAACAGTTATTTCCAATTAACGACAAATCGTGTAACAACTTCAATAACGTAATATTGCATAATCATATTTAGTAATCGATTTTTATAGTGCTTTATTCCATATCATTTTCGTTATGTAATTACCGGAAATTAATATTTGTTATATCATATTACACTGATTCCTACAATATTTTAAAGATAAAAAGCATTCACACACTTGTGAATAAACATTGTGGCATATGTCGACACTACACTGACTAGTCCTTGTTACTTACTTCCCAGAATAAACAATGCGCATAAGTGTAATTAACTGCAATAAGTCAAACATGACCCTTGAGCAAGGACAAATAAACGTTTACGAAAACATTCCGTTCTGGTGGACAGTGCTGAAAAAAACATATACTGAAAGGAAAAAGAAACGCGACACGGGCATTTCTCTATATATTTTATATGCACACTTAATTCCATATATATTCCAAGGAAATCCCCAGATGTTTTGTGAAAAAAAAGTTGCAGTTAGTTAGAGAAAGGACACAACTATGGTGTTGTAGACGTTGTAATCAGACTACACCTTGTAACAACAAATTCATAAATGTTAAAGTTCCTCATTAAATAATTGAGCCAGTTCAGTACTGTATTTAACGTAAAGAGTTTGCAAAATTTTACATCCTAAGTTTGCGCCAAACACATACTCTGTCAATAATGAAACTTTGCAGGAATACTATGTGCTGTCTTACGTGTTGTTTTAGTCTTTTTTCCGAAAGGAAAGATCTTACGTAGCCATGTACCATTCGATTAACACCAGCATATTGTACATACAATATACAGCGGAAATTCCCGTGTCGCGTTTCTTTTTCCTTTCAGTATAGATAGATGAATAGATATTTTATTGATTTAGACTTTTACAGTTTCTCATCGTTACATAATTTGTAATACATAATTATAATCACATGACAGGTTACACATATTTCTACACACTCACTTATAGTTCAATGTTCAATAAACATAATCATTAATTAATTATAGATCATATCAATCACACATTTAATTCAATAATTCAAGGAAATCAAAAAATAAATAAAATAACAATTTATGTGGGGATGTATATGTTTAAGAAATAATATTTGGAATAGAAATTTGACAGTAAACGCCCCTGACAAATATTTACTTAAATTAAAAAGTTCTTTCTTCTTTGAAGATTGTAGCAGTGTTACAAAATGTAAATATATTTGGCCTTTGTATGTAATATTTTCTGATATACTTTTTCTAATATAATTATAAGCTGTACAAATTAAAACAAAGTGAAATTCGTCTTCAATTTCAGTTGAATTACATATTTAACAAACTCTTTTATTTATTTCAATATTATGTCTTACATAACGACCTCTCTCAATTCTTAAGTTATGTGAAGATTTAGTAAAAACACTTCGTAATCTTTTTGAACAAATTGCGAACTGGCAATTGGCTGCAATTCGAAATGAACGTTAAATATCTGCATTTATTCACCTAATAGTAATAAATTTGATTTGTGTTCACAATAAACGTTTCATACAAACAACAAGGTGGACATGTTATATCCATTTTTATTCGAACTGCGGACTGGCTGCCAGTTCGCAATTCGGGCCAAATGACAAATGGCTAAACTAACGGTGCTGAAGGCACTACTGTTCATCAGTCCAGTAGAAAACAATATCAACCGAAATATTCTAAAGCAAAAATTATAATTATAAATAAAAGGACAAGTTGTTATATATTTGAAATAGTTCGCAGTAAGTTATTCGAATTGCGAACTGCGTCCTGGCTCGGCCGAATTGGCAACTGGCTAAAGTGTTGGTGCTTAAGGCATTACTGTTCAACATTCCAATAGAAAATAAATAAAATGAAATAATTTAAAAAACAAAAAAACAAAACACGGACGTGTTTTTATATAGCAGTGAAGTAGTGTGCAGTACGTTATTCGAATTGTGAACTGCGAAATGTGTCATGGCTCTCAGTTTGCAATTCGGACGAATTGGCAATTCGCAGTTCGCAATTCGAATAACGTACTGCGAACTATTTCAAATATACACCAACATCCGTTTTATTTATAATTATGAATTTTTCTTTAGAATATTTCATATTGATATTGTTTTCCATTGGACAGATGAACAGTAGTGCCTTCATCACCATTAGTTTAGCAAGCAATCATTTGGCCCGAATTGCGAACTGGTAGCCAGTAGCCAGTTCGTAATTCGAATAAAAATGGATATAATACGTGCATATATTTAATGTTCATTTCGACTTGCCAGTTGCCAGTTCGCAATTCGAATAGCAAACTGTGAACTGCGAACTGGTTTATTTGCGTTTTTAAACTTACACAGAACTGTATAAATTAATTTACGCCATTGAGGATTTTACTCTACCGTCTGGGTGTAGATTTCGTTTAGCAAATATAAATTGAAAAAATAATAATTTAAAAAATCACGCAGTTGTGCTCGAAGAATAATATTGATACAAAAATATCATGAACATTGGACGGAACTGTTTTATGTATATATAAGTTAACTCTGTTTTAATGTATATACAAGTAAACTCTATGTTTGATATATATACAAATGTGTAATGTATATACAAATGTTTAATGTATATACAAGTAAACTCTTAAAAGTGCGAATATCCAAAATGTAAATTCGTCTTGTTGAAATATGACCTTTTAATCCCTGAACAACATGAATGATGGGAGTCTCCTGTACTTTTATCGGTGTGTTTTAACAACTCTTCAATAGTAACACTAATACCAGAAGATAGTAAAGTATTATGCTTGGGCTGTTTTGTATCTGTGATGAGACTGTTTCTGAAATGAAAAATAACTAATATTCAGTTTAGATTTGCATCGGGTGTAACAACGCTAAAGGTAACAATTCCGTAAAAGGTAACAACCGCCTCTAAAGGTAACAATTTTAACGCTAAAGGTACATGTAACAACCTCTGCTAAAAGTAACAACCTCTGCTAAAGGTAACAATCATCTCTTCCGCTGAAGGTAACAATGCTTACGCTAAAGGTAACAACATCTTTCAACATTAACAGTTTCAATGACAATTGAGTAAACGGGTTCCTTTTAGTTACTGTGGCACCTGTGGCGTAAGCGCTGATACCTTTAGCGGTAGGTGTAATTGTTACCTTTAGCGGAATTGTTACCTTTAGCGTTCTTACATTGTTACAATTACATTGCAATTATCATGATTATGAAATGTAATATTTCGGGATATTTTATTCTGTCCCAGATCAATTAATACTAGTGACCGGCTCAAACATCTTCGATACAAAGGGTCTAGCAGCCGCTGTTTCGATGTGTTCAAGTCCCGAACACTAGCCTTTGTTCTCGATAGCTGTCGATTGCTACCGATGATGCTTTTGGCGATGGATGGTAGAACCCTGAACGATCATTGTTGCAAAATATTTTAATAACATAGAAGAAACATCCACGTGTTACTTGAAGCACCCAAGTGTTACTTGGTGATTTTATTTCCTCTAGTGGTACTAACATGTGTTTACACGGATGGTTATATCCTAAAATGTTAAATTAATTGTCGACTTGAAATTGCAACTTTATACATATGTCGGCTGAAATGAATGTCATCAACAAATAAAATAAACGTCTTACTAGCAATGTAGAATGCAACCCTCGATAAGCGATAGTATGTATCGTATGTATTTATCCTACCGGCGGCATTTGAGACGACGACCTTGAGTTCTACTTTTTGTCCACCTTCTACAGGGTCGTATTTAAACATCGCTTTAACCTTTTTATCTCCTTTACCTGAACACTCAGACTCATCAGTGCTATATTCAAAGTCAACGGGATATTCTGTTTCATTTGAATCCTGTGGAAAATAATATTGAAATATGATTACATAAAAGACAATAAGTTGACAGATCATTGTAATTTGACTTCAGCATTATAATGATAAACAGTAGTTTGAATTATTAAGCCTATATCGTATAAAAGGAGGTATAAAAGTCGAGAAAATGTAGCATCACAGAACACAGTCAACCACTAACACACACACAAAACAAACAACAATTACAAAGAAAAATAGATGCTGTATGCAATCTAGATCCGATATCTCTTTACGTTGTTACTTAGGTGGAGATGTATATAAACTGAAAAACAAGTCCGATACCATGGTTAATCATATGAACAGATGCTAGACTATATGTGTAAGCGGTCAGGCACAGTGGTATTAACATACACTCAGTACATTTAAAAACGCATTATCAAAGGTTAACATAGGGCGATAAAATGTTGCATATAATTTGCTCCAGGATTTTAACAACTCTAGAAATGATTAGAATACCAAGTGTTGCGTTTTCAAATGTCCTGAGTATATACTAATTATATCAAATATAAGCAGGACATTATTTTCCAAACATATTTGCGGGAATAATTTTAATTACCAGCTTTACAGAAAAAATAGGAAATAAATAGATTGAATTGATGAATTGACTGGGAATAACTTCATAGTATGACTGTGAATAACTTCATATGATAGTATGAAGTTATTTCCACACTAATCGATCAACTTTCTTTCGTCTTTAAATAAAGCCTGTTATATATGCTTTAATCACATTTGGTTTGGTATATTTGAGATACAATTCCTCTCTCTTTTTTGTAGCGATATGTAAACTTCCTTTGGGAATCCCATAAACGACATATTTGTTGATGAAACTCTTTGTATTAGTCTAAAGATGCATCACGCTTTTTTAGCTAATCCATTGCTTGAGTTGTCAAAGTTGCTCTACAAAAACGTAAAAACACACACAAGATAGCGCCTGTGCGCATGTGCATTCTCGTGTTATTGATCTTTATACCTTTTCATAGAGCGTTATTATTCATGAATATGTAAATTCAGTTAACTATTACTGTGTATGGAAATCATTAGAACGCTCTATTACTGAGATTAGGTTTGACCTAATTGGCGATTCCATATAGCGTATATAGTGACCAGTGAAGTGAAAATGAAACATCATCCGATTATTTGCCTTTTGAGAAGTGAGGTCTTAATCACATTTACACACATTATACGAAACTCATACACATATACAAAATATCCTTGGAATTGCATTAGGAAAAAACATGTTTCACCTCGATTTCAAAACGTATACAGAAAATGGAATTTACAATTAACTATATTCATACACGAGGGATACAGCAAATTTACGTTTCACTGGTCGCTATATACGCTATATGGCTGGGCGATCTCTGTAGTTTAAAGAAACACGTTTTCCTTTCGAGAAAAAACATCCATGTTCAAGTCTTGGCAGGGACCGTACACTTACAGAGTTGTACAAGTCATATAGTTTTTATTTTTGCACATCAATAATGTTTTTTTTTGTAGAGCATGAACTTAAAAATATATACATTTGATCATATTATTACCATATGTAAATTGTAATTATTCATACATGTACATATGCAAAGTGTGTTTTGTTTTATATAAGTTCGCAATGAAACATTATTTACAGTCAAAGTCAGAATTTAAGAATACATATAGCTGAAACTCAGCTATTGCGAATTATCGGTTTTAGCGAAGTTTTATTTGCAGTTCGCCGTGCAGCTCCTCAAGTTTTTGCTTTATAAAAAATAGCGAATATTGCGCTTTCTTGGTTATAGCGAAGCACTTAAATTGCACGTTTAGTTTCAAATAAAAACATTTCACCTTTATTTTACTTTTCCAATTTGTTCTCTGCCTTTGCTACACCAAATTGAACTCAATATTAATTTTACACAAAAAACACACACCACAATATGCATTAAAATAAATACATGTACAGTATATACTATATATACAACAATATTTATCCTTATTGCCGCTCTTCGTCATAGTATAGATTGTATACTATGACTTTTCTTGTTATATATCACAGTAGCGTTGCCTGTGCAGTGTGGCGGCGGTAGAACGCTCCCTGTGCTTGCAATCAGAACTGTTATTCATTTCGATCTTTGGAGATCGTTGAGCCCGATATGTACAGATATCGGTGGGACGTTCTCAAATACTTTTGGTTTCTTACTTGAACATTGAATAGGTGGTTCCACTACTCCAGGCTTTAGAGGTTCTGGGTATTGTTATCCTTAGAATATGTTGCCTGCTTTTTAATTTAGTCTTTTGACGGTTACTTGTGATACGCAGGCTTCATAACCTCTGCTCCCAGTCCATTTGTTTATTTCACCCATTGTCTTCTCGGTTAGGGCAATGCGTTTTGTTAGAAACTGGGACCATACGCCGCTGGTCTTGAAATGGTGTGAAAATACCGCATTGAAGGTTCCATGTTCACCGTCATATGCATACCATCTTCGGGATGGCTCAAATTTATTTACTATTGACATTTTAGATATTGCGTTTTGCTCAACCCGGGGCTAGAGGGCGTAAACGGTAGCAAGCACTTTTGACTACCGTTCATGAACAGTCTCAGTCAAATCGAGTTTGCAATATGTTTTGTATTTATCGTGTTTAACGATTTCCAAATTTCTTCTTTCATACTTTTTTAAGTTTTGTACAAAGTTGCCAATTTCAAACAAAACATTGAGCCATCGCAAAGTGTTCTCCTCTTGATTAAACATATTAAGCTGTTTCGTTGATCTTGGTTTGATTCAGACAGTCAATAATAATTAGTGTAGTAACCGACTTTAACAATGCTACTTCTTAAGAATCTAGGACTATGAATGTGAAAGACGAAACAACCAAAGGAATACTAGTGTGTATTAAAATAAGAAAAAGGAAAAAGAAAGGGCTAAAGGGCTTTTTGTTTTTGCTGTATTTGTTTTTTTTTAAAGTCGCTGGCAAGCACACACAAGCACACAGACTCAAATCAGAAAACGACAAAACTATGATTCTGATACTTTCAAATAATTAATTATATGTGTTAATCACAGTATCAGCCATCGTTTTTAGATTTGTGTGTGAACAATAAACAAGATTAAAACCGTTACTCGGCTATTTGCCGAGAGGAAGTTTTTTTAGCCCGGTGCAGAATAGAACATACACTTTATATGCATTCGTATTTGTTACAAGGTGAGCAATTGCCGGAATGTATACCCTGTTTTGAAACGTTAACGTTCAAACATATATTGTTAGACTGCATGGACACTGATCATATGCTACAAATACACTACCAAAGTAATAGTAATAAAGAGTTATTGGATATAATTGATTTCAGTTTTAATTTTAAATTTCTTAAAAGAAATCAGACTGTATAAGTCATTGTAACAAGTCGTGTTTCCATTTACTTGTTTACATCCCCGCTAACAGGCATTTGTTACTTTACATATACATAGTTAATACAATACAATATGTCACCCCTTTTGTAAATAGTTTTAACAGTATATCTTTACATTGTTTTACTAACTATTGTATTTGTTTAATTTTTCAAAAGTTTTGCGCACACTATGACATATTTATGTGTCAAATTGCCATACAACATTCATCCATTCAATTAATTCAACCAGTCAGTCAGTCAGTCAGGCATTCATTGATTCATTCATTCATGAAATGGCTTATTTTTTTAATATACTTGAATTTTTTTTTATATGATGGGTTTAATAACACGAATGAAAGCTTACATTATTCGTTGCATATCTATCAGCACGATTGGGCTTTCCGCAATGAGTTATGATGGAAATATACCTGCACAGTTTGCGTTTCTATAAATATCTTCTTTTTGCAATGCAACTGTTGTGCAAAAATATGTTTAAGCAGTATTGTTCGTTTAGAAAATTAAATACGTCATGTACATGCGTTGTTACCTTGATATAAAACCATGTTATTTTGATACCGGAAGTTGGGTATACACAATCAGTCACGGCTGTTACTGTATTTGCCTGTGTGTCATAGGTGATAGTAGGACCTTTATCTTCTACCTCTGCAATAAAACATTTATTATAATGCAACTATTATGTAACATTGGCTAACGTCTCAAATTTACGACCGTAAAACCCCCCGATGTACCGTCTGAAAAATATGTGACGTCACTTAACGTTTATACTAACGACGTCATTGGATGACGACAACAAAATGCTTGCAACCGTTAATTTGATTTTTCATAAAAAAACAAGTGTGTATGTATGATTTTATTTGTATGTGTTGCTTTTGAATGGAAAAGCATTAGAATCGGAATAACCATGCTAAGATTTTCAATCTGGGACGGTATGTGGGTGGTGTTACGTCTAAAATTTTGTTATAATGCGAAGCGGTTGGAAATCTTAGCATGGTTATCTCTTAATTATTTGTTTTTAAATGAACATGTATTAAACCAATTTATCGGGTAAATTAATAGTTGGTTACTATTATTAAACAATGTAGCATTGTTAAGCTCGACACAAAATGTATGTTCGTGTTAAACCTCTTAAATATAACACTATTTTTACCTGCTGACACATACAATATATTTGAAAAGTACATGTTGTACCATAAACCAGAAACCTAACTATGAGTAATTATTTGTGAGATGTAGTTTAAATGATATGCACAACTTCTGTTAAATAGACCGTACGATCGATGGGATAAATAATAAAATGTCTAAACAGTAGTATCTACTTTATACGCCGCTGGCCATGGAATGGTATGACAATACCTCATTGAAGGGTCCATGATCACCGTCATACGCATTACGCATAACATCTTCGGGATGACTCAAAATTGTGTACTGTTGACATTTAAATATTGAGTTCTGCCCAACCCGGAGCTAGAGGGCGTGAACGGCAGCAAGCATTTTTCACTAACGTGTATGAACAATCTCTCAATCAAACAAAGACTGAACTAATAAAAAAAATTGCATTTATCGTGTACAGCGATTTCCATATTTCTCATTTCATACTCTTTTCAAACTTGTATTTGTTCTTTTTACCAAGCCCAGAGAACAGTTTTGAACAGAAAAGAGACATTAAGAAATACAGATCGTCTGCTTTTCAATACACGAGCTATGTCTTCAAAATGTTCAAACCAGCAACGATTACTCATCTGCCTGTCTAATACTGTTGTTGCAAGTGTATCTTTCATGTCATTTAACACTCGTTCAATACGCATGCTCGAGAAGGCAAAATACTCCTAACAGAGCATGTTCAATGTTTGGAAGCCAATGTTACAAAACATATCTATACATATAATACAAATTAATCTAACCAGAAGTGTGCATATGCGCCAAACAAATCACATAGGCTTGTTCATGAAGAAAATGCTTACTAGCAATTTGAAGTTCAACAACGTCCCATTCCACAATATGGCTGCATCTGAATTCCGTTGAATTGAACAGAGATGGGTCGAATGGCACAGTTGGTATCGTCAAATAGAAATATTTAAGGTCTATAGCAGACGAATATTCGTACAATCCAGAATCGCTTCTAGCCGGATAGCAACTTTTCGCTATCTTGTACAAACAAAATGATTTCTGTGTTTCGCTTATTTCCCAGTATACAGCGGCTGAAAGGTCTTGCACCACGCATGTCAGCCTTGCATTTCTATCGTTAGCAATTAGAGTATTCGCTTGTTTTGACTGACTGTTGAATTCGATATGTATTCCTGAAAATAAAAGTCAGTTAATAAAATATGTAGCACAGTCAAACAAAAGCACGCATACAAATTAAACAAACGAATAAAATGAAAAGACGAATACTTGAGAACTAAAAATATAATAAGTCCAGAAAGAAACTGAATATGCCCGAATTTAAGATTACACAACCTGTTAGCTTAGCAACAAAGATTAACAACTCGAAACCAAACATATTTGAATTTAACCTTTAATTTTAAAGTATAATAAGATATTTCATAGTACGAGCCAAAGTTCACTACACAAGGGCTAAAGTAAGATATAGAACAGAGCCTTCAATTTTGGTATTTGTGTATCATTATGGTATTTTTGCACCATAATTTGGTAATTTTAACATTGAGACACATTTGCATCTCATTACCATTAAAGGAATAAATATCATTTAGATGAAGAAGCTTTAATCCGTTTATGATTTTGTCCAAATATCATATTCTAAAAGGAATGTGACATGAACTCCCTGGTTATCCCTGTTTTAGAATTTTTTAATCACAGTACTCTTTGTTTCAGAAACTTCATAAATGTTGAAATTCCTCTTTGAAAATTCGGGCCATTTCAGTATTGCATTTCATGTTAAGAGGCAACGTTTTACAGCCTACATTGTATCACCTGATTGAACCAAACCCGCATTCTATCAATAATGAAGCTTTGAAGGAGGAAACATCAGTGTGTTATGTGCTGTTTAAAAAAGAGTATGATAATGGACCGTTGGAAACGGCTGAGTACGACAAACCTTTTTTCCGAAAGAAAAGGCCTATTGTAACCCTTACCATTCGGCTAACAGCAGCATAGTATACATACAATATAAAGCGAAGATAATGCTTTAATTGACAAACGTGAATTTTACCAGTACATTACTAATTGTTTTGTTGAACGGGATACATTTAAATATACTTACCACACACACAGGTAAGTGACAGTGCTATACCAAATACCAAATATGTAAAAGTATGCCACCGTTCTTTCATCTTATACGTAGCTGAAAAATATGTAGTATATGTCATTTAGATCCTAATTGGTACATGTATGATGCCAGTAAGTATTGTCCAACGTTGAATACAGTACCACCATTTATTATATACCTATCAATAATATATAATTAATACCGTCATTTTCTGACACTTAAATACAAAAACCTTTATCGTCACGAGAGTTTTCTGATTCCGTATACTACGGAATGTGGTACTGTGTGGTAGGGAGGGTTGGTGGGTGTTTGTGTGGGTGTTTGTGTGGGTGGGTAGGTGGGTTGGTGGGTGGGTGCTATAAGTAATGATATACGCATGCAATATGGAACGGATTTGCGATTAGATGTACGATCCGCGTGGGAGGGGACTTATGGTCACAGGGGTCTTCCTCGTAGCCTAAACTCCTCCTACATTAGTTTAAAGAGGATGTTCATTCACAGTGGTTGCCAAAGATGTGGATATGACAACGAAGGTTTCTCGATTCCAGGGTATGACCTCTGGGGAACCGGAGGTGAACCGAGGCTCTGCAGCGGTTCCGATTAAAACACTTATACCGAATACCCATAATATATTCTTTTTCTTGCATATCAGAGACATGTTGTGCGTTGACACCGCCAGCTACTAACGTTTTGCATGTTTTCCGGCATACCGGATGTTGGTGCGTGCGTGACTTTTATCTTTACCCATAAAGTTAAGATTTTCCACCCCCACGTAAAACGTGGATAGCCTTATCCGGTATGCAAGAATGACATTTCTTAGATGCCATAAGTAATGATGCACGCATACATTACAGAAGAGTTTTGCGATTTGATGTACGGATCATCCTCCCTGGGGTACATCAGTTTAAGGATGGTGTTTATATTTAACAAGTGGTTGCTTAGGATGTGTGGATGACAAAAAATTTCAAATCCATTTTCTGGCACCTGGGTCAAGAGGTCAAAGTCAAAATATCAAAATCAACTAAATGAACATTAAAGCTACAGTTTTGCAAATAGTTAACGAAATTTGTTTGCATTCTTATTGTTTTTTTTGTAACCTGACCTTCTTCTGTGTCAGTTAAATGAGTGTGTCCATATTTTGACAAGGAATGCAGAAACCCCCCTCTCCCTACCTCGACTCTGCGCTAGTTTTAAATTAAAACGTTAAGCAATTTAAATTAAAGGAAGTGGAGGCGGTCTAGAAGAGTATTGGTGTAACTTCAGATTTACGATCACATGGAGTCAGCAGGCATTTTAATTGTTTCCTCGTAACCCAAACTACATCAATTGAAGGATGGTGTTCATATTTGGCACAGTGGTTGCTTGGGATGTGTATATTACAACAAATGTTTCAAACCCATTGTCTGACCCCTGGTGGCAGAGGTCAATGTCTAAAAGTCAAATTCAACAAAATGATCATTAAACCAGCGATTTGTAATATGTTTTAATAAAATGTCCTACATGCTGAAAGTAATGATATACGCATGCAAAGAAGCGGGTTTTGCAACTTTATGAACGAATCCTCCTCCCTAGAGTAGTGCCTCCCTGGGGTAGGGGACTTATGGTCATATGGTGTCAGCATGTCTTTTTTATTGTTTCCTCGTAACCTAAACTCCTCCTACATCAGTTGAAGGATGATGTTTATATTTAGCAAATGGTTGTCTAGGATGTGTGAATGACAAAAAGCTTTTTCAAATCCAGGGTCAAGTCACCTGGGTCCAGAGGTCAAGGTCAAAATATCAAAATCACATTATAGCTACAGTTTTCCAAATATACGAACCTTCTGTGCATTATTATTGTTTTCTTGTAACCTGATCTTTTTCTTCGCTAGTTAAAGGAGGGTGTTCATATTTGATATGGCGGTTGACTAGAATATGTACAAGAATGTGTACATGCTAGGGACATCTGAATATTTGCGACATCTCGCCCCACCTCTCTCCTCCCACCCCACCACCTTTTTTCCAGACCGAACTATGTCATTAACAATAATTAAATCACACTGATAATGGGTCCTAGTTTAGTGCATATGCACGATGAATATGAATCTGAAACACATTATGATATGTGTAATGGAAGGTGGACTGACACCCATAATGCTTCCAGATCGCCTCCAGCCCCTTTATACCGTTACCGATTAGATATTAATAATCAAATCAAAGAACAAATGTAAAGCTGTCTAATATCAAATGTATTTCGTGCTGTTTGACGAAAGTAGACTAGTCAGAAGATAACACTGTGTCTTTATCATTGTTTATACATTTTAAGATAACCCTTTAGAAGTTCATCCAGTGTATGTATGGTATTTCGACAATAATACATTTCTTATACCAAGATTAGATACGATCTAATAATTAAATCAACATACTGTAAATACAATACCCGCTGCAATTAAAACATCAGCCTAGAGAGGAAGGTAGTCTGGTGTCTACTGTCTTTAAGACAACGGCGTATGGGAAACTTTCTTTTCTGACTGATCCCAATATGTCAGTGTCAAAGGAACACAGGGAAATTTTGAAGTGTTTATTAAACATTCAAATTAGCATCTCGATTTATATATTCGGTATCATTTGACTTGAAACCTGCTTTCATATTCAATTAAACAAAAAAATCGAGGTTTTCTTCGTTATTCTACCAAAGGTTTAAATATATTATTGATGCAATATAATCAAAAGTTAGTAATATGCAAAAACAATTTTTTTTGAACGTTTTTAATAATTAATATTAATTATTGCAAAAAAATGCCAGTTATGTACAAAAGAGAAACTAACGAGACGCCGCGAGTTTTACACAAATCAAGATTGCCGTGTTTCCCTTTAAAACAACGAAACCTAAACCACACTCTAAACTTAGCTTACCAATCCTAACCTAAGCAACAATCTAAACACAGCTTACCAATGCTAACCCAAACCACATTTTAAACATAGCTTACCAATGCTAACCTAAACAACACTCTAAACACGGCTTACCAATGCTAACATAAACAAACAATCTAAACATAGCTTACCGATGCTAATCTAAACAACAATCTAAACATAGCTTACTAATGCTAACCCAAACAACAATCTAAACACAGCTTACCAATGCTAACCTAATCCACACTATAAACATAGCTTACCAATGATAAGCTATACAACAACCTAAACATAGCTTACCAATGCTAACCTAAACAACACTCTAAACACGGCTTACAAATGCTAACATAAACAAACAATATAAACATTGCTTACCCATGCTAAGCTATACAACAACCTAAACATAGCGTATCAGTGCTAACCTAAACAACAGCTTACCAATTCTAAGCTAAACCTCACCCAAAACATAGCTTACAAATGCTAACCCAAACCGCACTTTAAACATAGCTTACCAATGCAAACCTAAACAACAATCTAAACATAGCTTACCAATCCTGAACTACTCTCCAAATTACTGTATAATATTCTAATATTGAAACAAAGTGGAAAATACATCCGCTGACTAGAGAGTGTAACATTAACTTAGGTCCTTCCGTACTTGCGCTAATATAAGTCGGTTTTCAATAGGCACATAATCAGATAATTAATATCAATAGCTCGCTTTACTGACATAATACAATATTAGTTCGGTGATATCAGATTTAAACACTGAACTTTTAATAGTTATACATCAAGTACAGTTAACATGGTACCATCTAACGAACAAAGCAGTGGTAAAGGTTTCCCTCGCAAATGATTACTGACATTATTAAAACTAATCATCCCAAAACATAACTAATACGGTTTTAATAAACAAAGAATAAAAAAAGGAAATTCCCGTTTCTCCCAAATTTCACTTTCAGTGGAATACTCAACCCTGTGTCTGTCTTACCATTAAAATGATATATTAATATATCTGAGAGTTGACAAGCAAGTAGTAACTGCAATTATAGCTTAAGGTGGGAAAGCGCAGGTCCATATGTAAGGCAAACATATATACATGTTCATTTTTAGGACTTTGAGGTTTTAGAGGGCGTTTGATGGTTATTTTTATTCCAGATCTGATAATCTGGTAACTATTAGACAGTGCGATACACCCCAAAAGCAAGTCACACGCTATTGGCATATGAAAAATTGGACTGTTGTTTAACACATTATCAACACCTTATCTATAATCTATCTGCTATTTAGAGCCGTGGGGGTGGGGAAAATATAAATAATTCCGTAAATGTGCCTTTCTTTTATTATCGAATAGATTCATATTCTGTAACATGAACGAATGAAATACTCGTCACATCGGACCATTCGGTTTTCGTCCCTATCTTTTATTTCAACAAGAAAAAAAAAGATAATACACTGATCAAAATTCTGAATTAATCACGTTTGTTTGCTAATTTTCTTAGTTTTAATACTATTTGAGAATAGTTGTGAGATAAGTGGTTTTTACCAATAGTTTGTTATATATTTATTTTTTCGCTAAAATTGATACATATTTAGAGAGTAACCCTCCTTATATGAAAACAATGTGCTGATAAAACACATAACAGGGAATATACACCCGATTCAAGACACGTTATGCAATGAATTCACTGCATCTTAGGACTTTTGAATTCCTCACGTAACACATATTACTCAGCAGCATTTTACAGAGCTGTTCACAACCAAAGACGAGAGCGCGCGCCTGCCTTACTTCAAAACTTCAAAAATTGAGAACGGGCTGAATGAGTATTACATTTTTTTCTTCAAGTTCAGTTAAACAAATGAAATAATTGATCAAAAGCGGCACTAATTTAAATTATTTCAAAACATGCCTAAGTACCCAGTTGTATAAGCGTTACATTTTTTTCCCTAAGAAAACACGTTTACAATTCGTTCATGCAATCGTTATTTTGCAGTTCAATGGTATCTCCAATCAAGCTTGAAATAAACGAAACAGTAAGACATTTATTGACATATTCTTAGGTGGGTACTTAGGAATTTTGACTAGTTAAATAAGTGTTGAACTTTTAGAATAGCATATAATTCGTAATCTCATTCAAGTTAATCAGTTAATCAAATGTGACATTTGAAATGATTATGAAATCTCATACTGTCAAATAGTACATGTTATTTCTCTTCAAGAGTGTAAATTGAATGTTGTTTAACGGCTCATCAACACAGTACAGGTTATTTAGAGCCGTCCCAGAGAGAGGGGAAGGATACATAGGAATCCGGGAACCTGCCCTACTCTTATTATCGAATAGATTCCTATGGTTCTTTAACGTGCTCGGTTGATAGACCGATACACGGGACCGCCCGGTTTACGTCCCCATCCGATGGACGAGGCTAAGGAAAAGTGTCTTGCCCAAGAACACACTGACGGAATCTTCAAGAGTGTGTTGTATGTATAAATTGACGTATTTCTTATCTTTTTAACATTCTATCATAAGATCAGAATAAAGGAGACATTCAAGTAAAGAATAAAATACATATTATAGAGATTTATACGATTGTCATTTAATGGAATCTAATTTGGTTTACGTAAAATGTTGCTTAAATTAAAACTGGTTAAAAAATACATATTTTAATTGTTCTGTTTTTTTCGGTATCCCTTTTTTTCTTCGCCCCTGTCAACATTATTTTCCTCGGGTAGAAAATATCCACTGTCACCCTCACTGGGATGCAAAATTTGTAAATTTTTGCTGGCTATTTTGCCCGAGATACAACTCAACTAATATGCATCGTAAAGGACAAGTTCGTTTGGCATATAAAATACTAATAGAAAAATTAAATGCTTCAACCGATACATGTATATACAAATATCGTCTTACAATGCGCAGAATGTATCATGTATCGAGATAACATCACCGATATTGTTTTCCCGGTTCCTAAATGACATTGAACATCATCTGCAACCCCATTTAACAGTTGGTATCACAATAGAACACATTCCTATATATATTTTATTATTTGCCGACGACGCCGCAATATGTTCGGAAACAAAAGAAGGCCTACAAGAATCTCTAAACAATCTAGAAAATGAAACTAAATGTTAATATCGAGAAAACAAAAATTGTAGTTTTTAGAAAAGGCGGAGCTCTTAGGCAAGAAAACTCATGGACATTTTCTGGAACGTTGATCGAGGTAGTAAACAGTTTCAATTATTTAGGCATAGCACTATCCAGCGGTGGTTCATTCATACCGTGCAATGAATTCCTTGTTAAGACTTGAGAGAAATATGGAAATCTCAATTGACAGTATGTTTAATCTTTTTCATTCATACGTACTGTCTATTTTAAATTATGGCTGCGAGGTATGGGGACACATCAAGGCCGACAATATAGAACTGGCTCTTAAACAAAATTGTAAATGGATACTAAATGTTCAATCATCAACACTCGTTCTACGCAGAAGTCGGTCGATATCCATTATACATTTCACGATATATACGAATCATCAAATACTGGCTAAAAATGTACGGTAATAAATATAATAATAACATATTAAAAACCATTATCAACAAAAAAATATATGAGATAAATGGCAATCCCCGCATTATAAACTGATCTACAAAAGTACGAGATATTCTACAAAACTCGGGATTCATTGAGATTTGGTTGTACCCAGAATCTGAAAATAAATAACTTTACTCCATTACTACTTAATCGCCTAAGAGACATATGTGTCACACAATAGCGCACTGATATGACACTCTGTTCATCATTATACATATATAGGGAATTTAAATCCAGTTTTGAAAGATCACGTTATCTTAAAATTCTAGATATTTGAAATATAGAAATATGGTCGCTAAAATCAGATTTTCTTCAATCTCATAAATTATCCATAGAAACAGGTCGACACAGAAATATTGAAAAAAAACCAAAAGAAATGCTCATTATGTACTTTAAATGATATTGAAGATGAATATCACTTCATTCTTATTATCATGATTTGAGAAAATCCCACATACCAGCATATTTTACAAACCTCCCAAATAGGTTTAAGTTCACTAATCTTCTAAATACAGATAAAAAATCACTAGTGATAAACTAGCAATGTTTTGTAAGAAAGCCTTTAAAATAAAGATGGTGCATTAAATAAACAATAGGGTTGCGCTTATATTTAACATGGTAATATATTATTTTGTGTAAATGATAACATCCAAGAATAACGCTCTCACTTCAGTCAACTATTATTCGTTTTCTGTCAACTTTATTATAGTTGTCTACATGCATGCATTGGAACCATGATTTTGTATGACGATGAGCTGTATATGTTAAAGGCCCTGGTAGGGAGAGATTGGAGGTGTGTCTAGATATACATGCCTGGTATTACAGTGAATGACTCTAAAAAGAGCACTGTGTGTAAACAACTGTCACTGGATGCAGACGACAGAAACAGAATGTACTTACAAATCAGCTAGGAGTAAACATTTTCAATCTAATGACTCCAAACTACTAGTATATATTTTCTGTTTATTTTATTGGAACTGTGACAGTTTTTTTCATTATTATTTATGTTTTACCCTCTAGTTACTCTTTTATTTTAATTTAATATCCACTGCACTGTGTGTAATATAAAAAAAATGCTATGAACTTTTTGCGCCAAATTAATGTAATCTGATGACTAAACAGAAATTCACACTGCCAGCAAATATTTCATGACACAAATTATCATTGTTAATGAAAATGAATTGCCAATTATAGTTGGTCTGGAGAAATAGCGTATCTATAAAGCAGTACACAAGATATGCGTATTATTCAGACATTTATGTTAGGATGACATTGTGTTGGGAATAAATATTCAAAAATAAAGCAAATTATTGTTAGGAATGGCTGGACATGATGGAGATAATAAGATAATGAACTACATTGTATATAGTTATGACTAAGGAACATACATCACTGAGCCTAAGGAGGGAATATTCCATTATCATGGGTGGGATATAGAAGTGCATGATGATGTTTCTGATTCTGATATGAAAATAGTAGAGATGATTTGTTATCTTCGAACATATGAATAGCCACAGATACAAACATTCCATATCAGAGTATTTAGACACAATTATAACTACTGCCTATCTCTAGGCCATAATACTGCGTGTCGTCTGCCGTAAACACTACCACGGGTATTTGTGTACACTTCTCGGTTCATAACCCCAAAGACTCCTCCCCTATATTTTCAAATTTCTGTCAGTTGGGTTTAAAAGAAATTGGAACTAGGAATAAAAAATACGCTTTCACAAATATGTTTTACCAATACACTTGTTTAATATCAGTTTACTTCTGTGCCAAATATTTAAATTTTTTATGAGGTGGTATGTTCAATATTTTGAAAAATGCCTCCCTGATTTAACCATGTATAAATTTAAATGAAAAACCTGCCCCAGCTCCATGTTATGGCTTTTATACGGCCGTTGGACCTTTAAGTCGAAATATATGTTCTGTTCTGCTCTGATAACATTGATAAACGTTTTGCAGGTGTAAAGCAAAATTACTTTTTTTTTAAAATTTATTTCGACAATACAAGCTATAATAACGCATATATTGACATTGAATACTTTGACATTCAATACACGTTATAACACACACAAATCCCGTCAACGTCATTCAAATATCTATATGACAAAACCATTTGAAGTACCTTTGTTTTGATTTTCGATCAACTTGCCTTAAAACATTAAAATCAATATTCGAATAATATATATATATATATATAGTTTTAAAGACACCAGTTTATTGGGTCAAAAATCATTTTTACAATCGATATAGTGGGTCCTTATCTTGCTATTGGGTCCTCAATCTGCCTATTGGGTCTTGTCCCATTTATTCAACGACCCAATAATACATTCATGTTTAACAGAACTACATTTACCTAATTAGGCCTCTCGCACATAACTTATTTTACACGTTTATTGGGCCCCTGAGTAGGGGTTATCTCCCCTTGACAGTTTGCTAAGTGTGTATATATACTGTTTATCCAATCAGAGTTCAGGTCAGAGTTCAGGACACAATACATTGGGAAATTCACAATGACCCAATAAACTAGTGATGCGGTATATATAAACAAAAATTAACAAGACTCAGCAAAAATGTTGGGTCAGACCCAGTATTATGGTTTGAGAATAAAAGGCGTTAACAGTTGAATTACCCGTTTAGTTAGGACTATATAGGGATACGTAAGTACCTTTAGGTGTACTTATTTCATAAAAAAATACCAAACACGTAATACACACTATTTCAGGGTGGTCCCAATAAATGTGTTCAAATTGAGAGACCCAGTATCCTAGTGACTTTAAGTATATATATATATATATATATATATATATAAGCTATATCAAAGCTATATAAAAGCTATGTTTATTTCAAAGCTATATCTAGCTGAGTTCTTCCGGTACAGTTCAGTGTCCGGCACTAATACTTCACTTCCACGAATTCACTTCCACGTTAGTCGTCCCGGTACCATACTTCCGTTGACGTGGTTTCCTCGCGCCGCCAACTCGCACGACCTTTTCCGGCGATGGCTCAATCCCGGTAGTCCATATTGGGTGAAGTTTTCCGTATCAGCGTACTAGGCCCTCTTGTCTAGCGTCCCCGTGTCTACCGCCTGGTCTGTTGCTCAAATAGCGAATGATGTAGTTCTCGCGTCCTATGACGGCGTTCTCCACCTACGGCTCCCGACAATACTCTCTACGTGCGCACCTAGCGTCTATATGGCTACAAAATGTATACTCAGTCTTACAATGTGACCACGGCATGTATTCTACAATAGCACTAAGGTATCACCATACCTAATAACTGATTGCAAAGCAATCTTTATTCAGAATAATAAACCCGAATTCTAAACCTTCCTCGAATTAACATTATGAAAAACTTTGACAAAACGTGTAATACAATGTAATTTAACGACAATGAAATCTCACAATTATAGATGTAACTCAAAACTTACAACATAATAATTCAACCATGAACATTTGAAATCCCGTAAACATATTATAGGCTATAATGGTACAGCGACCTCAGAGGGATGATGCCACAATAATCTATCAGACAATAATTTGTTAATATATCCTGGCGTTTGAAAACGTACTAGAAATAAAGCCAATATCCTGCTAAACTATCTTTGGTTTTCACCGGCAGATATTTACTACAACAATTTAAATATGACACTAATTTACAACAAACAAAATAGATTCGACTTACCCCGTGCCGTTATGGTACTGGTCACTACTACCCCGGAAAATGTTTTGCGATCCTGTGACCACGTCTTATCATTTCGACACCAATTTATACAGCCACTACACGTACCTATCATGTTCTCCCAGACTGGTTGTAATGCACATAGTGACGTAGTTTTGAACTCTATCTTATATAAGCAATATATGCATTTAGTTAGGCCCGCACTGGTAAATACTGTAGAGCAAATTTAATAAAATTACACAGATTGTAAAATCATAACTTTATTAATTTTTGATGGATTTTGATGAAATAAAAGCCAAAACAACTTATTCTTTATCAATAGAATGAACCTTGTAAACGATCTATTATTAGATATACGCATCGATTAAAAGTGATGCGCTTGGCAAATGTCTATCAAAAGTCCTATTCAAAATCAGGGAAAATGAGTTCCCGACAAATACAATTAAAAACTCTAAGTAAATATGCACTCATTTTGTTAAAATTTATAATTATGATTTTTTCTTTCGAATACTAGATTGATGAACAGTAGTGCCTTCAGCACCGCTAGTCTAGTCAGTTGCCAATTCGGCCGAAATTGCGAACTGGAAGCCAGGACGCAGTTGACAGTTCGCAATGTGAATAACGAACTGCGAACTACTTCAGCTATATAAAATATTTTTGTTTAAAATACTTCATTTAATGTTGGTTTCTTTTGGAATGTTGAACAGTCGTGGCTTCAGCACCGTTAGTTTAGCCAGTTGCCAAATTCGGCCGAATTTCGAACTGTGAGCCAGGACGCAGTACGCAGTTCGCAATTGGAATAACGTACTGCAAACTGTTTCAAATATATAACAACATTTCCGTTTTATTTATAATTATGATTTTTTTCTCTAGAATACTTCATTTGATATTGTTTTCTAGTGTGATGATGAACAGAAGTGTCGATTAGCCAGTTACCAATTCGGCCGAATTGCGAACTGGGAGCCAGGACGCAGTTCACAGTTCGTAATTCTTATAACAAACTGCGAACTACTTTAGCTATATAGCAACATGTACGTTTTCTTTTAGTTTCTTTAAAATGCTTCATTTGATATTGTTTTCTATTGGAATGTTGAACTGTAGTGCCTTCAGCAACGTTAGATAAGCCAGTTGCCATTTGGGAGCCAGGACGCAGTTTGCAGTTCGTAATTCTTATAACAAACTGCGAACTACTTTAGCTATATAGCAACAAGTACGTTTTCCTTTTTTTCTTTAAATTTCGAATAGCGAACTAAGACACTACTTAAGCTATATAACAACACGTCCGTTTTTATTTATAATTATGATTTTTTTCTTTAGAATATTTAATTTGATATTGGTTTCTGTTGGAATCATGAACAGTAGTCCCGGGAACATAGTTTTGCCAGTTTTTTAAGCTCTGCTGAATTAGTTATTCACATCTTGTCATAATTGTGAATCATCCTGTTAAATTTCATAACAATCCGAGTAAACTGTGGGAGGAGACTACATAAACAATGTTCAGGACGGACGGACGGACATACGGACAGACAGACGGACGGACACTCCTACCCATTATGCCCCCTCACCATTCAATAACGGGGGCATATAAATCCGTTTTAACCGAGTTACTGCATTAAAATTGATATATATATATATATATACATATATCAATAATCATGCTAGGGATCTGTCTTTAAACTAAAATCATATTAAAATGAAGACATTTTGCTAAAAATGAAGAAAATGTAAGTTTATCCATTTTAAACCTCGCAATACTATCTTTCGTTCTAAGACAATAACCTGTCATCGCTGCGTACAGATTCCCCAGGAGTGGTAAATGTTTATAAATTGCTCAGGATATCAGCTTCAAAATTATCAGATGAATCGATTCCCCTCCTTCAACACTGGCATTTTAGACTTAAATTGACCACCATTAAAACTAGAGACAAGGCCGGGTACTTTGCACCGAAACATTCAAGTTAATCAAATCTGATTATAAACTACAGAAAACGAAATATTTACTCATCGAATCGTCAAAAATATCTAGATCAGGGTATCACATACGGGCACTTCCGGTAGACAGGTACCTGCATTAGATAGCAATGCCATCCAAAGCTATAGAAACAACACGAATACAATGAAAAGTAATAATAAAACAATTCATATCAATCGAAATAATATAAAAGTATACAATAAAAAGGTTATTGCATTTAAATGAAGAAATATTACTTGGAACTCATTCTTTTGGTACTCTGGGTGACGAGCTCAATAACCTATAATACTGATGAAGTTTTGCTAATATCCTGCGATATAATGTCGAAAGACCCAAGTACTGGCGTGGTCACTTTGTCTAGCTCTCCGCAAGCGCCTCTACAAAGTATTGAACATTTTACTTTTTCAACAGTACGACCACAAATCATTGTACAGTAAATGATATGCTTTCTAAGACGGTTTAGCAATCATGGAACAGTCGCAAATTAGAATTTAACAGCTCAACTTTAGCCGCTCCAGAATATACAATTTACGACACTTAAACAACTATCAACAATACAGTTTAAATACAGTTAACCCTGTATGTCTACATAGCATGTATACACTTTGCACTACGTTTAATATGCATATTATGAAATGTAGCTAATGCAAATCGCAACCCCCACTCCCCCACCCCCTACTCCCACTCACAACCCCTCCCCATGTACTAACAGATCGGTTTTACCTGTAAAAGGAGCTAATACCGCACCAGCACCGAAACCGGCAACGAGACCCAATATGCCAAACTGCTTTTTATCTCCTGCTTTATTGTCCATGGCAATCGCTGCGTTCTCCAACCTTACTGCTGCTTCGTTTAAGGTCTGTATATTCCGTTCACAAGTTTCAATAGTGGTATTCAAAGAGTCTATTTCTTGGATAACACTCTCTAACTCTTCCTTTTTGGATTTTATCTGTGCATCATAACCATATGTATCCATGTTGGTAGGAATGGACGCACACTCTACTGGTACCTGTTGGTTAAATTACATGTATACGTTACTGAAAATTACTGCAAGTTTTAAATGCAATGTGTTACTATTGTTTCTATATACCACTGAAAAAAAAACGATATCTGTTGTATTATACACAAAAAAGATAGAGTTATTTTTCAAACATTTGTACCGATACTATTACAACAGATGCCCCGGCGTCAAAATTACATCACAACTGCATATATGGTATGAAAGAAAAGGGATATTTCGAAATGGCGCTAAAACGTAAACGTCTAATATTGAGCAAAATACGGTGATGTATTTACGCTAACGGACATTACTTTACGTCATTAAAACATGTTCGATTCTGGCAAAAACTGAATTAGGAAGTGTCCCGAAATTGAAAGACAGTGACAGATATATATATAGCTTTTTATGTTCACATCGTAAATATATGTTTACATGTATTATTAAACGGAATGTTGCTATTTCCAGATGACGTTATTTTAGATTTATATATACTTCAGGCCAAAAGATTTGCACGGTTCATAAAATATAACAATTTATTTTTCTAAACATACCCAAGAAGTATAGAAACTGGCGGTACCAGTGCAGTTTTTTCATCGGGAGTTTGTTGCAGTGAGTCAGTAAGCCAACCGGCAAATTTAAAACTCATTGCAACTCCCCGATGAAAAAACTCCCCTGGTACCGCCAGTTTCTATACTAATTTTAAATAATTGACAATAACGACTTGCTACTTTTTTAACCAACCCCAAATAAAACAACTACAGATCGGGTAATCAATATCTTTCAAACCCAAAACCGCAGATGTTTTGGCTCCAGTTGTTAAACAAAGTTGGAACCCCAGTTTGTATACTACCCGCAAATAATTGATCTTGCTACTTTTTTGGAAGTGTGCAACTATTTTATTTTGGGTGTATACTTTTTTCGAAGTTTTCAAATCACACTTTTATATCTTGAATATCCTTAAACGGTACCCAACTATTTAAATCCTCATTGTAACCCTTCCATTTAATCAATGCTTGTTTCTGTTTGTAATCACGTCGTATTACTTTTTGAATTCTGAAAATTTCTTGATCAGCTTTTAACATTTCCAATTCATAGAAGCTTCCATGAATATTTTGGTTGTTCAAATCTTTTATTTTGTACGCCATAGGATTTGTATATTGAATTTTATCAATAACAAATATTTCTTCAGTCCAATTTGGAGTATAACCTTATTCAAACGTTTATATTTGCTAATTCTCACCTTGTCTCCCATTTTGAACTTTGGCAAAGCTTTATTTATTTTCATCTTTTCGTACAAGTTGAAATGCATTATTCTTTTATTTTTCTCAGCGCTGGCCTCTATCGGTGTCATTTTAATACTCCGGTGTTTTGTATTATTGTATTTATCAAACATCGCCTGTAGCACATCTAAATATGTATTTGTATTGTTTGCTGTGAAATATTTCCACATCCTCTCTTTCAATGTCCGGTTAAATCGTTCAATTATTACAGCTTTTCCGAAATTAAACGTGTAATTCATTTTAATATTATTATCATCAAGGAATTGCTTAAACGTCTTGTTATAAAACTCCACACCTTGATCAATCCAGAGCAATTTACAGTGTCTTCCTGCATTTATAATCATTTGGAAAGCTTTTGTAATTTCTATACCAGTTTTATTCGGGACATGCATAACCCAAGCAAATTTACTAAATACATCAATAACAGTGAGCAGGTATTTGACACCTTTATTATATTTTGAAAACGATTGCATATCAACCAAATCAGCCGACCATATTTTATCTATTTCATTAACAATCACGCGGCGATGAGTGAACTTTCTTCGTATAGGTTTATGAAGTTCATCGGCTAGTGTATCAGTCCATCTCAACGCCTTTTCTTGTTTTTTGGCTCTTCAAGTTCTAGTTTATATTGTGCACTAATTACGGGCTTGGTTATCGAATTCTTAGCGAGTTTTTCTCCAAATGATTTGGATTTGCTCGTTTTCAAACCGGCCAGCATGTTTTTAGCACACATTGATTTATTACTAGGGCTTTCTTCATAACTGTAATCGTGATCTTTACAAACAGCATCTAATTCATTTAATGGTTCTCCACTGTCAAGCGGATTATCCGGACCACAATATTTATAACCAGGAAGCGTAAGCACCTTTTTGGGTAGCAAAAGAAGCAAAGCTTTATGGATATCAATGTTTCCACCTTGTGTACTTTTAACAAATTGCAAGAAGCGCATGTTGCTTTTAACATTCTTCTGCCATTTTTTGTTAAAATATACTGAGGATTAACATTTTCAGTAATTATCTTTTCTTCCACACAGTAACTCATATATAATATGATTAGACTAAACTTTGTTTTTCAAAATATGATCGTATTATGTTTTCATTTTCCACAGGTTTGTAAGGTTTTGATATTTTATAAAGAATATCGTACATACTGTTTCCTTCTTGCAACTTTTTGACAAAGTACAGAAAGAAATATCCACACGAGACACTCGTTTTATCTTGGTACTTGATATGTTGTATTTTATGTTGGGTATGTACGTTAAAACTTATTTTGGTGGGCTCAAGCCAAACGGATCAAAATAATACTCATTACAAGTGTTAGTAACAAGTCCAGTGTGTACCAGGTCCAGTATAATCATCAAGATTAATAATACCACATTCTTGTTTAATTTGTGTTGTTGGTAATTTGTTCTTGCTAAACACTCCCCTAAAGTTTTTAATGCCTACTGCCTAACCCACTTTATTATGTCCAAGTTAGAAATAGGCTCGTTTTTGAAAATTAATTTTTTTTTACGAATGGGATACTTCTATATGGTCTAAATTGTGAATCTACTTGTAAACCTTTGCCTATTCTCAAGCCTTTTCCTTTTCTGCCCACTTGCAAACCTTTCCCGTCAAGCTGCTTATAAGAGATCCAATTAATGGAATCCCTAATGATCCGAGCAATCCAAAAAATCCCCCATCTTGCTGTTGATATCTTGTCAGTTTAATAGGGCAGCAACCTTTTGACTTTATTATCTTTTGTCTTTGCAATGGTGTTAACACACCCGATTTATGAAGTGCTTGTTTTTTTACTGCTAGTGATAGTTACCATTCCATTCCGAATAGTTTACCAATTCCAGTACTCGCCAGACCACTAAGTCCTCCTGTTGCCAGAGGTCCTAATACTTTCGGAGCGAGTCTAGCAACTATCGGCAATATCGTTTTAGTCAACAAACCAATTAATGCCCCCAAAAAGCCTCCATTTTTGGACTGAGATCTCATCTGCGATTTTGATATATTCACATCCAATCCATATCCGTTGGATTTAGCTTTGTTAATATTGTTAATCTGAATAGCTGTCAAAGGAAAATCCCCAGTTAGTTGATTATTCTTCAGCCTGAGCGTTAATTCACTTTTGTTTTCATATGCTTTTGCCAGACTTCGTTTCTGGCCATCTGTCAAATCTATCGAATACTTTACGTAAGTCATATATATTATAGGTTAGATTAAACTATCACCAATTCATTTCCAACAGTATCAATAACTACATCTTCGTCGTAGAGAACCAGAGCATAAACTTTATAAAGAGCCCTCGGGGGATATTTAGCTTATATTTCAAATTTAGTTGTTTTGGATCAATACTGACTTCATCACACTTGTAACTTAAATAGAAATATAGCATTCCGAAAAGACTTCTAAAATTACCTACATTGAGTAAAGTTCCAGTGTTTTTATCATTTTGTTTGTAAGAATAATTAATAACATCTCTAAATATCCGTATAATATTATGATGGCTGTATTCAGTTTCTGGATAATATACACCGTTTTCAACTTCCAGTCTAGCTGATTGTAAATAGCAATTAGTATTAGCAGCATTTACCTTAAACGTATCCAAAAGATGAGGATTTTGTGCTTGAGAAGAACTCTTGTCTGATCTTTGCAAATAAACAAAAACATGTTTTGGACTTCTAACACCAGCTGTAATTCTAAATACAGATTCAGTTGCTTGGGTACTTCCAGTTTCTTGCATCATTTCACGAAGATAAGTCCATCTTGTTGATGTCATATGATTTGACATAACATAAGCCAAACCATCTGAGTTAAATATCATTTTAGGTATCCACAGAACTAATTTATTAATAACCACCCGGCCATCATCACTAGCAGCTTTGAAAATCAGCACATCATCAGCCGCCAGTTGTAAGTTAATCTGAATTTGACTTGGGGGCAGCATGTTTGTTTCCAAACCTTCAAAGAAGGAACATTTGTTTAATGGAATTATAGAATCAACTTTTTTATTAGTTATAATTAAAGCATGACGAATAGCAAAACCCTGATTATAACCAGCTTGAGCATCTCGAGATTCTGCCACAGCTGTATCATCCAAATAAAAGTATTCATTTGTTCCGGTTGTTTTTGCATAATCGCCAGACATTTCATGTAAACTTTTAACGTTAACAAATCTATGAAGATTATTTCCATCATAAACTGTTTTTTTCCATTTTGTTTTACCTGCATTTGATCAATCAATGAAGCTGCATCGTTAATTAGAGCAATTTCATCGGCGGCTGCAAAAGTAGCTCCATCGAGAAGCTTGTTTACTTGAAAACTGATATCAAAAATGCGTTATACCAATCAAAGTAAGAACTTCTATCATTTAACGTAAATTGATAGCCACTTTTCATTTGCCTGGTATTATTTCCAGGTCTAGTTATGGGGGTATCTAATTGAATAGGTACATGTTCATATCTAGTATTATACGTATCACTTCGAAACATCTATGTATTCTAGTAATTAGATTAAATTAATCGTTTAATTCTGGCATGAATTCCTCTTCCGGATAGTAATCTGTTAATTTTTGCATTTACATCTTCTTCAATGATATTATCAACCACAATATCTTTTGTGGCAGCTTTTGTAAGTTCTTTTGGTTTAGGTTTAATAACCGAAACTATTATATCAGCAGCCATTTTACCTACTTCATCTCCAAGTTTTTTAGAACCACTCTCTATGATTTGTTTTCCAGCAGTTTCTAATGCTTTCTTGCCTGCTGTTTTTACAGACTCACTAAATATCTTTGAGACAACCTTTGAAAAAATGTCAAGTATACCAGCTCCAGTTAATCTGTCAACTTCAGTATAGGTTCCCGTATTAGTATCATAAGCTTTTAATCGCGTCATATAACATATGTTAGACAAAACGTAAGTTACTCAACTACATTAATACTTTCAAAACAAATCGAAAAGATGTATGAACTCCGTTGAGATTAATAATTGTACCGGAGAAAACGGTTAAGTAAATATTAATACTTTTAATGATCGTTTTGTTTACTCCGCAGAACCCGACTCTTATCGGTTCATCTTTGAAAGGATATGACCTTGTAAGGTCGGCTGTACTTATTTCGTAAATAACATCCCCATATGATCCATCAACAATATAATTACTTATCAAATCACAGTGGATATATAAAGTATCAATATAATGTGTTATGTTTGGTACTACTGTTCCAAATTTAGTTTCTCTAATAACCGCATCTTTGTCAAACCCAAACAAAGTGTGAAAGTTTGATTCTCTCAAATCAAGCATAAAATTATTATGAATGGTAACTAAACATTTGAAGCTTGATAAATCAAATTCAATTCTTATTGGGACAGGTGGGTCATCAATCAAATCACCGTTTACAGTCAATGTTTCTTTTATATAATTATCGATATCAGCATAACTGTAATTCCTATTTGTAAAAATAATTGCTTTTGGATCTTTATCTTTTCCATTGTGATACCTTATCACTTTGTTATTAAACTCCTCGCTAATATTATACCATGAGTATGTCATAGAATTAATTTTATCGAGTCCAATGCCATATTGTTTGTTCTTGTCCAGTATCAATGGCCTTTCAAATACAGTTGTAAAATTACTCGGTGTATTCGAGTTATTAATTATTGAAGCTCTTTCTGATGATAATACAATTTTTTGTTCCATTATATATATAAGTAGATAAAATTAATCACCTATATAAAACACTTTAAAACTGGATTTTTTAAAATTAAAAACTTGAGTAGTGTCATATTTTATGATTGTAAAGATGGCCCAATATTGAGATTTTGGAAGATATGCTTCAAATGTTTCTTTTAGTATTCGTTTACCATTTTCTATTTTTGGTTGATAAGATGGTTCCCGTTCACCTGCATTAAAAAAGCTAAAATATTATATAACAATGTCTGTATTTTCAACAGTATATGCAAGGTCTTCTTCAACTATATAACGCCCGGGTTTTACAATTGTTACGCCACTACCACCAGGAATTTGTGTAGCATATTCTCCGCTTCTTACAAATGAGCTATATTTGAGAGTAAATGCTTTGAGAAAAGTTAAGCAATGGGAGGCTATTGGTCCCAGTTTTCCTGTTGGGTGTGATGCATAACCATTGTTATCTTGAATAATACATTTTCTGCCACCTATTGTAGCTTAAATATTCTACTTTTGCTTTCAACTCATTAATTATGCGAAGAATTGCTGTGTGGCGACTATCAGACTTTTGATTAAACTCTTTCAATGAAGCTATTTCACCATCAAAAGCTTTGCTCCTTTCATCCTGGGCAGCTTTTAATTGCTTTGAAACATCATCAATAGCAGTCTCAAGTTTATCAGTGTCAACCAGTTTGTTCAGAGCAGTTTCCAGCGACTTACCGTCAACCATTTTCTTTTTGATGTCCTCAAACTCTTTGTCGATATTGTCAACGTAAGTGCTTGTCTGCCCATTTAATATTTTTATTTGAGTTATTTCAGCAGTAAAAGCAGTTCTCATTTGTGTTGTAGCAGTAGTAATAGCGGCTTCAAGTTCATTGTTATCAACCATTTGTTTATTGATTTCTCCAATCCGTGTATTTATATTTTGAACACCATATCTTATTTGTTCACTTAATTTCTTGTAGTTTTCGCTATATTTCAATCCATCTTCTTTCTTTTCTAACTCTTTTAAAGCATCACCTAGAAGTTTTATTTCATCTTTTAAACCGTTTTGAATTTCAATCATTTTTTCACGGTTTGTTTGTAATTGCTTTTGTATCAGACTTATATTGTCACCAACACCTGTTGTTAAATTTTTCATCATGCCTGGAATTTTATCAATACTATAATCACGTATTATCTTTGCTACTCTTCTTTGAGTAAATTGTCTTGTTGCTATATCATCTGCTTTTTCTGGATTGCCAACATTGGTAATCCTATTTTTATCCACGTTGAGATCACTTCTCAGAACATTTTCCTAGTTTTTACCCTTATGAAGATAATTAACCAGATGTTTCTTTTTTGCATTCTCATACAGCACAATACCACAATTTGTAATATTAACACTGCCAGTAGTAACTTCCTCACCAAGATCGTTAAAAAGTCCCATTATATATACTATATTTACATTAAATTTCACCGTTGAAGTTACGCCTTACTAACTTTCTAGGACGATCAAGATATAGAAAATGGTACTGTTTGTCAGTTGCTTTTCTGTACTGTTCTTTGCTAACACCTTGTTCGTTGGAAAGCATATCCAGCTCACGATTAACTGGAGTCGCGAAGAAGATGTAGTGAGAACAGTTCAAACGAATGTCTGGGAGTTTTGTAATAAAATTGTGACAAGTAAATCACACAACAATTATTATGCCTGCCTTGGACGAAATAATCAACAATATCATTTTGGTTACGCTCGCAAACATAATCATCAAAAGTAGCTATCTTTTGAGTATCAGAATCCAAATCATCGACAGGGATAACTTGATCATTCGAACACTCCAGTATATCTTCGACTGGAATTTTATTCTTTTTTGCTATCTTTTCAAGTTTTTGTGACAAGACCTGGTACTTTGACTGCTCCAAGTCTTTAGCAAATAAATAAATCTTATTGTAGTAAACTAAAGGTTCAGCAACATGTCATCTAATGTGTTTGTCTTGCCAGATCGTGAATTACCATATACAAGCATTCTAAAACAACAGTCTGGCATGAAGTTCCATATCTGCTTGAAATTACCGTTGTCTGTCTTCATATCATAGTTTGGAATTTCCATTATATTAATACTTGGATAATACTCAACTAATCTTAACTCATGTTATTTTATTCTAACCTATAGTATACATGTCCTTGTTAAAGGTGGAGAGAATTAGCGAATAAAATGAAAATATCGAATAATCTTGTTAAAGAATATGAAAATAAATTTATTCAAAAAATACTAGAAAAAGGAGCTAGTCGTGAATTATACATATATAAAGAAATATTTAAACCGGTTACTAGTGAATTAAAAGATCAGTCAGCACAGTTAACTAAGCAGTTAGCTACTCTTCCAGAAATAAGTCAGCAGTTAGCTACTCTTCCAGAAATAAGACAGCAATTAGCCACTCTTCCTAAAGCTATAGATGAGGAAGTACAAGAAAGAGAAATGTATCAGGTCACAAACCACTATTGTTTTGGGGCTACTGATTGGCTGAAAAAAGTATAGGGTGTATTAGGGTATATCTTTTTCGAAAGAGCTATTTTCTGATTGGGTAGAATTGCCTTAATCATAACTGATGTACATAAAATGTCAAAATAATATGTGTAGGTGATAAAAAAAAATAAAAATGTAATTGTTCTTGCATCTGGGCTATTTTATTGAGAAAATTGCAGGTATAGTAAATTGTCAGAAATTCACATTTATTTGCTGCGTGCCTGACGGTCATCACCGTCATCAAACCGAAAGTAGGTGAAAACAATACAAAAGCCCCAATTGTTTGCATTTTTTTAAGTGAGTCTAGGATAGTTCTTGAAAATAAAGTAACCTAAAAGGTTCCCTTGGATGTGTATAATGTGTTTTAGGGCCAAAAGGCTATAATGTAACCCTATGTAAAATTCAATAGTGGTATATGACCTAAAGCTAGATTCTGCATAGGGTAAAAGTGAAAATAGACTTACTTTTTTTCTAACACAATGATTTGAAAGTGTGAGAAATGTTGAATTATGTTGTATTTTGACTTTTCTTGTAACTTTTTTAATGATTTTTAAATATTTGAAAGTTTTATGATGCAATATAGGTAATTTAAATTCTTTTGTTAGGGTTGTGGACACAAAATTAGCCATACCTGACACCTGGTGCACAAAATTGGCCTGTAATGCACCTATTTGACACAATTAAAAGTATATCTAGTAAGTTTTATTCATTTCTGAGGGCTCTGCATACATTTTTTGGCAAAAATGTCAGAAAGCGACAAGCTGCGTCTGTCTGCTAAGATGTCGAAACGGCGCTAATGTCTGTTTTGAAAAAGATGTTGAGGTAATCTCTGACTCTGAGTTCATCGCGTCTTTACGGTTAGTGTTGATATTCAAATATTTTATGCGGTTTAATACATTTTACAAATTAAATAATTTAGTTGGCAAAAAATATGACATTTTCCATTTTTTTTTAAAGTTTTTTTCTGCCCCACCCCCTTCATTTTAATGGATTTTAATGAATTTTCATGGATCTGTACTGTCAACAGTGCTTTTTGGCTGCATGGTTGCATGAAAATGACCTGTAAAGGTGGCACAAACAATATCTAATAAAAAAATACATTAAATTGTACAGTTACATGTAATCTTGTGTAATGAGCATATTGTAGAACATGGCATGGCCTTAAAAATGGAGTTGGGGAGGATATTCTCAGAATTATTTTTTGTCATTTTTAAAGTGAAAAGTAGCATTTTCTTGATAGTTTCACATATAGATACTGCTGCATTATGTTAATTAATCCATTTGAAGGCAGATTTTGAATATATACAAAAACAGTGGCATTTTTATGGTAAAATCTGCTATTTTGAGCCCTGAAAATCACAAATATCATTTTTCAGTAGAAATGATTTTCAAGAGAGCTTCAACTGGTTGAAAATCACATGTTATTGATAAAATCAATTCAAAATCACTTTATTTGAAACAAATGATTGGAACGGTTGTCGAGATAGGGCATTTTGAAGATTCTGGATTTACGCGTAAAAATCGCATGAATTCGACATCAGCCGAAGCCCTTTAAAGCCCTCATATTTTGTAGAAAAGTGTTTTTTTCTAAAAAACAAAAGACACCATTTCCTCAGAATGAATGTATGAAACAATTTAGCAAGAAAAAACAAACTTCAGTTAGGTTTGAATGTCTATTTAGGACACAAACCACTATTGTTTTGGGGCTACTGATTGGCTGAAAAAAGTATAGGGTGTATTAGGGTATATCTTTTTCGAAAGAGCTATTTTCTGATTGGGTAGAATTGCCTTAATCATAACTGATGTACATAAAATGTCAAAATAATATGTGTAGGTGATAAAAAAAAATAAAAATGTAATTGTTCTTGCATCTGGGCTATTTTATTGAGAAAATTGCAGGTATAGTAAATTGTCAGAAATTCACATTTATTTGCTGCGTGCCTGACGGTCATCACCGTCATCAAACCGAAAAGTAGGTGAAAACAATACAAAAGCCCCAATTGTTTGCACTTTTTTAAGTGAGTCTAGGATAGTTCTTGAAAATAAAGTAGCCTAAAAGGTTCCCTTGGATGTGTATAATGTGTTTTAGGGCCAAAAGGCTATAATGTAACCCTATGTAAAATTCAATAGTGGTATATGACCTAAAGCTAGATTCTGCATAGGGTAAAAGTGAAAATAGACTTACTTTTTTTCTAACATAATGATTTGAAAGTGTGAGAAATGTTGAATTATGTTGTATTTTGACTTTTCTTGTAACTTTTTTAATGATTTTTAAATATTTGAAAGTTTTATGATGCAATATAGGTAATTTAAATTCTTTTGTTAGGGTTGTGGACACAAAATTAGCCATACCTGACACCTGGTGCACACAATTGGCCTGTAATGCACCTATTTGACACAATTAAAAGTATATCTAGTAAGTTTTATTCATTTCTGAGGGCTCTGCATACATTTTTTGGCAAAAATGTCAGAAAGCGACAAGCTGCGTCTGTCTGCTAAGATGTCGAAACGGCGCTAATGTCTGTTTTGAAAAAGATGTTGAGGTAATCTCTGACTCTGAGTTCATCGCGTCTTTACGGTTAGTGTTGATATTCAAATATTTTATGCGGTTTAATACATTTTACAAATTAAATAATTTAGTTGGCAAAAAATATGACATTTTCCATTTTTTTTTAAAGTTTTTTTCTGCCCCACCCCCTTCATTTTAATGGATTTTAATGAATTTTCATGGATCTGTACTGTCAACAGTGCTTTTTGGCTGCATGGTTGCATGAAAATGACCTGTAAAGGTGGCACAAACAATATCTAATAAAAAAATACATTAAATTGTACAGTTACATGTAATCTTGTGTAATGAGCATATTGTAGAACATGGCATGGCCTTAAAAATGGAGTTGGGGAGGATATTCTCAGAATTATTTTTTGTCATTTTTAAAGTGAAAAGTAGCATTTTCTTGATAGTTTCACATATAGATACTGCTGCATAATGTTAATTAATCCATTTGAAGGCAGATTTTGAATATATACAAAAACAGTGGCATTTTTATGGTAAAATCTGCTATTTTGAGCCCTGAAAATCACAAATATCATTTTTCAGTAGAAATGATTTTCAAGAGACCTGCAACTGGTTGAAAATCACATGTTATTGATAAAATCAATTCAAAATCACTTTATTTGAAACAAATGATTGGAACGGTTGTCGAGATAGGGCATTTTGAAGATTCTGGATTTACGCGTAAAAATCGCATGAATTCGACATCAGCCGAAGCCCTTTAAAGCCCTCATATTTTGTAGAAAAGTGTTTTTTTTCTAAAAACAAAAGACACCATTTTCCTCAGAATGAATGTATGAAACAATTTAGCAAGAAAAAACAAACTTCAGTTAGGTTTGAATGTCTATTTAGGACACAAACCACTATTGTTTTGGGGCTACTGATTGGCTGAAAAAAGTATAGGGTGTATTAGGGTATATCTTTTTCGAAAGAGCTATTTTCTGATTGGGTAGAATTGCCTTAATCATAACTGATGTACATAAAATGTCAAAATAATATGTGTAGGTGATAAAAAAAAAAAAAAATGTAATTGTTCTTGCATATGGGCTATTTTATTGAGAAAATTGCAGGTATAGTAAATTGTCAGAAATTCACATTTATTTGCTGCGTGCCTGACGGTCATCACCGTCATCAAACCGAAAGTAGGTGAAAACAATACAAAAGCCCCAATTGTTTGCACTTTTTTAAGTGAGTCTAGGATAGTTCTTGAAAATAAAGTAGCCTAAAAGGTTCCCTTGGATGTGTAAAATGTGTTTTAGGGCCAAAAGGCTATAATGTAACCCTATGTAAAATTCAATAGTGGTATATGACCATCAGGGAATACCTCAGTTATTTGCTGAAGAGCCTCGTAAAATAATTACAGGTAATCTAGATGCTGGAATCGATAACGAATTGCTAAAGAAGCATAATTTACCCTTGCCAACCAAGGCAGCTGAAGATAAATTAAATTTTGGAGACATACTTGGGGAAGTTAATGATATTATCCAATACAATGGCCGCAATAAGGCAATTATCACTAGGCAAATTAAAAGCGAAAAGAGTGCAACCGAGAGAGAAACAATTAAACAAATCAGAGAACATGTCAAAAAAGAGTCAGAAGCCTTAAAACATTACAAAGAACGAATTGATGCAATGCTTATGCTTATGCATAGTGAAGACTTTTTGCGGGAGGGATTACAACAAAAAAGAAATTCATACAAAGTTAGTAAAGATGGCCGCTACGGTATGTTGCACATTGATATACCTAATCTTGTTGGTCACCACAAACTTATTGCTAGACAAGGAGAAACAGTTGTGCTAGATATGAAAGTGGATGATGATTTTATTGATTTGATAACGAAGCGTTACAAAAATGGAAAAGCATACTCAAATCTATCTCAAAATGCATTCAAGGAACTGACACAATTATCTTGTTTGTCAATTCATAAAGGTTCTTCAAACTACAAGACGATTTAAGCCCCGATGATTTGGTTAATGATCAGGAGTTAGTATGTGGAAGTATCGAATCGGGGAATTGTCACAAAATGTCACGGTTAGAGCGTACTGGTCGTACATAGCTCTTGTAAGTTATCGGTTACACCCAAATCTATTGTTCGAGTTGAAACAATTTCACAATATTCATGATCTATTCATGTAACACGTAAAAGCGTGCACATTTTAAGTGGCCGCCAGAGAGGCCGTGTCATAAGTTTAGTTTTGTGCTAATGCATGTAAACGTATAGGTATATCTTCCTTAAACGGCAGAATTGTATAAGGGGCCTCTCGTGTAGATTCAATACTGCAGATTTAGCCACGTTTGTCACGGACTGAACGGGGGAAATAATGATTTGGACGTAATGTTTGCTATAAAACCCATTGTCTTCTAGCTCTCGCCGGGATGATCGATAGTACTTTGTTGGAACAGAGATTGGACGGCAAAATTCATAGGCAACATGTGGTTAGTAGTTTTATTAAACTTTTATCGTACATTTGTATTCAGTGGGCGGCGCCATCTTGTTTGGCGGTTACGACATCCGGTTAGCATTGATGTTTCTCAAACATAACTTTAGACTAGCATATGTTTTTGAAGTTACTTTATTAGATGTAATTATTGTAATTGATCATTAATTGTAAAACAATATTAATTTGATAACAGTGGATAATAGGTGCATTAGTTAACGTTGGCGTATAACTCATTGATTGTAATACACGATTGTTAACATTTGTTAACAATGAGATGAGTGACAAGAATAAATGCGTGCATGCATAACTCAGTGAGTGTAATATATGAGTAATTTGATCATGTTGATAAAACATGTATTAGGGGCATTGATTAACAGCGACGTACATGACGTTGTAGAATATGTATACATTGCTACTCATCATTAGTACAGCTTACATATATTGATTAAATAATGATTTGTTTGGGTAATGATAATTATGCAAGATTGTTATGTTTGTCAACCGACATCTAAAACGTATGTATAATTACAGCCTAAGCCATCCAGGGTTGGAAATAAGCCATCCAGGATATAAGCCATCCAGGGTTGGAGTAAGCCATCTAGGTTTGGATATCCAGGAGTGGAGCTAAGGTTTTAATAACGACAACCCCCGGGACACAAGGTGGGCCCGTTACCAGTCCTCACTGGAGGAATATCACTCACAATCTCAGTGGAGGTTAACTATCATTGCATCGCGTCATCAACCCTTACAGAAGGCATTTGATGACAATCATCCATTGAATTCGCGCATCATCATCTTCATGAGCTCTCGCGCATCACAGTTATCGCGCTAGATCAACATTGTTATAGCTTTAACAACACTTTAGTGTCTTAGACATTCAGTATTTATAACAATACTAAGAACGTTTTAAACGTTCATGAGAACATTTTTTTCATAGTTAATTTGTGTATTCGCTTGTTTTTTTAGATAATTGTATATATATTAAACATATCTTAAAAGTTGCATTAAACTTATGTAAATGCATTCACCGTCATTGATTCTTTCCTGAGTTAGCCCAACCACTAAGGTCATCCTGTGACAACTGGTTTTCAGAGTAGTGGGATTTTGGGCGACTACGGAGGGAAAGAATCAATAAGTGATCTTTATTATGATATACTAAATCTCTACTTATTATTTTAGAATTGTGTACCACCCTCTGATCCATCAGGGCGACTGTCGACGATCACGGCCACAGCTTGGAAGACAAGTCAAGACACGACAAGGGTAGGGTGAGTCCAAACTGTTGTTTTGTCTGTTCTTTCCTTGGCGCGAGGTCGCAGTGGTCTACACGATTGGGTCTGAGACACTTTTGCTCAATTTGGGTGTTTGTTTTTACCTCCCTTGATATACACATAGTATCCAATTAGGTTGGTGAACAAGACGTTCTACTCATGTTGTGACACTCGAGTATACTTATATTGATGGGAGAAGTAAATATACATGTACATGTTATACGCATTTCTATGATTAATTAAGGTTTATGTCCAATATCAAATATAGATATTTTATGTAGTGTATATGTTTTGTGGAAGCTAGATACTATCTATACATAACCGTGAGTAGTTAGCGCTAGTACAAATGTGTATGTAACTTGTCCTATGATGATGCCCAGGTATTTACTGAGGACACAGTGACTTACCATTAGTAGTTAGGTGAGTAGAATTATTAGTGACGTGTGTATTGTAATTATTGTAGTTAGTAGTCCACAATGTCCATAGACATGACGTCTATAAAGGAACTTACGGAAATGGGTAAGGAGTTAGGGTATGCTGGAGAGGAGCTTAGAACCTTTGTTAAAGACGAACAGGCTAGGGAAAGGGAATTTAGACTTAAGGAAAGAGAATTAGCAAAGCAGGAAAGAGATGAAGAAAGTAGACTAGTTAAAGATAAGCTAGAATTAGAAAGTAGATTAGCTACAGAGAAGATAGAATTCAAAAGTAAATTAGCTAAAGAGAAGCTAGATGCTGATAAAGAGAAGCTAGAATTAGAAAGTAGATTGGCTAAAGAGAAGCGAGATGAAGAAAGTAGACTAGCCACAGAAAAGTTAGAATTAGAAGGTAGGTTAGCTAAAGAGAAGCGAGATGATGAAAGTAGATTAGTAAGGGAGAAGCAAGAGTTAGAACATGAGAGGTTCGAAAATGATGGTAGACTAGCTAAGGCTAAGACAACGATGGAGAGGGAGAAATCAGAGTTTGAGCATAAGTTAGCTTTAGAGTTGGAAGCAGCTAAGACACATAGTAAGGAAAGTAAAACTGAAGGGAAAGATAGTTATTCTGGGAAGTTAAAAGGTTCGAAGTTACCATACTTTGATGCTGACAAAGATAACATGGACAGTTACTTGTTACGGTTCGAGCGTTATGCTGAGTAACAGGAATGGACCAAAGATAAGTGGGCAGTTCATTTAAGTGCGTTATTGAGAGGCAAGGCCTTAGATGTATTTTCTAGATTACCTAGTGTAGATGCTCTTGACTATGACAAGTTAAAGGATGCTCTTTTAAAGAGATTTGAGTTAACTGAAGAAGGTTTTAGAAAGCGGTTTAGAGCTTGTCTGCCTGAGAAAGGCGAGTCATTTATTCAGTTTATTAGTAGGTCTAGAAATTACTTAGATAGGTGGTTAGAGTTAGGGAAGGTAGCGCAGACTTATCAGGGCCTCATAGATTTCTTGTTGCGGGACCAGCTATTCAATGTTTGTAGTAGAGATCTGTTCTTATTTCTTAAAGAAAGAAAACTAACTAGTGTAGATTAAATGGCAACTCAAGCAGATCAGTTTGCCGAGGCTAGAGGTGGAGCTCATAATGTAGTGTCGAAAGACAGAACTTTTAGAGATAAGCAAGGGGACGATCATAAACAGAAAGGCCAGAGTGGAAACTATAGAGGTGGAGGTAGTTCGATGGGTGCTAGAGGAGGTAGCAATAGTGGTAACATAGGTAGACCTTTTATTCGTTGTCGTCACTGTAATGGGAATCATGCTTCACATGAGTGTAGGAAAGCGGTGAAAGTGTCCGCTGTCGTAGACAATTTTAGTGACAATAGTAGAGTGGACAACAATGTAGGTAGTCCGAACCAAGGTTTTAACAACCCATGGAATTGCGGTAGAGGTAGAGGTGGTCATAACCGAGGTAGAGGTAGAGGCAGAGGTAGTAATAGTCCGGTTATTAAAACCGAGAGTAGTAGCTGTTGTGTTAGATCGGATGGTGTAATGGCGAAGATCGGAACATGTCTCTTTCCGTACGCAAATATTCCAACGGCAGATGGTAGAGTGAATGGCACGGACGTAATTGTAATGAGGGATACAGGTTATACAGGTGTGGTAGTTAGGCGTAGTTTAGTTACGGATGACCGTGTATGTTGTTAAATAAGTCGGTAGAGCACGTGCCAATAGCGAGAATAGATGTAGAAACACCTTTCTTCAAAGGGACTACAGAGGCACTATGTATGGATGACCCGATGTATGATTTAACGATAGGGAACATAGAAGGGTCAGCACTTCCGGTAATGCCCGATTTTAGAAGTAGCATAAGTAATGTCGTAGAGACTAGAGCGCAGGTTCAGAAGCAAGCTCAGGCTTATAGAAAATTAAAGGTTCCTGCAGCCGTAGGTGACATATCTAAAGCGGAGTTTATAGAAGCACAAACTCAAGACGAGTCATTAGGTCCTTGTAAGGTGTAGGCCAAGGATGGTGTAGTGAAGAAGTGTAAAGGGTCCGGTAGTTGTAAGTTTGTACATAAGAATAGGTTATTGTACAGAGAATTTGGAGATAGTGGTAGTAGACAGTTTCACCAATTAGTGGTACCTACCCAGTATAGAACGACAGTGCTTAAGGTAGCTCATGAGTCGATTATGGGAGGTCATTTAGGCGTAAAGAAAACGTCAGATAGAGTATTGGCAGAATTTTATTGGCCAGGCGTTAGTGGAGATGTAACTAGGTATTGTAGGTCCTGCGATGTATGCCAAAGGACAGTACCAAAAGGTCGAGTGACCAAAGTACATTTAGGTCAGATGCCACTGATAGATACACCATTTAAGCGGGTAGCCGTAGACATAGTAGGACCAATTTTTCCGGTGTCGGATAGGAAAAATAGGTACATTTTAACCATGGTAGACTATGCAATTAGGTATCCGGAGGCAGTAGCATTGCCCTCAATTGAAACTGAGAGAGTAGCTGAGGCATTAGTTGATATGTTCAGTAGGCTAGGTATACCAGAGGAAATGCTGACTGATTGTGGGTCACAGTTTACGTCAGAACGTATGGCTGAAGTAAGCAGGTTATTGTCTTTGCGTCAAATCATGACAACACCATATCACCCTATGTGTAACGGGTTAGTCGAACGATTTAACGGGACGTTAAAGCAAATGTTACGGCGTATGTGTACCGAGAGACCAGAAGATTGGGACAAGTATCTCAATGCTTTATTGTTTGCATTTAGAGAGGTTCCACAAGAGAGTTTAGGATTTTCTCCGTTTGAGTTATTGTACGGTAGGTCAGTTAGAGGTCCCATGAGGATTCTTAGAGAGATGTGGGCAGGTGAAGAAGATAGTGATGAGGTTAAGACTACACATCAGTATGTTTTAGGTCTAAAGGAGAAACTAGAGGAGACTTGTAAGATAGCTCAAAGTCAGTTAGTAAAGGCAAGTACCAAGTATAAACGGTACTATGACCCGAAAGCTAGAGCTAGGAAGTTTAAGATAGATGACCAGGTGTTACTGTTACTCCCGACCGACAATAACAAGTTGTTATTACAATGGAAAGGTCCGTTTTACGTTACAAGGATAGTGAACACTATGGATTACCGTATCGAGATAAACGGAAAGTTGAAGACCTTTCATGCGAATATGCTGAAAGAGTATATCAGTAGAACCGATAATATGCAACACGGGGTGTTAACCGTAGTTAATGGTGCAGTTATTGAGGATAGTGAGGAAGACAGTAGTGAGGACACTAGTCCCATGTATTTTCCCACTAGTGTAGGTAAGGAGACAGCAGCCGATGTAGACATATCGGGCATGCTTAGTGTAGCAGAGAAACGAGAGGTAGGTCGTTTAGACTCTGAGTGTAGTACTGTTCGGTCCGATATGTCGAGACCAACATATGTAGTGCAGTGTAGCTTTAAGCACACTTTAGCAAAGCCGATTAGGGAAACGAGAGACCCTACTCCATTTCGCAAACAGTATACTGGTAATGCGATGGATGCAATGTGTAAAGTTGGAGTTCTTGTAGTGACAGGAAGTAGTGTTATTAACAACCGTAAAGTCGGTGTAATAGACCGTGGAAAGCACAATATTGGGGCAGACTATTTAAGTCGCCGCACATAATGACCGGTTTAATACACTAGTGTATTGCAGAACAATAGTAGTATATGTTACGACAGGGTAATGTACAATTGTAGAATAGTGTTGAAATTGTAATTACATATTATAGTTAGGTTATAACTGCAGTGGATGTTTTCCGGAAGACGGTCGTTGTACTGGCTGAAGGGTGCATCCCTCAGTAGTAATAGTTAACATACTCAAGCGATTGAGCGATCATCTTGTACGTTTTGTCGCTCATTTGCTCAGACGAATTAATAGTTTCTTAACGTGTAAATATTAATTATCATTTTGTTGAATTTTAAAAGTGTAGCACTTTCTTTAAGTGGGGAGATGTTGTCACAAAATGTCACGGGTAGAGCGTACTGGTCGTACATAGCTCTTGTAAGTTATCGGTTACACCCAAATCTATTGTTCGAGTTGAAACAATTTCACAATATTCATGATCTATTCATGTAACACGTAAAAGCGTGCACATTTTAAGTGGCCGCCAGAGAGGCCGTGTCATAAGTGTAGTTTTGTGCTAATGCATGTAAACGTATAGGTATATCTTCCTTAAACGGCAAAATTGTATAAGGGGCCTCTCGTGTATATTCAATACTGCAGATTTAGCCACGTTTGTCACGGACTGAACGGGGGAAATAATGATTTGGGCGTAATGTTTGCTATAAAACCCATTGTCTTCTAGCTCTCGCCGGGATGATCGATAGTACTTTGTTGGAACAGAGATTGGACGGCAAAATTAATAGGCAACATGTGGTTAGTAGTTTTATTAAACTTTTATCGTACATTTGTATTCAGTGGGCGGCGCCATCTTGTTTGGCGGTTACGACATCCGGTTAGCATTGATGTTTCTCAAACATAACTTTAGACTAGCATATGATTTTGAAGTTACTTTATTAGATGTAATTATTGTAATTGATCATTAATTGTAAAACAATATTAATTTGATAACAGTGGATAATAGGTGCATTAGTTAACGTTGACGTATATATCAGTGATTGTAATACACGATTGTTAACATTAGTTAACAATGAGATGAGTGACAAGAATAAATGCGTGCTTGCATAACTCAGTGAGTGTAATGTATGAGTAATTTGATCATGTTTATATTACATGTATTAGGGGCATTGATTAACAGCGACGTACATAGCGTATACATGGCGTTGTAGAATATGTATACATTGCTACTCATCATTAGTACAGCTTACATATATTGATTAAATAATGATTTGTTTGGGTAATGATAATTATGCAAGATTGTTATGTTTGTCAACCGACATCTAACACGTATGTATAATTACAGCCTAAGCCATCCAGGGTTGGAAATAAGCCATCCAGGGTTGGAGTAAGCCATCTAGGTTTGGATATCCAGGAGTGGAGCTAAGCTTCCACGATTAACGTTTACGAGCGGTGGAGACGGTCCCCGTACCTGCGCAGCATGGCCAGTTTTACTAACGACAACCCCCGGGACACAAGGTGGGCCCGTTACCAGTCCTCACTGGAGGAATATCACTCACAATCTCAGTGGAGGTTAACTATCATTGCATCGCGTCATCAACCCTTACAGAAGGCATTTGATGACAATCATCCATTGAATATGCGCATCATCATCTTCATGAGCTCTCGCGCATCACAGTTATCGCGCTAGATCAATATTGTTATAGCTTTAACAACACTTTAGTGTCTTAGACATTCAGTATTTATAACAATACTAAGAACGTCTTAAACGTTCATGAGAACATTCTTTTCATAGTTCATTTGTGTATTCGCTTGTTTTTTTTAGATAATTGTATATATATTAAACATATTTTTAAAAGTTGCATTAAACGTATGTAAATGCATTCACCGTCATTGATTCTTTCCTGAGTTAGCCCAACGACTAAGGTCATCCTGTGACAGGAATAATAGTCCGCAGTTGACAAATAAAGGCATTAGCATAGCTCTTCTTGCGAACTCCTCGATAATCTACAACAAGATCATATCCATTGTGAGTCCCACATTCAAAACAAATACGTTGGAAACTCTGCAAGTACTATATTCCAATTTGCACATGCATACGTGCAATTATAGCAAAGTTTGTACCCAACACAATCCTTACAGTGCGTCTTTTTGTCGACTATATAAAATAAAAAACAATCCATGCAAAATTCGGAAGAATTAAAAACACCTAATACTCTCTTACAATATATACAGTTCATCTTATAATATACTATTAATATTATTTATTTAATTAAAAAATAAGAATATAGGGAACTATTAATTTTTACAAACTTCAAGGATTTGATTGAAAAGATTATAACCGATGCTCAAAAGATGAAACTGTCGTGGAAAATAAGAAAACATGATATCAAAAGGGCAAGAAGCTTGTGCAACAAAAAGATCTCACTAGCAACTAGAGGCCCAGCAGATATTAATTTCTTTAATTACTACTTTGCTGAGTTATTAAAGGAGGAATTGATACTATTTGTTATGCCGGTTAAATTAATTAATTAATTATAGCTTAAAAAATATTTTCTATACACTTATTATATAATGAGTAAAAGAAATTGAAAAACACCAAAAACAATATAGCAAGTTTTTTTCTGTGGGTATTGTGGATAGATCCGATCCTTTTGTTCAGCTTTATCGGACTGAAAAAAATAGTTGTAGAATTTCTCAAGGCGGAATTACAAAGGATGGGTGGTTTTAAATTCAGTGTTACTTTAAACGTGACTTTCTCCAATACAGTTAAAAACAAAGATGGAGAGTTTTTAACTACATGTAAAACAGCTTACCTCGCGTCCCGGGCGATAATGATCTTAGACAATAACTATATCGAGTATGATTTAAATAAAGCAACTGGTCAAACAATGGAAAGTTTGGATACTGGATCTCCGAGGGAAGTGGATGGGCAATTGAATCAGTGGATGCGCATTATATAAATAGGATGAAGTATAAAACTTTAAGAGGTAGCTCTTATTTGAAGTTACCAAAAGAACTTTCAAATTCTAGAAAAGGTTTAATAAATATAATAAATAAAAAAGATGACGAGTGCTTCAGATGGTGCCATTTAGCATATACATTTCCAGCAGCAGCAAATTTAGAAAGAATAACAAAGTATAAAAAGCACATTGTTGATCTTGATTACAGTGGAATTACATTTCCTGTTACATTAAAGCAAATTCCCAAAATAGAAAAACAAAACAATATATGTTTAAACGGGTTTTCTGACCGCTTTACAAATTTAATCAGGATGTTCGTCAGAAAAGGATATAACCCTTTGGTTTTACAGCGCACTGCATGTTTAGTGATTGACCCCTCTACAGTCAGTCATGATTACGCTTCACTTTTCACTTGTGCGATGACTGGACTACCTCTTGGGACTCTATGATTGTACCTACTGAAACCCAAACTAAGGGAGGTTGGTGCATGAGCTTTCGTCCCTCGGGATTTCTGGTACCCTAGATTGGTTTTCTCTTTAGCTGCAACTACTATGGTTGTTCAGTACGATTCTGGATACATCCTGCGATGTTTATTATTTTGTATGTGTATCTGTAGTTAGTTTCTCTGGATGTGGACTTTATTGTTAGAGAATTCCTTTGATGGGATGTAGTTTTGTTTACACTGTCTTGTCTATTTGGGCGCTGAAGACAGGATAATAGCGAGGATTGTGCGCATATAAAATCGATTCAAGCTAAACAGTAGGTCATATTGCCTACTGACCGTTCCAAGTCGGTAATCCTGTCTTCACCACCCTTTCTGTTGTTTTTTGTCTCTTTCATTGTAGTTTCAAGTCCTTGTTTGCAGTACAGTGCGGACCTACGATGCCATTGCGTTCGGACGCTGTGGTTTCTATAGGACCATATATATATCTTTTTTAATATATTTGGATATGAGAAAAACGGGGTGTATCCTCTGTACACATAAAAAAACAAAGCTGAAGAAGAATGCAATATGCTTTTGATTGTTGAAGAAGAAAAAATCATTATGTATGGATGAAGGATTTCAACCGGTTGATGTTTAATCAAACATTACATGAAGGGAAAAGATGGTTCTGCAAAACATGCTTGCAATGCTTTACATTAGAAAAAGTCTTGGAAAAGCATAAACCTGATTGTCTTTCTCTGAATGGCAAGCAAGCAATAAAAGTGCCTTTTGCGAGTGAAAAGGTTTTCTTTAAAAACTATAATAGGCAGTTAATGGTTCCATTTGTTATATATGCCGACTTTGAAGCAATAACAGAAAAAATCTCTTCAGCTACAAATAATCCAAACACTCTTATACAGACGCATATCAACAACATACTGATTGTAGTTACGGATACAAGGTTGTCTGCTGCTATGATGACAAATATTCCAAACCTGTTGTAACATACAGAGTACCAAACGCTGTTTATAAGTTTTTAGAGCAAATGATAGAGGAAGAAAAATATTGTAAAAAAACTGCGAATACATATTTTAAAAAAGATTTGACAATGACAGCGGCAGAAGAAAAAGAATTTAGAGCAGCCGAGAAATGTCATATTTGCGATGAACGATACATGACGTGTGATAGAGCAGTTAGAGATCATTGTCACATAACTGGGAAGTTTAGAGGAAGTGCCCACGATGCATGCAATCTCAGTTTCATGTTGACTAAAAAGATACATGTTGTATTCCATAATTTGAGGGGTTATGACGCTCACTGTATAATGCAGCACATCGGAAAGTTAAAAAAAACGATAAATGTTATACCAAATAACATGGAAAGGTATATGGCTTTCATGTTTGGGTCAAATTTGGTGTTTATATATAGTTTCCAGTTTATGTCGCAGTCACTCGATAACTTGGTGAAAAACATTCCGTTGTTTAAATATATCCCTCAAGAATACTCCGATGAAAAGTTAAAACTGTTGAAAAGAAAAGTAGTTTACCCGTATGATTATATGGATAGCTTTGAATGACAATTGCCTATAAAGAAAAGCTTCTACTCTCAGCTAAATGATGCAAATATCTCAGATGAAGATTATGAGCATGCTAAACAAATATGGAAGACGTTCAATATCAAAAACATGTGGGAATATCATGATCTGTATTTGAAAAGCGATGTTTTGCTGCTAGCTGATGTTTTTGAAAACTTCAGAAAAATGTGTTTTGAGTATTACAAATTAGATCCTTGTCATTACTTCGGTAGTCCCGGTTTATCTTGGGATGCCTGTTTGAAAATGACTGGGATTAAACTCGACTTGATTACTGATATCGATAAATATCTGTTTGTAGAGAAAGTGGTGTGAGTTATATTGCGACTAGATATTGGAAAGCTAATAATAAGTATATGAAAGACTATGATAGTAGTAAACTGAGTAAGTATATAATGGATCTTGATGCTAACAACTTGCATGCGTGGGCGATGTGTCAGCCTTTACCAACTGGTAATTTTAAATGGTTCAAAAGATTTGAAGAAGGAAAATCAAATTATATTGTTTAGTGTGATCTTGAATATGAGTTACAGGACTTGCATACTGATTATCCTTGCTGCGGAAAGTTTAAATATAAAAGATGAGTGGTTGTCGGACTACTGCAAGAACTTGAAAAGTAAGTTTGATTTGGGAACTAGTAAAGTTAACAACGTGTTACTACATTGAAAGATAAGGAAAAATATAGAATTATAGAAATTTAAAGTTGTATGAAAGTTTGGGGTTGAAAGTGAAAAAGATACACAGGATACAGCAGTTTGACGAGTCTCAATGGTTGAAAGTGTATATCGACTTTAATACTACAAAAAGAACAGCTGTTAAAAATGCTTTCGAAAACGATTTCTTCAAGCTTATGAATAATTCAGTTTTTGGCAAGACGATGGAAAACCTGAGAAAAAGAGTTAATGTTAAGCTGACGCATGACGAGGAAGTCCTTTTGAAATATGCGGTAAGACCATCGTTTATTTCTTTTAAGATGTTCAGCGAAAACTTGTTTGCCATCAATAGGGTAAAAGAAAGACTTGTCTTAAATCGTCCTTGTTATGTTGGTATGTGTATTTTGGACTTGTCAAAATACTTGATGTATGATTTCCACTACAATTATGCCAAAAACAAATACAATGAAAAAGTTAAGCTGTTGTTTACGGACACTGATTGATTCTCTGTGTTATGAAATTAGAACAAAAGATGTGTATGCTGGTCTTTACTAAGACAAAGAAAGTTTTGATAATAGTGATTATGATCCAACAAGTGAGTTTTACTTCAGCGATAACAAAAAGGTTATTTTCAAGATGAAAGACGAAACCTGTGGTGCGGTGATCGTATAGTTTGTTGGATTGAGGAGTAAGTCATACTCATACATTTTGGCTTATAATACTGAAACAAAGAAATGCAAAAGTATTAAAAAATGTGTTGTCAAAAAAAAAATAACGCATGATAACTATAAAAATATTTTATTCATGGCAACAGAAGCTCATCATAAATGAAAGTTATCAGATCTAACAAACACAAGCTGGGCAGCTATGAAATTAATAAAAAAGTTTGTCCGCATATAATGATAAAAGATACATATTAGACAATGGTCAGGATACGCTGGCATATAAATAATAATTTGATATAATACTTTATACATGGAACAAACATTTGTGGAAGAAATATGTGAAAAACTTGAGGAGTTGAAAGGTAAATATAGAAGAGTATTGTTGGCACGCAAACAGGGTTGGGTGGAATATGATGTGATTCGTGCTGATTTTCTAGATACTAGGAAAAGTCAAATTAACAAAAGAGGGCGATTACTATCGGAAATGGATTATTATCTAGAAAAGCTTGATCATACCGATAGAAAGCGTTTCAACTTGAAACGTAAAATACGCAAATGTAAAAAAAATAAAAAAATCCATGATCGAGCGTGATGTGTATAGTAATGAAGAGGATGATTGCCCTGTTCCTTCTGATTTTGACTCAAGACTAAACATGAGACTGTTTTGGGTTATGTGATTTAAAAACTTCACCAAAAGTAGATTCGCCCAAAATAGTAGCAAGATCAATTATTTGCGGGTAGTATACAAACTGGTGTTCCAACTTTGTTTAACAAATGGGGCAAAAATCATCTGCGGTGTTGGGTTTGAAAGATATTCATTACCCGATCTGCAGTTGTTTCATTTGGGGTTGGTTAAAAAGGTAGCAAGTCGTTATTATCAATTATTTAAAAGTAGTATAGAAACTGGCGGTACCAGGGGAGTTTTATCATCGGGGAGTTGCAATGAGTTTTAAATTTGTCTGTTGGCTTGCCAGCCGACAAATTTACTGACTCACTGCAACAAACTCCCCGATGAAAAAACTGGACTGGTACCGCCAGTTTCTATACCACTTACCCAAATTTAATATTTCCAATAATTCAATGAAAATTCATCAATTATCCTAATGCAGTAAACGTACAAAACAAGACACTGTCTTTTGCAAGTTCACACGCTTGAGACAAGGGAGGTAAATTCTGTCTTTCACGGAATATGGTTTCCTCAGTACCGGGTGTGGCCGCCGTTGGCATTGCAAAATGCTGTGCAGCGTCTTCGCATAGATGATATGAGATCATGAAGGTACTGGATCGGAATGGCATTCCACTCACGCTGCACGAAGTTATGTAACTCGGCTGCGGTATGAACGTTATTGTTAAGTTTTCGTTTCAGGAAATCTCACACGTGCTCGATCGGGTTCATATCCGGGGACATAACAATCTTACAAGAGCTTCACCATAACTTAAACATCATTTAAGATTTCTATCATTGGCGTCATTCAAATTCTGCAATCAGCTACCTGTCAATAGATGTCGCCATCAGCAGTAAACCCACGTGACGACACAGACCACATCATAATAGAAGCTTACCACATCATAATGAAAACAGACCACTTCATAATGTAAAGTGACCACATCAAAATAGAAAGTGACTATATCGTAATGTAAAGAAACCACATTATAATGGAAAGTGACCATAACATAATGAAAAGCGACCACGTCATAATGCAAAGTAACCACATCATAATGGAAAGTGACCACATCATAATGAAAAGCGACCACATCATAATGAAAAGTGACCACATCATAATGAAAAGCGACCACGTCATAATGCAAAGTGACCACATTATAATGAAAAATGACCACATCATAATGAAAGACGACCACATCATAATAGAAACTTACCGCATCATAATGAAAACAGAGCACATCATGATGTAAAGTGACCATATCATAATGGAAAGTGACCACATCATAATGTAAAGTAACCACATCATAATGGGAAATGACCACATCATAATGAAAAGTGACCACATCATAATGTTTTATTTGGGAGGTCTTTTGGAAGCTTTTGTGAGAACTCTTGTATTGGGGAGGTCTTTCGGGAGGATTTTTAATCTGGAACACCTTTGGACCTCTTTTTAAGAGGCTGTGTCAAGCGAAACCATTTTGTTCAAAGACCATTTCTATTGTTAATATGAATTACAATATCGACAGTGGTACATATCTTTTCAAAACGTAGTTACATGATCGATTGTATACGGTAATACAATCATAATCATATTATATGACATATCATATATACCGAACGTTTTTGATTCGATTTCACAAGGATCTATATGTACATATATATCCATGGTTTTCACATTAATTATATTTTGTTGTTTTAATTGTTGTTGTGTGTTTTTCCTCCATGGCACAAACTGTTCATAAGAGCTCCCGCAGCTCCAAAATAAACGAGAAACGAGCTCCCAAATAGCTCCTTATATCCTCCTCTTCATATCTCCTTCTATTCTCCTTATATCCAACATTCTCCTCCAATTCCTTATGTCCTCCTCTCTATACCCTCTTCTTCTCCAAATCTCCTCTTTTCATCCGCATATCCTCCATTCTCCCCAAATTCCTCTCCTCATATTCATCCTCCTCCTCATTCTTCTCATCATCACTATCGTAACCTCCTCCATCCTTCTTTAGCATACATTCTCAAAATATTGGTTTTGTAAGGCCATAGGTTTAGAAGAAAAGAGATAAACCCCTCTAAATAAAACAATAGTGAGGGATTATAGAGTCGTAGCGATTATGCAGTCTCACTTCCGGTTTTTCGATATTTTACTTCCGGTACGTGAACTTACTTTTATTCGTTTTCCTCTCCCCGAGACCTTCGCGGCGATACCCAACAAGACAATTTCGGTCCTCAAAAACGGGATAAATGCTAAAATAACCAATTGTGTCGGTGTGGCCTATAAATGTGTGGGTCACTAACTAAAATTTAAAGGTCCGTAGCTCCGTAACAGTAAAAGATTGAAATATAGAAGCTAACAAATTTGGAATATCCTCGACGAGATCGATGGTGTAGGTTCCTACGTGTTGGACGAAAACTGATGACGTCACTTTCGGTCGTCATATTGGTTTTTGGAATGCAGACATTAAACAATTTCCGAAAATATATATCATATATTGCCTAGGTTCGTATTCGAAAGAAGGTGAACGCATTTGCGTGACATACCTCCGGTATGAACCCCATACCGAATCTAACGGATACTTATAGTTCCTTACATATCAGGTGTACCTCCCTCGTGTCCATTAGGTGGCATAAACGCCCAAAAATATGCTACTTTTTCGCATTCTCACAACTCTACAATTTGGTCAATTTGAAAATTATTTAATTAATTAACGGTCATCTCATTGTTTTGAGTCACTGGAAAAAACTTAGGGAGCATGTCCGTATCGCATCATCGGTGAAACCCAGGGTTTGTTTATTCCTTTTAGGCATGATGTCACCGGAGAAACCCTCTATTGTCTAAACTGCAGTTAGTAAAAATCGCTGACCATTCCAAGGCGGTAACGGTACGCTTTTGTATTTGTGATGTCATATCTTACATTTTTTATTCATCTTTATAGTTGTTGTTTGTTTCATTATGTGTGTATTGTTACGAGCCAAATATGCAGTTTCTCTAGCGAACGTTTTTTGAATGGGAGCAATAAGTTTGCCTTTGATAAGGTGATATTGTAAGGTTGTTTATAGTATTGAAAAGTATTAATAGACGAAAATAGACGTTTATTGCACATTTTATCACGAACGTCTTTTGAATTTTGAATTTACCAACATAGATGGCAAAATATTGAACTATGTAGTATAATAAGTAATAATGTATATTCTGTCGTTAAACACAAAGTTTTGTAGAACCAAAACCAATAAATGTATTTGAAATGTATGCCTTACCTGTCTACACGTGTATTGTCAAGTTTGCTCGTGTCGCTGAAAGCGTCTAGATATATCCGACCAGCTTCTACAAATACAATATACTTAAACTGAAAATGTACATTCAGTTGGAACATGACTACTTCACCCGGTCATTATACTTTTATAGTAAACTAATTATTCTGCTGTAGAATCTTGACTCCATCAGGGTGGGGGCGTGCCGGGTGACATTGGGGTGTAATTGCATTACGGGCGTGGGTGTAATTTTATTATCACTTACAGTTTCTAAAGAAAAAAAGAAAGAAACGTGTTTGTTCGCAGTATCTAAACAACTGAGAATACAGGAAGAAAGAAATAAATCACGTCGACAGTTTTCTTCAACCTGCTCTTAACAGCCATACTTATATTATTTCAAACGGTGTTATACGTATAACATAATAGAGCGATATTATCAAAGACAATAAGAACAGCCCGTTTATAGTAAACGTTCGAGTGTTGAAAGCGGATCTACTTTTTCGGTCTGGTAAAGCGCTTGAAAAATTGTCCGTTTTCCGCACTTTGTCAGATGACATTGAAAACGTTTCATTTAAACATAGAAAATGAGACGTACCCGAAACAAAATAAAACAAGGACAAAAACAGAAAAAATAAATGTAGAAAGTTTCATACCGAATAGAAATGTCATTTTTATCCAGCAAAGAAATGCGAGCCGGTGTCAAAAGTCATTAACAACGGAGGGATAAATATAGCTTTGCAAAACGTCCACACTCAAGAGCATGGTGAAAACATAAAAACGTGATTTTTCCTAACATCATAGAAAATTTATTATTATATAGAAGGCATATGTTAGCGAAGAATGAATTTACACAATGGTAATAACACCACCGTTTATTAGACAGAGTTTTATCCAAAGAAATATAAAAAGATCGGACAGCGAAAGTAGCATTCAAGGAGGTCAGTCAACTACAAAACACAGAAACAAACACGCAAATAAACAAACAAGAAGGCAACAAGGTATATGAAACACACGTGTTTAAGGAAAAACTGGATCAATGAATGTCATACAATCCCGGTAGGATGTAAAAATAACAATATTGATTGGATATACGGGGAGACCTTTAGCGGTCGCCACACGGCACAAACAACACTATTGTGCAATACAAAGAAATATAAAAAGATCGGACAGGGAAAGTAGCATTCAAGGAGGTCAGTCAACCGCAAAAAACAGAAACAAACACGCAAAAAAACAAACAAACAAGAAGGCAACGCGGTATATGAAACACACGTGTTTAAGGAAAAGATGGCATTTTCAAAATCTCCTTATAATTATTTAAATTGATTACACTACAATAGTTTGTTATATTTATAATCGACCCCGTAGTTTACATATTGTTCTTGTCTCCTGGATTGCATACATTTCAATGAAATTCATCTTTCAGCCTATAAGTAGGATAACGCCACATTGTCTTATCATTTTGTAGACTATGTGGTTCATGGGGTCTATTAGTGTGTTAAAACATACTTTTAATGCTCTTTTGAAATTTTTCGTTTTGGTGAACATCAACGTGTATTGATTATTGCACATTTTACGACTGGACTTTCCCTACGGAATCTGTTGGGACTGTTTCACGTTTTTAAACAGCATCGTTTGTATATTATATATACACAGGTTGAAAGAAGAATTTATTTTGAGTCGATTAGTATTACAAAATTTACCTGCCACGATGAAATATCTCAGATTATCCAAATTAATCACGACTATATTCACATATTTCCGAATTATCGATAGTTACCGCCATCTTGTTTAACAAATTTACCAAGAGTTCCATGCGCATATTAGTTCACCGTACGCAACCTACCATGCACCGTCGATAGAATAGAATAGAATATAACCGTTTATCATGCCGGTTTAAAAGCAATATTTTTGTTATATTTAGAGTATTGTTAAAATTACTTGTTTTATTCGTTTATTATTTTACAAGACTCTTCCTCATACTTAAATATTAATAAAGAGAATATAAAATATATGAAAATTAGCAGTTTGGTAAAGATCGGAATAATAATAATGAAGGTGCAAGAGTGTTCACAAGGCAAAAGTTAGCGAACGACGACGGGCGACGGACAACGGACAACTCGCCATGCTATAAACTCTGCGACGGGCGACGGACAACGGACAACTCGCCATGCTATAAACTCTGCGACGGGCGACGCACAACTCTCGATTCCATAAACTCTGGAGAGTGTGGGGGGGGGGGGGGTGGATGGGTGGGGGCGGGATGCTAGTCTGTAACAGACGAGTGATCCTGGAAAAGCGTCTAACAGGTTCAATGACGAGAGAAAAACTGCCAGTATCGTCAGCATGTGAAAACAAAACCTATTACATATGCGAATGTTCCAAATGTATGTGCTGTTCCAACTGTTTTTTCGTTGTGTGGATGTAAAGGGAAAATAGCTGCAGTTGACAGATTCATTAACATGTAATGGAATGGTTGATGGATTGATTATAGATTTTGTGTGTTAAAGTGTCTTTTTGATAAGTTAGAATGAAAAGACAGTGACTTTAGGTGGATGTTAATGAAAATGAGTTATATAGTGTTGCAAACTAGAATATGATGGTTTGTTAAAAGCGGATTATGTATTGAATAAAACAAATACGTGTTTATAGCTGTTAGGCTTAAAAGAAAAAGTTGTTTGTTTCCGCTAACCCGACCAACCCTATTATTTAGCCGCCGACCCTAAATTTTTTATTGCAAAAAAAAAAGAAAAAAAAATGTTTTTAAAATATTTTAAATATATATTAAAAAAAATAAATAATAAAAAGTTGGACCCATGAACCAAGGTTTGTAATGGAGAAAAAAAAAGTATGCCTCCAGTGATATTTGAACCCACGACCCCTGGGGTTTCCAGTGTACATTACTAAATATTGAAAAAGGGCCATAACTATGTATTATCTAGGTATTAATACCTTCCCCAGTATTTGTATCATAATTATTAAACCCGTAAACTCTCCCCACCCACTACAAACGAAATGAAATGAACATAACTAAACAAATAAACAAGCTTAAGTTAGGTCATGGACATACAGTAGGTATAGGCACAGACATATTAATTAACAGATAGGAAACTTTCTATTTTAACCAATGAAAGTAACCAAAATATCACGTGGCACCTTAACTTTTCCTTCTATCTTCTCTTTCAATTATTTACTGATTTTGATGAGAATACTTTCAAAAGATTCATAGTGAATAGCAAAATGAAATTATAATAATTTATGTTTATTTTGAAAATAAGAAATTGTATAAAAATATGTTTAAAGTTATAAATGTCATCCTTTTTCGCATTTCTCTTGAAAATCAAGGTTTTGACATAAAGTTTCCGTTAACCTCCTTTTTTGCTCTAAATGTAAGAGAAAGAAAAATACTACCACTAGAAAGAAAATTAAATATGTGATGGGATTTGGCATGAATGAAACTTATATCTATAAATTCTTCGTGATATATGTGTTTAAAGTTGGTAAATAATTTGTGAATTTTTCGCACTGTGCCACGTGAAATTTAGATAATTTTCATAGTGTCCTATCTATTTGTTACTAGGTCTGTGGTCTATAGTTAGGTGTTTTTTCCCTCCAAATGAGGCTATAAAACAAGCGAGATTTTTTAAATTTTCTTTTAGGAGAATGTTGTTTTATTTAAACTGACGTGTATTTTAGAATTGTTTGGTTTCGTATTTGTTATTTTCGTGTTTGTGTACCCCTGATGAAGGCATAAAGCCGAAAGCGCTTGGGTTTTTATAAACTGTAGCACTGTATAAATGTTTTCCCCCCATCTATTAATTTTTTCCAACATTTTCGTATCCCCTCGGGGATCCAGTGCTTTTTGAAAGGTATTTTGTAGATGTATGTATTTTCTCACCCTTATATATATATATATATATATATACATACCTAGGCAAACTTTGTAATACTAACGTTATAATGTAAATATTATTGTGATTTAAAACTGCGTAATAACCTGTAAAGGAATATTTATGATAACGCAAGCACTACAAATATGTAAGACAGGCTTAATCGATATATTTATCCTTCGACAAGTTTATCATTTGAAGGTCAGTACATTACGTCAGAGAAGGCTCGGATCAACTTTCGTAGTGATTTAATAAACACTGATTGGTCAGTAATGATATTATATTACTATATAGCCGTTTGAAATGCCGAAACCAGATAAATTTGCTGATCACATGTAATTTAATCTGGTCATATGGAATATTTGTCGATACAGATTAATAAATACCTCTAGCGCTAAATTTCTATTGTTGTTAACTATTATCATAAAATTCATTAAACTAATAATCAATACCGTACATTACTATTTTATATTATTGTTATCTAATTATCATCAAATTCCTGACAGCTATTTACAATTACAAATGTTATTTATGATCACTAACGACATGTTTAAATTTAACAGCCATCTAGAAAGAGTATTACAACAAGTGCCGACTTGTGTTCTAGTATAGAATAGTTAAATACCAAACCAGGTGTATCTTTGTCTTTATTTCAATATACTTACGTCTTTTATCACGCTAATGATCCCTTTTATCATATATTTCCAGAATGCTTAACTGGATATTTTCTTTAAAAGTATAAACTTTTTCAATTTTCGTTTTCAATACAATACGTGTTATGTTCACGTTAGTTCTTCAGTGTGAATTAGCCTTCCTGGTTTATCAATTCCTTGAAAAATAAAGTAAACACAACATACACACTTAAATGAAATATCAAATATAACGGTATTTAGACTGCTTCGTTGTTTAAGTATATTCTCTGTGAAAAAAAGATTTAACCACTTATTTCGACGTAAGCTATCTCAGTTATTTTAAAATAATTGTAAGAATTCTATGGCACTGTGTGTATTTGCTTTATTAATACCGCTAATAATCAATGTAATTATTGAAGCGTTTATGCTTGACGGGTATTTAAATAATATATGCGTATTACAATTCAATTGAATGTTGTTTAACGGCTCATCAACACAGTATAGGTTATTAAGAGCCGCCCCAGAGAGAGGGGAAGGATACATAGGAATACGGGAACCCTTCTCTTATTATCGATTCCTATGGTTCTTTAACGTGCTCGGAGGATAGACCAATACACGGGACCGCCCGGTTTACGTCCCCATCCGACGGACAAGGCCAAAAAACTGTCCAGAAATACCAATGTGTGCACGAAGTACATACTAGTTAAGATTCCTAAGTATATGTCAATAGTATTTTCACTGTGTTAAGAAACGGTTGAACTGCAAAATAACGAGTTTAAATCGTCTGCTTTGATTGCATGAACATATCTTAAAGTTTCAAATAGACTTATTTTCTTAGAAATAAATTATAACACTTAAACAATTGGGTATATAGCATGTATAGGATTTCGTAAAGTACTTCGAATTAGTGCAGCGTTCGATGTTCCTAATTCTAAAATGTGCAAACTAGCATTATTTTGACATCATTTTCTATTAGCATTACCACTACAAACGCATTTGCAAAAGAATTTTTTCGAAATATTTCATGTTAAAGTTCAATTACAGTTACTTGAATTGCAAAACGATATTCAATTAAAAGGGAGGTAATTTAGGATTATACATGTTTCATTTTATTATAGATGGAACATCTGCATTGACTTGGTCAAACGTTTACGTTTTTTCATATTATTTTCTACCAATTTTAAGAAGCCTTTATCTTTAAGCGGACTACAGTTCATGCTTTGTGTTTTATCAGCACATATCATGCTTCATATAACAGGAGAGTAACACTCAAAAGATGTAACAATTAAAACAAAAATATGTGTACTGGTTTGAGCTTGTCCGTACGGCATCCGGCTTCCGTCTGTAGATCAACATCTTGTGTGCTTTACTTCTTATTCATTTAAGGTGGACTTTTATAGTTGCCATGCTGATTAATCATGATATAAAGATGTCAGTGAAGAAAACGATTTTTGATTTGATCAGTTTTACACGAGTTATAAGCCTTTGATTTTTGTAATCTGTATATATTATATAGGGGCCAGAATATTGTGTGTTTAATGCAACATGCATGTTTTAATATTGTACATGTTGATTAAGTATGGTGTGAAGATGTTAGCGAAGAAAAATATTTTTGATTTGATCATTTTACATGATTTATAACCCTTTGACTTTCTTACTTATATTATATAGGGAAATCTCGTGTTTTAACTTGATTATCTTTTCTATTTTTTATGACCCTTTGTAATTTTCGCCAGTGGAAATCATTTACTACCCATCCATTGGCCTATGGATAGTTTTTATATATTATTGATGATTCTGTATCAAGTGAATGTGATCATAAAGGAAAATTGTATAGGCGAAATAAAGTGCAGGGGTTAAATGGGCAGGGGCGGAGGATATCGTTGTCCTCCTTTAGCGACAGTTCTAGTTTTTGTTAAAGCTACAGACGCTATACTTAAACTAGTACTAAATCATAAGTATTATTAAGTCACGGATGAAGTAGTTTCAATTCGACGAACATCCAATTACGGCGATGAGCCATGACCCAAATTGTTTGATATTGTTACCAACTCAGATGATAATTCTACCATCGTTTCGTCAAAAGAACAATATATCTCTATGACATTTTCACATGATAGCAATCTGGAACGGGTAGCTTATATTTTTTCGAACATTAATAGGTGATCATTGTAGCGATTTCATCTAATTATTGGATGTTCATTACTGTATGTCATGTTTGTGTTAATGCATTTAGTTTAGTCAATGTATTTTACATTGTATGTGTAAACTTGTAAGAATCAGTAATTTCCAACCTTCTAAGATAATTTAATTAATATAATGACATGTATTAAGGAGTGTTATGATATATTTTTGAAAGTATGGACTATGCAACGTTCATTGCATTGCATATATTTGTTCAGTAAGCTTCACTATAAGTAACACACGCCAAACTGGAAGTATACGCCTTCCTGAAAGTAAGTGCAACATCATATTTGTATAGTTTGTTGATATATACATATATTTCACACAATACACAAATAGATTCTAAACGATTCTAGGATAAGGAAAATGTGAGATGTTACGCTTTTCATAACATTAGTCTATTTTGGGGTTCATGCGTTATTTCAATACGTATTATGATTTATTATTTGGAATAAGTATTACGCATAAAGACATGAATATAAAGTAAATATTGCATATTAGTAAATCCAATTAGAGATCTATTTTATATAGTTATATTTCGATAGTAATAATTCATGTTTGTTTTAACGATTTTAACACCTTAGTTACCCCACCCACAGAAATCACAATGAAAAATTCTGCATATGAATGTATAACTAGTATGTGTATAGTATGTGCATTTGCACGAACCATTTTTGTGTCAATAGTCAAAATTATTTAAAAGAAGAAGCTTTAGGGTAATTCCCAGACCACTGGACTGACCACTTACCATGAGAACTATTTGTCAGTATGGGTGCATTTATAACAATATCACCTAATTAATATAAAGTATCTTAACTAGGCTGAGATGCTCTCCGTACTTGATTTATAGTATGGACATTTTAATTAAGCATCAGCCCTATTTGTGCACACGGAAGTGTAAATAGAATGACAGTTACCGAAAAAAGAAAGGTTATTGTCAATGACGGGATGTTAAGTATTGGTCGTTATTGATCTTATGAGAATTTACTCCCAACATATGTTTGTGAAAATGCATAGTTTTACCCTTTATTTTGCTGCTGAGACTATTCAATATGCACGTTTAAGAAAACAGAATTGAATGTTGTTTTTTGGATCATAAACACATATAAGGTTACTTAAAGCTGCCCAAGAGAGAGAGAGAGAGAGAGAGAGAGAGAGAGAGAGAGAGAGAGAGGAATGAAACATAGGAGTATAGCAACACTCTTTTCTATCAAGTTGGCACCAAGTTCGTGTATGTGTCCGAACTGCACCACAAACAAAGAGCAAATTAAATACTCAATGAAAAGGACATTACACAACACAAAGAGTGGTGAAGACAGAGTTACCGACTTGGAAGGATCAGTAGGCAATATGGCGTACTGGTTAACTTAGACCGAATGTATGTGTACACAACCTCGCTATTATTGTGCCCAAATTGACAAGACAGTGTAGTAAAATTAAATCTGAAGTAATTTCATGAAAAGTGTACAGCTGAAAACCACAAACAAGAGGTACACTGACCTTGTCTCAAAGTGTACTCTTGTTCTCAAGAAACAACAACAACAACCATTACCTTATATAAACATCAATTCGATCACGATTATTAAGCTCGCTTAAAAACATATTTGTTATGCTATGTCAAAAGTAATTACTTGTTTTATTGATATATTGATGTCAATCGCTCATTTCATGCATCTATATCCTTGTATGACATATTTTAAATATTTTCTGTGTTTTGGATTTGGTTTTCATGCGATACAATAAAACGACGCTTTTCATTAGTTCTTTTTTGTTAGCGTCACTTTCATTGGATAAGACTAACTATATAAGATTCGTTCTTGGCAATATTCGTTACAGAGAGAACGTTCTGTCCAATATATATACTGAGCTGGTTATCATTATCTTCTAAGATGGTATGAATGTTTTTGCTTCTGTATTCGTAACAAATATATTAGAGATAGTACACATTTTTCTCTTCAAATATTCAATATAATAATGGTGACTTTCCTAAAATAAATTCTGAAAAGTTGTCAAAAATGCGTCATTTGTCAGAATTTTGAACATTTGTTTGTCATAATATAAACTAATTTTCTTACATCTCTTTTGATATTTAGGAGATAAATAATAATTATATTTACTGAATTCATGTGTTTTCTTCCTTTTTAACATGTCTTCTTTTTAAACAATATCAGACGAACCCATATTAAATATATTTTGTGACTGTGAACGTGACTGGATATGACCCACCTATACAGCTGGTGTCAGAGAACTGAGATTTTCAATTATTTTTTTAAAATATTTTTGAACGTGACAGAATGTGTGTGAAGCGTTGGACTGTCATTACATTATATTATTTTAAAGAAACTGACCCACCAAAAGACGGCAAAATTGCGCTTCAAAACTATTTATAAATCAAATCTCTGCCCTGGCGTTCAAGTCATATAATAATGTGTATGTGCCGATTAAAAGTATAAGATTTTTTCACGAGTTCTTAAAATACCGTGATTGAATATGCGTAAAATGAATTATGAGTTGGTAACTCTTAATTCAACGCTCCAGTTTAGGGGTTTGGCCTGGCTGGTTAAAGCCTTTTATATTGTGACTATAGACTCAAAATATGTAAGTTATATATAGACCTCGTGTTTAGAAACAGTGTAAATATATTGCAAACTTTGGCTGTCGTTGGTGGGATAGCTACTTTAAGAACGGTATACAGTTCAAACGAAATTTAATATCTATATTTTTTCTTCTCTGACAGTTGGCTTTCTCACAAATAAAAAAAACCCAGAAAAATAACTGATTATTAATTATTAATTATATAAATCTGATACAGGTAGAGGAATATTAAAAGGGATAAAGTAAATTAAATGCATATTTATTCTCCTTTAATGAAGATACAAATGGTATCGAGATTACTGACCAAGTTCCATAAGATAATGAGGTAGCTGGAACAAGTAATTCTTTCATATAAAATGTTCAAGAAACGATTGCCAAAACTTTGATGGAATTAACATTTGAGGTAAAAGCTGATATTGTATCTTCAACAGAGGAAGTTAAGACTCGATTTGAGGTTGTCTCTTCTCAAATGACAGATTTGAGAAAAAAATATACTGTCAAAGAAAAATGTTTTCACTGATAACCTTGGGACTGGTCAAAACTCTCAAACCTATCTTCATATCATCGATACTCAAAATAGAAATAAAAACAGAACTGAACAGCATTCATCTACAAAGGGACTTTGTACAAAACTCGAGAGCAAAAATAAAACCACAATTATTTGATGGTAATTCTGATATTGACGAGTATTTACCATAATACAGCATTATTTCTGAAATCAATGGTTGAACTTATGCCGTTAAGTTGCTACATTTGACCAGTAGTTTGTCTGCAACTGCAAGTTTTTTGTCAATTGAAACCGATCATGAATCAAGAAGATATTTCAATGGTCTAGTTAGCGCACTCTTGTCTAGATTTTTTTCACATAGGGCAGACATTTTCCGCTCAAATTTAAAGTCTCGACTGAGGAAAAAATGGAAGACAATCCCAGAAATGGTATAAAATGTTTTTTAAGGATTATTTTTTTTAAACATCGTTAGAAAATACGAAAACTGACAAGACTGGCTTTTCCTTCTGTTGGTACTGAGGTTATTGACACTTTGGCATTATATCATTTGATGCACTGAGTGAAATTGATATTAGATTACGCTTGAAACAGCACAGTCACAGATATATGACTGAGGCCGAAACATTGGCTATTAGAATGAAATTCATAAAATTGTAGAGCTTCTAAGAATAACCAATCTGAGAATCTTACTTAAAAATTAGGCAAATTGAACGAGAGTGTATGCAAAGTAGAGGTCTAGTCAGAGTTACTCAACATAGTATTTATACTCGCCATGGAGATAAGGGGTCTGAAAATAGATTTGTTCAGAATCAAGAAAACGGGGATTACAATCAAAGATATGTTAATGAATATGGGAAGAATATCTTGAGAAATAATGCCAATAGTAACAGTTGCAGGGGAAATACTGGGTATGGTGGAAATAGTTTGGAAAATGTAACAAATCTTTATTGTACTGAAGGTCTTGAAACTCCCAGTGAGATGCAATCCCACTAAGTGCAATGTTTTAGAAAGCATCCGAGAAATTCTCCGATGATCTGATCGCCAAATTAAAATCATTTCTAATACAACATCATGTTACTCTGTATAACAGATTAGTAGAACGACTATTGGAACTTTGATGCGGAATCAGTTTGGCTCGTTTGAGTAAACGTATGACTGGGAGCTATGTGACTTGGTTGTCTAATAAGGATTAGTAAAATCCCGACAGAGAGTCGCTTGACTCGGTTAGTTCGACCGCATAGGAGTCTTCGTGACTCGGTGTCAAGAAACTGTTTTGTACAAAATGCAGTTGAGTCATATGTCATGATCAATGTTTATCTGTACCTTGCATAGTTTATTGACAAACATAATTTTACTGTGTATACAGATAAATAGAACAATTGTTGAAACGTTGACTCATTTGAGTAAACTTCTGACTGAGAATATATGCGACTCGATTTCGAAGAAGGTATCGTAAAATGCTGCTTGGGAATCCTTGACTGCGGGTTAAATGTGTCGGATTGGGAGTTTTTAGTCATATGTAATGAACCATAACTGAATGTTATACCGTGTATTGGCTAATATAAGTTAACTGTGTATAACAGTTTAGTAGAACGATTGATGAAGCGTTTTTGTGCAAGCATTTCGTTTCAGTGCGTAAACCTCTGGCTGGGAGCTATGCGACTCGGGGACAATGATCTGACTGGGAGTTGCTCGACTCGGGCTTAGATGTGTCTGACTGTGAGTCTCTGTTACTCGGTGTCAATACACTAGTTGCTTTAAGTGCAGTTATGTCACAATTATTGACCGATATTTAAATGTACCTTACATAATGTATTGGCAAATACAATTTTATTGTGAGAAACAGATTATTAGATGTTATGTAAAACGTTGTTGTGATATGTATAGATATACATTTGACTCAACTGAGTAAGCTTCTGACTGGGAACTGTATGGCTCGGGATCGAATAAGTATTTGTTAATTCTAACTGGCTGTCGCTTGACTCGGGGTTAAATGTGCTTGGCTGTTTGTTTGTAGTTATTTTGCATAGAAAATACGATTATGTATTAATCAAACAGAAAATATACTATTTGTTTCAAACCTTCTTTGACGATATTGGGTCCATTACAGGAGTGTTTTGGCATAATTTCAGACTTTATATTACGATTTGAGTACCAGATGCATACGATGTATCACTAAGGACAAAAAGCTCGAAAATATGAACACTTTTATACATTTGGGATAAGGAACAGTCGCGGTTGTATCCGGTTGTGTGGACTTGAATGCAGAATGTAAGTTTAAACGACGAACTTTCCTATTGATTTTTACATACAAGAGAGAGTTATGATAAGACATCGTAGAAAGATTAGCGTGAATACTGAAACATTTCATACGAAGGACAACTGTCATAACATTAACTTGGAATTGTGTAAAGCCGGTCTCTTTATGGCACAGAATATTATTTATGCTATACAGTGTGTGGAGCTGGTCTTGGGTCGATACCTTACTGTGTTTAACAGACTAGAAGAAGAATTGTTCAAACGTTGTTGTGATGTATATATATGCAAACAATTTTACTCGATTGTGCATACTTCTGACATGGAGTCGCTTGACTCGGTTATAGCAGCTGTGTCTGACTGGGAGTCTTTGTGACTCGGCGTCAAGAATAACTCTAAATAGTTTATTTTAAATCAGGAAAAATGTATCGATCTCTTGTGGTTGGTATTTATCATATGTTATATTGTTTATTAACGAAGGTTTGAATTCATATATTTAAGTTAAAGAAATATATACGAGTTAATGCAGCGTTTAGCCCGTTCTTTCAGCTTTAGTCGTTTAAAATAGTTATCATTGTTCGAGAAAGTGAAATTATATACTGAAATTCTGACCACAAGCTACTATAATAAACAACTGTTCGTGTCTCTTTAAATGCACTGAACGATATTATTTGACATTTCGACGATGCACATTTTTTCCATTGTTCCTTACACACGTTAAAATCTGCATCAGCAACGCACTCATTATTAGTAAATTAAATTTAAATTTTGCAATAAGTTGGATATTACATGCATAATAGTTTCATTGTCTTGGTGTATTTAGCATGGGGAATTAAAACACAGTTCCTTAATTAGTAACATTAGTGACAATTGGTACAAACAACAGACACATGTTTTCATGGGTTGGAATTCAGTAATGTCACAGATTTTGTATACATTTTAAGGTAACAGAAAGCTAGAGAGAGTCTACGTAAGCCATCTTATGAATTGAAGAATCTTTAGGTCACAGTACCCTATTGCAAAAACAAGTCTGATTGGCGGAAACGTTTATGGAAACTCCCATGCCTAGTGCATACGTAAGCCTCGTTTGGATTGGATGAGCGACTAGGTGGGAAATTCAATTATGTTAACTTGAATTTGTTATTTATTTTTGATTAGTATTTACACAGCTTTCATTTATATGCTTTATTACTGTGATATAGCAGAATAAAAAAGAACGGGTGTGATTTTCATAAATTTCTTTGAGGGATTCCCTCAAATGGTAGGGTCATGACCTTTGGACACATAGAAGTGGCACTAAAAATAGGTCATTAACAAGTTTAACAAAGACAGTATGAAGGTGATCTTACGAAGTTTGTAAATCACGTCACCATAGAAGTCAGGTTGTGATAGTCAGTGATGCAGAAAAAGTTCTTAAATTACTTTTATATTTGGAAAGATTGATTGATTGATTGAATTGGATTTTATAGTCGCACCAACAGCCAAGGTCATATGGCGACTTTCCAGCTTCCATTGGTGGAGGAAGACCCCAGGTGCCCCTCCGGGCAATTTTCGTGCACGGGCGGGCACCTGGGTAGAACCACCTACGTTCCGCAAGCCAGCTTGATAGCTTCCTCACATAAAGATTCCTAGGCCACTGAGGGATCGAACCTACAGCGGTGAGGGGCAAGTGATTTCAAGTCAGAGACGTTAACCACTCGGCCACGGACGCCCCATATTTGGAAAGAAGATCAGAGTTACGATAATACAATTTTGCAAAGGTTTTACGATGTTTATTGTAACGGTAACCCTGATGAAGTAGCTGTTTAGTTATACAAAGATTACGAATATTAAAGTCCTCAACTGGAGTACAAGTTCTAGAAAAACGAATAAGTTTAGACACATAGACCCATAAGAATTTGCTCGGGAAACATCCCCATCTAAATGGGGATAATTAACAATATCAAAATTAAAATCATCTCTCTTGCCATATATTTCGCTAATTATTTCACCATTTTCAATGGAGAGATGTTAATCGAGAAAAGAAGCGTTAGTATCAGAACTATTAGCTTTGTTCAGTTCTTTAGGGTATATATTATTAACCATAGTAGAAAAGAAAGGGTTGTCAATGTTTAATATGTCATCCAGATACCTATAACCCTGCAATATCTCACATGTATTGGTCTTATTCTTAGGGATACTGGTGTATTGAATTGCATCACATACCATTTTAGTTTAACAATAAAATTACCTTGCCTTTTCATGGACTTGAAATCACTGGTTAGTTGATAAATGGCTACAAAAGAGTGGGGTATGCTTATTCTTTGAGGCATAACTACTATTTTGTTTGTGATTTCTTGCATATTTTGGTCAAAATGCAGCATTGATGATGACTAGTTTTAATGGAAATAATCTCAGTAGCACCTTTAGGCTATAATTTGTTCATAAGAAATATTGGAATTTGAGAATGTGCATTTTTCTTCATAAAAGATGAACATTTTCATGATGAGTGATTCTGAAGTCAGAACCCGAAACTATTTTTCTTTTTTGGTTTGGTACACAAAATACTATATCTGATAACTTTATTTGATCAAAATATATGAAACGGTTTAATTATTATGAAACGTTTTCTGTTTGGTAAAACGCATCTTAACATCCTGGATACATATAGGTTATAAGGCGGTTTGAATCCATCCATTTAACTGGAAAGACTAAAGCTCTTATCAAAAGCTTCTTGTCAGTCCATTCGGTCCATCTTACGGGTTAGTTTGATATGTTCGATAAATATTATGAAGAAATGTCGCGATTCCTTCAGGTTACAGTACCCTATTGCAAAAACCGGTCTGATTGGCGGAAAAAAGTATTGGAAACTCCATGCCTAATGCATACGTAAGCATCGTTTTGATTGGATGAGAGACAGTAGGGAAATTCATTTATGTTAACTTGAATTGTTTTTTTTATTTATGATTAGTATTTTACACAGCTTTCAGTCATATGCTTTATTTCTGTGATACAGCAGAATAAAAACGAACGGGTGTAATTTTCAAAAAAATGTTTGGGGGTTCCCTCAAATTGTAGGGTCATGACCTTTGAAAACATAGAAGTGGGATTCAAAAAAAGGTCATCCCCTAAAAATAAGTTCCTGTTTACATGTATCTATGTTGCCTCTGTGCAGCAGGGTAAACAAAAGCAAACCAGCAGTTTTTGTTTGCATGTCAGATGGGAAAATATTAAACAGCAAGTATATGGAAAATGCAGTAGTGGCTTATGACCATTATTCTTTGAAGTACACAACGAAGAATACTAATTAGCGACTCTACTACGATGCAGTCGATCGTTCTGCAGATTATATCAATAAATATATACATATTTGTGTTGTAGTTGTTACTTCCATTAGAAGGGTCAGTGTTAAGGGAAATATATTCGTTGTCGGTTGAGTGAAACGAAACCACTGCGATAAATATGAACACCCTTCTTCAACTAATGAAGGAGGAGTTTAGATTACAAGAACAATCGAGGGACGAACGCACGATCGAACAGAGGACGGGACCGACCATAGTATATCCACTTTTTCTTCGCAAAGTGCTGATATAATAATCTACTACAAATAGTATAGTTCATGTAGCATATTTAACACGTGAAGAAACAACATCAACATACAAACTATAAATACACAAGGCGAATATGTTTCTATGTTTTTCAGTTGCCGTGGGCACAACGACATGTACCACTACTGCAGCCTGTGGTCAGATCTCTAACGTAGTGTTGATGGAATTTGTGTCTGCACTAACGGTTATAAGGAAACAACGGCTACGTCGAACACGTGTGAAGTAGGTACTATTCCCTTTTTTAGAGAACAAAAAAGTATACACGTGACATAAAATCAGAAAAAGAGGCATACTCTCTTCATATAAGCATTCTTTAAAGAAATGGCAGAGATGTATCGGTGATCAATTTTAACAAATGAGAAGATAGAATTTAAAGAAAAGAAATAAGGTGGAGGTGAAGCTGGTAAGAAATCGGGTGGTAAGGTGATGACTGCCATGGGAAAAGTGTGGATGACGGAAGCTTATTTCCCAATATGGTTGAGCTATGTTGCATTTTATAATTATCTCTCATAAATAGACTCAATAAAACCGATTCTGCTACTTTTCTCTCTTGTTTGTGTTTGTTGCTTCCAAGGGATCTCCTTTTCAGTATTTATTATATCTTTTAAATTGGACACCAAAACCCCCAAAACCCCTACCATTTGGCACCACCATCCCCACAAAAGAAATGAATGGAGATTGATGTTATTTGTGTATTTAACACGAAACATCAATTTAATAATGCGAACGCCAACCCCCACCCACTGTGGTGGGTAGCATAAAAATAAACAACAAAACAGAAACATGTACATTTAAAATAGGGCTCGGGTTTTGGGTGGAGTGTGTAAGGAGAGGCCATGTCCCAATATGGTAGAAAATGAATACGAACAGTAACAACATATTGGATGCTTACCCTTAACCAATATTAGTGCATACGATCTCTACTCTCACCTCAAACCACTTTATAATGCACTCGCCAACTCCCCCTCCCCCACCCCCACCCCCACCAACCTTCTTGATGATAGTTTGGTGGGGAAAGGGGATTAAGGTGAGCAGTTTAGGTATAAAGAAACATACAAATCGGGTTTCGCTTGGAATGGGGTGGGTGGGGATGAAGGGAACCCATGCCCGAATATGGTTAAGCTTTGAATAAGAAGATTCACTAATATACGGCCAGTAAAAACATATTGGATGTTTACCTTAACCCAAATCTTTGAAAAAGATATCTAATTATGATTTAATAATTGGACCATGGCATCCCGAATTTCCCCCTACTCCCCACCAAAACGGATGTGGATTGATGTTATGAAGAAAAAATAAATTATATTCATTCGATAGTGCACACATCCACCCCACCCCACCCACCAACCCCTTTCCCCAACCCCTCTTGATGATGGATGGGTGGGGTTGAGGTGGACAGTTATGGTGTAAAAATACACAAAACAATAATGAATCATGTACCTAAAACTTCAGGTTTCGGCTTGTGTTCTGTTGGGTGATGTGTGGGGATGTGGGTGGGAGTCCATGCCCAAATATGGTTAAGATTTGAATAAGAAACGTTAAATATATCCGGCCAGTAAAAACAGATTGTATGTTTACATTTATCAAGAATGTTGCACATTTCAGAGAGTGTATTGAGTCGGGCTCTATAGGCGCCCAGCGGGCCAATGATTCCTTTAAGCGTACATTACTTAATAAAATGCAGTCCTACGAATATAATGCTATAAGGAATCCCATACCACTATTTAGATATTCACAATAGCTTACATGCACACACTATGTGCTTGAATTGTACATTTCATGGGCCGTCAACTTATTCGTTTTTTCTAGTGCTTGTAGTCGTGTTGAGGGACTTTAATATTCTTAATATTTGTATAACTAAAACGCTACTCCAGCTGGAATTTCTTTCTTTTTAAATAACCATCAAAGTAATTTAACAACTCTTCTGCGACAAGGACTATCACAACCTGACTTTTATGGTGATGTGATTTACAAACTTCGTAAGATCTTGGGTCATAATCGCTTTCATACAATCTTTATTAAACTTGTTATAAGGTTTACCAAAAGATGTTATGACCCTATCATTTTGCAACGCACTGGAATGTTTAGTGGTTGACCCTTTTACAGTTCGCCACTATGCTTTCCTCTTTGATTGTGCGATGACCGGACAAATTGTGAACCCTTTGATGAAGTCTACCTCAATCCTCAGAGGATTGTAGCGTTTGATATTTGTCTTTAATATTGTCTTGTCGTACCTTTAACGGTTTGTTCGCTTGTTTCTCTGGCTTCTGCCAAGTCATTCAGTACTTACTTTGTGGCTTTTTATGATTTTTTATGCCCCCGAAAACCGGAAAACTTTCGGGGGCATATAGTAATCGCACCGTCCTTCTGTCCGGATTCCGTCCGTCATTCCGCAGTTCGTGTCCGTACTGTACCTTCAAAACTACTGCAGGGATTTTCAAATAACATGGCACAAGTGATCACCATAACAAGACGACGTGTCAGGTGCAATACCCAGGTCCATACCTCAAAGGACAACGTCACATTTGCAGTTCACAGGTCAAAATCAGGTACGCATATTCGCGTCGGAACCGTAACGTCACAACCTCTGAAGGGATTTTTAAGTTACCTGGTACAAGTGATCACCATAACAAGACGATGTGTCGCGCGCAAAACCCATGTCCGTATCTCAAAGGTCAAGGTCACACTTGCACTTCATATGTAAAAAACAGGTATGCAATTTCGTGTCCGGACCGTAACGTCACAACCCATGCTGGGATTATTAAATATCTTGGCACAAGTGATCACCATAAAAAGACGATGTTTCGCGCGCAAAACCCAGGTCTTCAAGGTCAAGGTCACACATGGAGGTCAAAAGTCAAATTTTGTCCGGTCAATAACTCCATTCATGGACGGATTTTCAAATAACTTGGCACAAGTGCTCACCACAACCAAAAGAGGTGTCGTGCAGAAAATCCAGGTTCATGGCTCCAAGGTCAAGATTATACTTAGAGGTCAAAGGACACTTCGGGAGCATTTATCACTTACAGTGATATTTCTTGTTTTATATTATATACACATGATCATGTATGTGTTTTACTTATATTGCTTATTAATGCTGCCTTGTTGGTTAGAGATTATAACCTGGCGGTGAATTCTTTATTAATTTTTACACTTTCCTGTTTATTGGATGAAAATAGGGTAAGAGTGAGGTTTGGTGCACCCTAGAACCCGGTTTAACCCTCAGTGGCCTGTTATGCCACTGACCGTTCCAAGGCGGTAGCCTTATTGTCAACCCTTGCGTGTTTGTGATGTCTTATCTTGACTTGTATTCATCTTTATATATGCTTGTTGTTTGTTTCTTTGTATCTTTGTGGTTGACTGTCGTCCTTGAATGCTACTTTTCTGTTTGATTTTTATATTTATTTTTATTGATGTAGCGATTTAGATAATGCTATAAGGAAACCAATGCTCAAATTGTATTGAGCTAGTACAAGAAATATAAAACACATAGACCTAAACGTGAAATTTGATGTGAAATGGGGCATTGCACATTTTAAGGGCTATCATAATTTGAGATCCATGTCAGCGAAGTGGTTATATAAACCAAAATTGCCTACGTAACCCTTAATATAGTACTATAAAAAAGCTCCTGGCCAAATGTAGTTGAGCTATGACAAGAACTGTAAGAGATATAGACCTGTAAACACATCTTACACCCAAAGCTCGATGTGAACTGGGACACCGACGACATCGTCGACACTGACGCCGGGGTGAGTACATAAGCTTTCTTTTCCTTCGAATAGTCGAGCTTATAAACGTTCAGTTAAAAGCTTATACAATGATGAATTTGAAAAAGCGCTGTCTCAAAGCATTAAAGGCGAATATGTTTTTATGTTTTTTCAGGTGCTGCGAACACAAGGCATGTACCACTACTGCAGACGGCGATTAAATGTTATCTTTTTTTTAAAAATTGGCAAGAGGAAATTAACATTATCTTCCTTGGTGTGTTCTCCGCAGTTTATTAGATCAATCGTTTTTGTTAATACTAAACTTTATATACCCAGGAATGGCTGTTAAGTCCCATTTTAGATTAATAAAACTGCAGCATAATATACACACTATATACGCAAGTCATAGGTAATGAAACCCAACACATTTTGAAGAAGAGGTGTATAATGCTTCGGACCTGTTAAGCCTTAAGAGACAGAGTCAATAAAGATGTTAGCTTTGCTGGCAGTAGGTAACGCGAGCTTATATATAGTCCAAAACTATATGGTCATAACCTCTTTTGATAAACCAAGTTTAACAAAGATGGTATGGAAGTGATCATGATCAAGGATTTTACAAAGTTTGTGTTTTACTTACATTGCCTATTAATTCTGCCTTGTTGGTCAGAGAATAGTTCATGGCGGGGTTTTCTTTATTTACACTATCCAGTTTTATTGGAATGACAGTAGGGTAAGTGTGAGTTTTGGAATCCCTAGTGTCTGGTTTAAACCCCAAACGGCCTTTTTTGCCACTGACCTGTCCAATGCGGTAGCCCTATTGTCAACCCTTTTGTGTTTGTGATTGTCTTATTTGACCTTTTATTCACCTTTAAATTTGTTCTTTGCTTCTGTGTGTGTTTGTGGTTGACAGTTGTTCGTGAATGCTACTTTTCCTATTCGATTTTTTTATCTATAGTTATGTGATGACACATATGCCTCGTCTTTGTCCGTTAGTTAAATCCACGAATTCTTTAACTTTTAAATAAATGAAATGTTTTAAGAAATCAGGAAACACTACCTGTTTTACTGTCTACGTTTATGTTTAGAAAATTTTAATCTGTTTTGTAATTCTGCATCCGTAATTGTTTTAGATAATGAGTTAAAACGTTATTTGTGTATGTATTATCAATGGACTGTGCGTCAGGCAATAAAGTCGGGGTCACATGTTCAATGTATTGGATTATTTTCCTCATAACCCTTAACCCGATTCAATTAATGAGGTTAAATGTATGTGTATGTCTCAACCGATGACGCGTTTCTCTACAATTTCGAGATCGCATGTTTAAGGTTCAGGTTGTAAGTGAAGAAAATGTATTATCATGTCAGATCTATGACCGCGTTCAAGAAATAATGAGTAAATGTCAATATATGTCGATATTGTCTCACAATCAAATATTAATTTATTTTGATGCGATCACAGACACGACTGTATTGCTTTAATGAATGCTCTGCATTGTCGTTTTCACCGGAATGACCGGCATTGAGCTGGCGTCTTATCTAACAATATTACACCATACAAAGACATCCTCCATATTCACAAACACCCGTTATTCTTCAGTTGAAAACTACCCTGGCTTCTGTAACGTCGAGTTCGTTGATTGGAGGAATCATCGCCGTCATTGTCATCGTTGTCATTATTGGTGTCATCTCCTTAATTGCCATCCCAGTTGTTATTATTCGCAGGTATATATAATATAAATATTAAACTGATTATTAAATAATTGATCATTGGTCGCATATCAAATGGAAACAAATATGATTTATTCAATGTGAATAAATAAAACAAAGGAGGGCCCTTCGGAAGCAAAGAACACAAACAAGAAAGGAAAGTAGCTGACTGTTTTATTAGGTCGATTCATGACAGTTAAAATATCTCACGCCCAAGCAGTGGCGTAATCGACATTCTACTTTAAAGTCATATTGATTGTGCTCGATGATCTCAAAGGATCAGTAAGCAGTCACACTAAATAATCTTAGAGCGGCCGAATTCGTACGCTCGCCACACTGAATTTCACAAACATTAGTGTGAATGTCAGGACACACAGTAATGGGAATCCTTCAGAAGCACCAAAATCAGCATGAGAAGGAAGTTACGGACTCGATTTTATTGAGTCTGTTCACGAGGGGTACATAAGAGGCATAACCTCTCCTGCACACTACCACCGCCTTAATCGGTATTCTACTTTAAGGCCATACATATGTGTCACAATGTACTGAACAAACACTAGGGTGAATGTCAATAAATACGGTAAAAGGGCTCTTTCGAAAGCAATAAACACAAACAAGAGAAGCAAGTAGAGACTCCTAATGTTTTTTGTTAAATCTCAAGTATTTTTAACCGGACTGCTTGAATGCATTGTGTCAACAGCTGTTTGACAGCTTTAAACAGTTTTAGACGTTTTAGGTTGTTTAAAAATGAAAGTGTAAATCATTTTGACATACTTTTGAAAAATAGGAGTACCTATAAAATTATAAACTTGCCACTGATATATCAAGGTCATATGAATATTTGGTTCAAGTATTCCAGGTTTGTTTCAAGTTTCGATCTTCAACAAATTATTAAAGGTATACTAACCTTCTTATGGAACCTTTTGACATTAGTTTACTTTTTAAAGGTTATCTGCACAAGACGATCTACAAGCGTACAACTGAAGCGCTTTAGCTAATGCTATAAGGAAACCAATGCTCAAATTTCATTGACTTACGACAAGAAATGTAAAATATATAGACCTCTAAACACAGCTTACATGTGAACTTTGATGTGAAATGGGGCATTGCACATTTTAATGGCTATCATAATTTGCGAAGGGGTTATATATGTCAATGTAGGCTCATTTGTTAGAGTTGACACGGATGACTGACCCTTGGATGACATTAATGAAAATGTCAGGGCCATATACCCATCTTTTCAAACGTGGGACATATCAGACTAAACATTAAATTATTTCAATTATTATCTTCACAATTTAAAGAGAAATAACTGTGACCTAAATTTTTTAATTGTTTGTAAACAATGACAATGACAAATGTTTATTCAGTAAAAGAGGCCTCCGGCCCATAATACAACTAATACAATTATATATGTAGAGATACATTTTATGAAAAATATTGAGCAACTGTACGCAGCAGAGTTAAAAGTAAGATACAATTGGACTTTGTAATAGGTACATCATGATATATATCACAATTAAACTGGTTAATTGTTACTATAGCATTAATATTTTGGAAAAATAATTTTGGTTTATCGAAAGTTTCATACACATATTTGCATAACAGATATAGTTTATTTTTATTTGTAATACTCATTAAATTGTAAAACGAATTCAAACTTGAATTGTTTATATTCATATTAACATTTAAATATTGAGGACATCGTCAGAAGAACACACAATGCATTTTCTGTCAGATACGGTATATTATTATGCCGTCCTATTTCTACGCTAAGACTATGTGCTGAGCATCTAAGTTTGGAAAAGGCAATTTGAATTTAAGTGGGATGTTTAAAGTAAGGTATCGTTCAACATTTCATAGTGACTTAAAGTGTTGATAATGTATAGCTTTGCCTGACTGGGTTACATCCGCCTGTTAGTTGTGAAGAGAGCAGTCTAATAATCTCTGTTGAAAACCTTGATTTTGTATGACCTTAAAGTTGTCATGGTTACAATGTATAATTTCTTACTTTCAAATAATCAAATTAACACAGTTTCAAACATATTAGCTAATCGATTTTGTTAAATTAAAGGAATGTTTATATGTATGGGATTTAGTGTTACTTTTAACAAATTGTGCTGTCATACGAATGTAGATAAAAGGAGTGCAAAAAATAGAAAGCCTACTGAAAATAGGCTTATTCGCAAAAAATAAGTTGTTTCGTACCGATTGCAACTGTAGATAAACAAGCTCATCCTTTAAAGTATCATTTTCCTTCTGCAGATGAGGCACCTTGTCTTTCACTAAACCTAGGGAAAAATCAACATGCTCGGTTTTATCCTCAACCGAAGTTAGCTTCGCCTCAGATTTCTAACTTTGCTACTGGATGTAGTTCTTAATTTTGCTTATCTCTGTTTCAAATAAGTTTATTTTCTATTTTTTCTATTTTTTTTAAATATATGTACTCCAAAATATATGCGTGCTTGTTAGTGTTTTTGTCACAAACATTGGGATTACCCCCATGGTAGCAAACCATCTAAGTGTAAAAGTGTATTGTCAAATAAGATTTAAGAGTTTGCTTCTTTCAGTACCATGCTAAGACTAACCTCTTCTGTTTTCCTCGATAACCATCTGTATTTTTACACACACTTTCATTTTTGAAACTGATGTCTCCTTATAAATAAAATATATAAAAATTTACGCCGGCATATATTTTGCATCTGGTTGAGAAATACACCCATTACATTGCTATCAATTGTCCATAGTTTGCAATGGAATTGAACCATCCTCGTTCGCAGTAGAGTTTACATTCCCTTTCGACTGATCTCTGTTTCGAAACCTGAAATATATTACAAAAATAGAAATTCATAAGCGTTATACAGTTGTTCTTTATAAAAAATAAATACGGTTTTTGGCTTCTACTTCGGGTATTTAATAACGTCTAACATTATTTCCGTTCTCTAATTTTCTTATTTTCGGTAGGCTTTCTATTTTTTGCACTCCTTTTATCTACATTCTTGTTATGACAGCACAATTTGTTAAAAGCAACTCTAAATCCCATACATTTAATTTAACAAAACCGATTAGCTAATATGTTTGAAACTGTGTTCACTTGATTAATTGAAAGTTAAAAACTATACATTGTAACCATGACAACTTTAAGGTCATACACAATCAAGTTTACCAACAGTTAAACAATATGTTAAACATTTTGGTCACAGTTATTTCTCTTTAAATTGTGTGAAGATGAAAACTGAAATAATTTAATGTTTAGTAGTCACTGTACAGGATCCTTCTGATATGTCCCATGTTTGATAAGATGGGTATATGGCCCTGACATTTTCATTATTGTCATCCAAGGGTCAGTCATCCGTGTCAACTCTAACAAATGAGCCTACATTGACATATATAACCCCTTCGCAAATTATGATAGCCATTAAAATGTGCAATACCTCATTTCACATAAAAGTTCACGTATACGCTGTGTTTAGAGATCTATATATTTTACATTTCTTGTCGTAGGTCAACGAAATTTGAGCATTGGTTTCCGTATAGAATTATCTAAAGCGCTTCAGTTGTAGGTCGGTTGGTCGTCTTGTGCAGATAACCTTCAAAAAGTAAAATAAGGTCAAAAGGGTCCATAAAATGGTTATATGACCTTGATATTTCAGTGGCAAGTATATCAAAATTAGATAACAAAATCTGAAAAATACTACTTATTATAATGTATGTGGCAAATTGGTTCAAAATTGTTTCAGCGACTTGTAAAGTAGGTCAATTTCAATAACCAAGTAACCTATTGTATAATTTTAAAGGTACTCCTATTTTTCAAAAGTATGTCAAAATGATTTACGTTTTCTTTTTTAAACAAGCTAAAACATCTAAAACTGTTTAAAACTGTCAAACAGCTGTTGACACAATGCATTCAAGAAGGCATTTCTGGTGTTTTTATTTGCTAGTCTGGTTAAAAACACTTGAGATTTAACAAAAACCTTCAAGAGAGAGTCTCTTCTTGCTTCTCTTGTTTCCTAAGGAGCCCTTTTACTGTATTTATTGACACTCACACAAGCGTTTGTTTAGTACATTGTGACACATTTGTTTGTCCTTAAAGCAGAATACCGATTAAGGCGGTGGTAGTGTGCAGAGTGTGTGTGTGTGAGGGGGGGGGGGGGGCGGGGGGGGTGTTGATGCCTCTATACCCCTCGTGAACAGACTCAATAAAATCGAATCCGCTACTTATTTCCTATGCTGTTTTTGCTACTTCCAAATGATTCCCTTTACTGTATGTCCTGACATTCACACTAATGTTTGTGAAGTTCAGTGTGGCGAGCGTACGAATTCGGCCGCGCTACGATTATTTAGTGTGACTACTTACTGATCCTTTGAGATCATCGAGCACAATCAATATGACTTTAAAGTAAAATGTCGTTTACGCCACTGCTTGGGCGTGAGATATTTTAACTGTCATGAATCGACCTAATACAACATTCTGCTACTTTCTTTTCTTGTTTGTGTTCGTTGCTTCAGAAGGACCCTCCTTTATTTTCTTTACTCACATTGAAAATTAAAAAAAATCTTATTTGTTTCCATTTGATATGCGACAAATGATCAAATTTTTAATAATCAGTTTAATATTTATATTATATATACCTGCGAATAAGAAAGATGGCAATTAAGAAGATGACACCAATAATGACAACACTGCTGACAATAGCGGCGATGGTTCCTACAGGCAACAAACTCGACGTTTCAGAAGCCATGGTGATTTCATCTGAAGAATAACGGATGTTTATGAACATGGAAGATATCTTTTTATGGTGTAATATTGTTAGATAAGACGCCAGCTTAATGTCGGCCATCCCGGTGAAAACGACAATGCAGAGCATTTATTAATGCAATACAGTCATGTCTCTGATCGTATCAAAATAAACTAATATTTGATTATGAGACGATATCGACATATATCGACATTTACTCATTATTTCTTGAACGCGGTCATAGATCTGACATGACAATACATTGTCTTCACTTACAACCTGAACCTTAAACATGCGATCTCATAATTGTAGAGAAACACGTCATCGGTTGAGACATACACATACATTTAACCTCATTAATTGAATCGGGTTAATGGTTTGGAGCAAAATAATCCAGTACATTGAAAATGTGACCCCGATTTTATTGCCTGACGCACAGTCCATTGATAATACATACACAAATAACGTTTTAACTCATCATCTAAAACAATTACGGATGCAGAATTACAAAACAGTTTACTTGTTCACAGACTAAAATTCCCTAAACATAATCGTAGACGGTAACACAGGCAGTGTTTCCTTTTTCCTTGAAACATTTTATTCATTTAAAAGTTAAATAATTCATGGAATTAACTAACTGACAAAGACGAGGAATATGTGTCATCACATAAATATAGATACAAAAATCGAACAGGAAAAGTAGCATTGAAGGACGATTGTCAACCACAAACACACACAGAAACAAGAACAAATTTAAAGATGAATAAAAGGCCAAATAAGACATCACGAACACAAAAGGGTTGACAATAGGTCTACCGTCCTGGAACGGGCAGTGGCAAAAAAGGCCACTGGGGGTTTAAATCAGGTTCTAGGGTGCACCAGACCTCACACTCATCCTAATATAAGTAAAACACAAAGATTTTCGAGTATATATAAATACAAAAGTAGGTACTCAATGACTTGGCAGAAGCCAGGGCAACAAGAGAATAAACCATTGAGGGCACGACAATACAAGACTGCAGACAAACATCAAACGTCACCGTCCTTTTGGGCTTGAGGTAAACGTCATCATAGGGTCCACAGCCTGTCCGGTCATCGCAGAATTAAAGAGGAAAGCATAGTGGCGAACTGTAATTGGGTTCACCACCAAGCATGCAGTGCGTTGCAAAGAATTATAGGGTCGTAACCTCTTTTGATAAACATATTATTAATAACAAGTTTAACAAAGATAGTATGGAAATGATCATGACCAAGGATCTTACAAAGTTTGTAATTCACGTCACCATATATAAGCTCGCGTTACCTACTGCCAGCAAAGCTAACATCTTTACTGACTCTGTCTCTTAACGCTTAACAGGTCCGAAGCATTATATCTCTTCTTCAAAAGGTGTTGGGTTTCATTACCTATGACTTGCGTATATAGTGCGTATATTATGCTGCTGTTTTATTAATCTAAAATCAGACCTAACAGCCTTTACTGGGAATATAAAATTTAGTATTAACAAAACCTATTGATCTAATAAACTGCGTAGAATACACCAAGGGAGGTAATGCAAATTTCCTCTTGCCAATTATTTAAAAAAAGATATCATTTAATCGTTTTTTTTATCTGTGTAGCTATTGCCACTATGAAACGGTCACATCGGTCTTAACAACAACTCAAACATAACAACTCTTCAAGTACCTGCTTCACACGTGTTCGAAGTAGCCTTTGTTTCCTTATAACCGTTAGTGCAGACACAAACTCCGTCAGTTGAACATACTACGTTTGAGATCTGACCGCAATCTGCAGTAGTGGTACATGTCGTTGTGTTCACAGCAACTGAAAAAACATAGAAACATATTCGTCTTGTATGCTTTGAGACAGCGCTATTGCAAATTCGTCATTGTATAAGCTTTTAACTGAACGTTTATTAGCTGGACTATTCGAAGGAAAATAGATATCAGTGTCGACGACGGCGTCGGTGGCCTAGTTCACATATAGTTCTGATTGTCATATGTGTTTAAAGGTCTATATCTCTTACGGTTCTTGTCATAGCTCAACTATATTTAGCCAGGAGCTTTTTTATTGTACTATCTTAAGGGTTGTGCAGGCAATTTTTGTTTATATAAACGCTTCGCTCACATGGATCTCCAATTATGATAGCCCTTAAAATATGCAATGCCCCATTTCACATCAAGTTTCACGTGTACACTGTGTTTAGAGGTATATATGTTTTACATTTCTTGTAGTAGCTCAATACAATTTGAGCATTGGTTTCCTTATAGCATTATCTAAAGCGCTGCATCAATACAAGTAGATATAAAAATCAAACAGGAAAAGTAGCATTCAAGGACGACAGTCAACCACAAACATACAAAGAAACAAAGAACAACTACATGTATATATAAAGATGAATAAAAGGCAAGATAAGACATCACAAACACACAAGGGTTGAAAACAGGGCTACCGCCTTGGAACGGTCAGTGGCAAAACAAGCCGCTCACGCAAACATTTCACTCTTATCCTATTGTCATCCCGAAAAACAGGAAAGTGTAACTAAAGATATCCCCACCAGTTTATAATCTCTAACCAACAATGCAGCATTTATAAGCAATATAAGTAAAACACATACAGAAGCCAGAGCAACAAGAGAACAAACCGTTAAAGGTACGACAAGACAAAAGTAAAGACAAATATCCTTTAAGGATTTAGATAAACGTCATCAAAGGGTCCACAATCGGTCGGGTCATCGCACAATCAAAGAGGAAAGCATAGTGGCGAACTGTAAAAGGGTCAACCACTAAACATGCAGTGCGTTGCAAAATTATAGCGTCATAACCTCTTTTGATAAACTTTTTAACAAGTTTAATAAAGATTTTATGAAAGTGATTATGACCAAGGATCTTACGAAGTTTGTAAATCACATCACCATTATATTTTAAAAGTAATTCAGGGTAAGGATAATAAAATTAAAAAAAGTTTTTTAGAAGTTTATGATAACAGTAGCGCTGCTGGAGTAGCTTTTTAGTTATACAAATATTACGAATATTAAAGTCCTCAACAAGACTACAAGCCCTAGAAAAGCCAATAAGTTGATGGCCCATAAAATGAGCAATAAAAGCAGATCGTGTGTGCATGTAAGCTGTTGTGAATATCTAAATGTTGGTTTGGGATTCCTTATAGCATTATATTCGTAGAACTGCATTTTATTAAGTAAAGTACGCTTAGATGAATCATTGGCTCGCTGGGCGACTATAGAGCCCGACCTAATACAATCTATGAAATGTGCAACATTCTTGGTAAATGTAAACATTCAATCTGTTTTTACTGGATATATTTAATGTTTCTTATTCAAAGGTTAACCATATTTGGGAATGGACACCCTAACTCCCAGCCACACCCCCACACCTCACCCAACACAACCACACCCGAATCCTGAAATTTTAGGTACATGATTCATTATTGTTTTGTGTATTCTTACACCATAACTGCCCACCTCAATCCACACCCATCCATTATCAAGAGGGGTTGGGGAAAGGAGTTGTTGGGTGGGTGGGATAGACGGATGCACTATCGAATGAATATGTTTTATTTTTTCTTCTTAAATAACATCAATCCACATCCGGTTTGGTGGGGAGTAGAGGAGTTTCGTATGCCAGGGTCCAATTATTAAATCATAATTAGATATATTTTTCAAAGTTTTTGGTTAAGGTAAACTAACCCTTTTGTGTTTGTGATGTCGTTTGCATTTTTTATTACTTTTGCCTTTTCGTTTGTCTGTTTGCGTGTTTGTTTTTGTGTTTTGTGGTTGACTGTCGTCCTTGAATGCTGCTTTCCCTGTCCGATATTTTTATCCTTCTTCTAATATGTTTTTACTGGCCTTATATAAGTGAAGCTTAGCCATATAAGGACATGTGTGTCCTTCATCCCTAACCCACACCAACATGTGTAACGGCTTATCACCAATGAGCACTGACATATGTAACGGCTTCTTTCCAATATGTATTCACGTGAGAAACTGCTTATATCCAGTGTATTCCCACGCGAAACCCGATTGTTTGTGTACATGTTTCTGTGTTGTTTCTTTAATCTTAAACCGCTCACCTCAATCCCCTTTCCCCACCCATCTATCATCAAAAAGGTTTAGGGGCTAGTGCATTATACAGTGGTTTTAGGTGAATTTTTCTTCATTATTACATGTCATATCAATCCTCAGTATTTAGTTTTTGGTGAGGGGATGAGGGGTTGGAGATGCCTGGGCATTTTTCTAAAAGCATTTAAGTAGAGATTGTATGTACTAATTTTGTTTAAGGGTAAGCATCGAATATGTTGCTACTGTTCGTATTCATTTTCTACCATATTGGGACATGGCCTCTCCTTACACACTCCACCCAAAACCCGAGCCCTATTTTAAATGTACATGTTTCTGTTTTGTTGTTTATTCTTATGCTACCCACCACAGTGGGTGGGGTTGGCGTTCGCATTATTAAATTTGTGTTTCGTCTTAAATACATAAATAACATCAATCTCCATTCATTTCTTTTGTGGGGTTGGGGCTGACAATTGGGGTGGGGTATCCAATTTAAAAGATATATATACTGAAAAGGAGATCCCTTGGAAGCAACAAACACAAACAAGAGAGAAAAGTAGCAGACTCGGTTTGATTGAGTCTGTTCATGAGAGATAATTATAAGATGCAACATAGCTCAACCATATTGGGGAATGAGCTTCCGTCATCCACCCTTTTCCAATGGCAGTCATTACCTTACACCCACTCTCTTACCAGCTCCACCTCCACCTTATTTCTTTTCTTTAAATGCTATCTTTTCATTTGTTAAAACTGTTCATCGATACATCTCTGCCATTTCTTTAAAGAATGCTTATATGAAGAGAGTATGCCTCTTTTTCTGAGGTGTATAATTTGTTGTTCTCTGAAAAAGCGAATAGTACCTGCTTCACACGTGTTCGAAGTAGCCGTTGTTTCCGTATAACCGTTAGTGCAGACACAAACTCCATCAGTTGAACACACTACGTTTGGAATCTGACCGCAGTCTGCAATAGTGGTACATGTCGTTATGCCCACGGGAACTGAAAAACAATAAAAACAACAATATCATATTCACTTAGTGTAATCATCGTTTGTATGTTTGTTGTTGCGAAGCAACATGATCTAATGCAACATGAACTAAACTGTGTATTGATAGCAGATTATAATTTCGTTTTATTGCAACCAATGCTCTCCTCAGTTCCTATTGAACAGTTATAGCGAGGATTTGAATGTCTGGTTTACAGTTATGAAGTACCTGCTTCACACGTGTTCGACGTAGACGTTGTTTCCTTATAACCGTTAATGCAGACACAAACTCCGTCAGTTGAACATACTACGTTTGAGATCTGACCGCAATCTGCAGTAGTGGTACATGTCGTTGTGTTCACAGCAACTGAAAAACATAAAAACATATTCGCCTTGTGTATTTATAGTTTGTATGTTGATGTTGTTTCTTCACGTGTTAAATATGCTACATGAACTATACTGTTTGTAGCAGATTATTATAACAGCACTTTTCGAGGAAAAAGTGGATATACTATAGTCGGCCCAGTCCTCTGTTCGACCGTGCGTTCGTCCCTCGATTGTTCTTGTAATCTAAACTCCTCCTTCATTAGTTGAAGAAGGGTGTTAATATTTATCGCAGTAGTTGCTTAGGATGGGATGACTTTTCGAATCCATGGTTTGACCCAATAGTTCAAGATCAAAGAGTTAAAATCACCAAAATGAATATCAAACCCGTGATTTTCAATGTGCTTAATGGAATATCTTATGTTCTATACGTAATGATATACACATAATATACGGAAAGAGGTTTTACGATACGACTGCAATATGGGGTCAGCATGCATTTTCATTTTTTTCATCTTAACGTAACCTCCTCCTTCATCAGTTGAAGGGGTGGGGGTGGTTGTGTTTGGCAACGTGGCTGCTTAAGATGTATATTTGAAACAAGAAATAAATCAAGTGTCTAACGCCTGGGACTAGAGATCAAGATCAACATGTCAAATTAAAAACAAAAACATTAAACCCAGTTTTTCATATTGTTTAAATAAAAGTGTTCCATTAAATAAGTAATGATATACACATAGCACATGGAACGGGTTTTTCAATTTTATATACGGACCCTCCATCCCAGGGAAGGGGACATGTTGTCATATGGGGTCAGCAGGTATTTTCATTGGTTCATCGTAGCCTAAACTCCTCCAACATCAGTTAAAGGATACTACTCTTCCTGTTGGACTTATAACCTTTTCTCCATATTTAGGACAGTATTGGTTTTTGCCTATGATGTGTAGATGACAACGAAGGTTTCAAATCCAGAGTTTGAACTTGAGTTCAAAGGTCAATGTCAAAAAGTCAAAACACCTAAATGAACATAATAGCTAAGTTTTAAAAAAATGTCTGCATTCGTATAGTTTCCTTGTTACCTGAACTCCTTCTATGCCAGTTCAAGGAGGGTGTTAATAGTTGACACAGTGGTTGACTAGGATGTGTACATAACAGCTAAGTATGTATATGTTTAATGGACACCCCATTGATTTTCTCTAGTACTCCAATTTGTTTCAAACCAATGCTTTTCGCTGTACCCATTTAATCAGTTATACCGAGGGTTGAACTTTCTGCTTCTGAATCAAGTTTTCATGATTGAATCCCAATCTTACACAACATTAATATTGCGTACGTTGACAATGGCACTACGTTATTAACAATTGACGTAACGCAGTTTTTGAAATGTTCTACGTCATTGTTGTTGAGTCTAACTGTGTGTATGATATGCTTATTTCTTCTGGAAGAAAACAATACCCAATACCCAAGTTACCTAAGGTGTTCCTTGTACTAATTGCTCTCCTTCATTGACATGTGGCATATCTAGGAGTATTCACGGGTCATCTATTGATAAGGAACATCCATTAACCAGCTAGTGATAAGGTCTAGCTTTCCTCCTGTCCGTGGCTTATATACGCTTTTCCATCTTATGCGTAAAACAAGTTTTTTTAATTATTATTTCCGGACGATCCCGTTCTTTCTATTTAGTATTTAATGTTTCTACGTGATTTGCCTTCGTATGTTTTGAGACAGCTTATTGCAAACTCTTTCTTGTATAAGCCTTTAACTGAATCGCTTATTTTACCTGCTTCACTCAAGTTCGAAATAGCCGGAGTTTCCGTATATTAACCGTTAGCGCAGACAAAAACCCCATCAGTTGAACACACTACGTTTCAGATCCGACCGCAGTCCGTAGTAGTCGAACATTTCGTTGTGGCCGCGGTAACATAGAAACATATTCATCGTTTGTATATTTGATGCTGTTGCCTGACATGTTCAAGATTGTACATGAACTATACTGTTTGTAGATAGTATATTACTACTATTTTTTTATTGGAACCATTGCTTTAATATGTTCCCATTGAACAAATTTCTGGTTCTCAACTAGGTACCCATGTATGACTCCCTTGTATGTAATCCATTGATATTGTGCACAATATGCAATATCAACGGATTACATAAAAGGGAGTCATAACTGCCACTACGTATGGTATAACTGTCACTACGTATGGTATTATGATCCGTAATAACTTAGGATAGCATAGGACATAATTAAACAATCCTTTACTTTGAAACTGCTTTACCAATATCAGTACAGTTTGAAGTGTACCGAAATGCTATCAGTTATTTATTTCTATCCAACTGAAAATAAGAAAGAGTAACTTGACGCTTCAGATTGGCTAGATGTTATAACATGTATTAACAAAAATGTGAAGAACTTTACCAATTTTTTATTCAGCTTTGGAAATTATAATGTATATATAATTATAGACTGGAGGTACAACAAATTCAGATACAATTGCTTACCCGCTATCTTGAACGTAGTTCCTGTTAATCTATAATATCTATCCGTCGTATTTCGTTTTCCTGCAGGGTTTGAAACGACAACTTTCAATTCAACTTGTTGCCCTCCTACTATTTCATTGTATTTAAGGTATGCATATATCTTTGCATCTCCTTTTCCTGAACAACCCATGTCATTAGCGTTAGTAGTTACTCTAAATGAATCGGGTAATGGTGTTTCAACAGAATCCTGCAGAAAAAATATTGCATTGAAATACAACTATGGCTAAGCATTTAAATATATTTTATTTTGTTTTTCAATATTCATTCTGAAAGACTGAGTGGCATGCAATCCACACAAGCCCCTGTTTTTGTCGGCATACACCTTTACATTAGCTTCACCAGTTTAAACTTTAAGATCGCACATTTATTGATACCCTATACGCCTTGTTGGAGGAATCTTACATCTCAATACATAGATTAATTATAAAATTAAAGCAAATGCATACAAATTATGTTTTATGACACGTGTTTGTTTATTTGTTGCTCTTGTTTTAAAACGCCTTTTATTCATATTCATTTAATTGTTTTCATTTAATTTTTGCAGGAGTTAATGTCTATATATAATTATTATAATTGCAATTGCTATCGTTTCATTTGCTAAACTGTTACGATTGCTTGTATGTACATATATGTACCCTCACGGGCTTTTTAGCCGATTGCAATATTGAATAAATAAATTGTATTATCTGTGTATTCATTGATGTATGAATGTATGTGTGTATGGTGTTAATATTCGCTTTTAACAATATTACTCTCCAAATTAACAATTATGAGTCTATTAGTTAAAACTTTAAAAATAAATCTTTCACCTCTTCGGTTACACTCTGCGTCATCAATACAAATTCCACAAAATTACTCTTCATTTCTTAGAACTAAACCATATGTACGCCTTACACCTTTAAATCTTCATTCGGCAACCTCGTTTCATGTTCCTTCGAATAATATTACAAGGATTTTTAAAAATGGCTCAAAAGTTTCCGTTACTCCTCTACGATCACCTGTTTTGAGGAAATACCATATAAAGTCTCCTTTTAGAAATTATTTAGTTCATTCACGGCGCAGGGTGTTTCCCTCTATTAATAAGTGCAATACTAAGAGGTGCAGTTGTTGCAATTATTTATCTTGCAAGTCCACCATTAAATCAGCTGTTAATGGTAGATTGTTTAATGTATGTCTAGCTTCAAATGTTGATTGACGTACTTCTCACGTCATTTATGTTCTGACTTGAAATGCACCAAGTTGCGGTATACAATATGTTGGACAAACAGGTCGATCCTTAAAAGTTCGATTTCGTGAACACAAATATAATGCAAGTAATCCTAAAAAGTTAAAAAATTACTTGTACCAACACTTTCGTCAGTCAGGTCATAAGTTTAATAACGTAACTGTTCAACCGGTTGAATATATATTTTTTGATAATGATGCTACTAAAAGCTTTAAAATAAAAGCTAGACATATTGCAGAACTTAAGTGGATGAAAAACTTACAGACACCTTATCCACTCAGCCTTAATGACACTATTTATCAAGAAGAAAATATTTCTAAAGATCCTAATATTGACAGTTTTTCTATATTTTCTATTCGTAAGCGTAAATCTAAGTCTCATGGTATTAGGCGTAATGGTAACATCAAACGTAAATCGCGAGTAATTATTTCTGTCGCTGATTTACATACTATTTTTAAACAGTCTGGAAAGCACTCTATGCTTTCACGGCTTACCTCTTTGTCCATTTCATCACTAAAGTTGATTGACGAGGAAGCCGACAAAATTTTCATTCGTACAGATCCCTTGTATAACACTGCTTCCTTAGTTCAAAGCTATACACAGCATGTTCTCCGACCCCATATTGACAAGGAGTCTGATCACGTCAGGCATTTTCTAAAACTACTATATATTAATAAAGGTATTGATTTCATTGACATGCCTAGTATTTTTCGAGATACTCATGTAGTTGATTCTATCCCAAAATATTTCAAAAATTCCGAAAGTCCTGTAATTTGTTATAAGTATAAAAAGCCAATTAGAAATATTATTTTCAACTATAACAAAATAGTTTCTGACCTTGATATAGTACATAATACTCCTAAGGAATGTGAATGCAACATATCAAAATTTTGCTATGCTTCAGCAGGTCATGTAATCACTGGTAATTTTGATATTATTGATAAACGTATTCGGCATTTGTTTTCGAAAGGTCCTAAATATAGATTACCTTCAACTATTGATTTTAATGCCTGTCGTGCCCAGATCGCCCACTCCATTGAAGATTTTAGTATCAAATGGTGTCGTAGAGAACATGCGGACCCAAACTCACTTTCTACTTGGAAAAAGTCAATTCTGAAAATTATAGATACACGTATTAACTTTTATAATGCTAACCCCTCTTTACTTCCTCCGAGACCTAGGTTTTCCTTTCGTAATTTAAAATCGGGAATTCAGGAATTTCATACATAAATTTGTTTTAGTTCCTGCAGATAAAGCAGCTAATAATGTAATTATTGTTTGACGCCTACATTACGTCAATGTTTTATCTCTGGAACTCGGCAGCACCAATTCGTATACTCCAGTTAATTCTACTGAGGCTGATGTTGTTTCCGCACATATCACTCGGTGCACTACTTTCAAGGATGGCGTAAACGATAAGCAAAATAAACTGCCTACCATGTACTGGATTCCTAAATTACATAAAAATCCATATAAGGCTCGCTTTATTTCTAATTCTAGTGCCTGCACCAAAACAAACATCTCCAAACTTTTAACTTCTTGAAAATACTACATTTTTGGCATGTAATAATATAATGCGTTTTTTACTAACGGCAGTTTAGACAATTATACTATGTGGACTTGCTATGAAGTTTGTGAAGCACTCATCTTCCTATTAGATAATATTTTCGTCAGGTATGGTACCACCGTTTATAGACAAATTGTTGGTATCCCTATGGGTACGAACTGTGCACCACTTGTCGCAGATCTGTTTAACTTTTGCTATGAAAGAGATTTCATGTTGAGTCTTTCACCAGATACCCAGGCAGATGTTATTGAAGCTTTTAATGACACCTCTCGGTATCTGGATGACATACTGAACATTGACAACCCTTTCTTTCCAACTATGGTTGATAATATTTATCCTAAACATGCTAAAGAGCTTCAGCTTGATAAAGAAAATATATCTGATAATAACGCTTCTTTTCTTGATTTAGATCTCTCGATTGAATATGGTAAAATAATTAGCAAAATCTATGACAAGAGAGATGATTTTAATTTTGACATTGTTAATTATCCCCACTTGGATGGGGATGTTAACAAGTTTATCAAAAGAGGTTATGACCCTATCATTTTGCAACGTACTGCATGCTTGGTGGTGGACCCTTTTACAGTTCGCCACTATGCTTTTCTCTTTAATTGTACGATGACCGGACAGGCTATGGACCCTATGATGACGCCTACCTAAAGCCCATTGGGACGGTGGCGTTTGATGTTTGTCCATGATCTTTCTTGTCGTGCCCTTAATGATTTATTCTCTTACTGCTCTGGCTTCTGCCAAGTCATTGAGTACCTTCATTGTGGCTTTCTAGGCTATTGTATTTTTGTATTATATTTACACGAGCATATTTGTGTTTTACTTATATTGCCTATTGATGCTGCCTTGTTGGTTAGAGATTAGATCATGGCGGGGATTTCTTTATTTACACTGTCCTGTTTTAATGGGATGACAGTAGGGTAAGTGTGAGGTTTGGTGCACCCTAGAACCGGTTTAAACCCCCAGTGGACTACTTTGCCACTGACCGTTTCAAGGCGGTAGCCCTATTGTCAACCCTTTTGTGTTTGTGTTGTTTTTTGCATTTAATATTGCCTTTGCCTTCTTGTTTGTCTGTTTGCATGTTTGTTTCTATGTTTTGTGGTTGACTGTCCTCCTTGAATGCTACTTTCCCTGTCCGATCTTTTTGTATTTCTTTATATTTCAGTCATTCATATCACTACGATGTCCGCTTGTAGCAGTGAGCTCAATGCTCAACTTTATAGTCATGCCACACTGTAAACCCATGCCATTGCCTTATGACATGATACCCCACAAAGTCATATTATACTGACACCGGGCTGACCAGTACTAGCACTACAGTTTATATGCTGAACGTGAAGCAAGGAAGCTATTATATTATGTATATGGTGTGACCCTGTCTGGAACAGAACCTGTGACGTTTGTGGATTCTACCACTAGGCCACAACCGCGATTTACAAATGTAAAGATATATATAAGTTTTGAACAGTTTGTTTTCATTTCCGATTTCATTAGAGAAGTTTACACAATAGATCACTGTTCGTTAATGCATATTTTAATATATTTTTTTTTATATTCAATTGGTCTTATCTAACCTTGGATTCAGTATGTTGGTTTGTTTTCCAATAACATGATGTTATTAATTAAGTAATTTCATATGGCCCAGTTACTGGTCCAATTGTCGTATTGGTTCAAGGCCGAAAGCCAATATGACAGTCCGAGGACAGTAACCTGGGCACTATGAAAACACTTAATGACACTTTTGTTAAATATCTTCCTCTACAGTATAATACTTTATTTTGACACGGTTTACATTTGTTTAAAGTAGCATTAATTTCATTTATAGCAATAATGACGTCACTTAAAGCTCGTATTTACGAGTTCTTCATACAGGCTTTGTTTTTATATATTGGCCAACCTTCGGTTCCTATTGGTCGAGTTTTTGTCGTATTAAGCGCATAGTTTCTAGTAAAACACGGCTTATATTGTTAATTAAATTATTAATACACTTCATTACTGTGTTAAACACATTGAAATAACGTAAACGTATAAAACAAATATGTATCTTGTGTGCGTGATCTTAGGTATATAAATGATTTAGGATGATACGTGTACATTTATCACCAGCTAGGTAGGCTTATTTGTGTGATTGATATATACACCCAAATATAGCGATCGTATATGCATGTTTTAGGTTATATCTTCATAAACCTCACCAAAACACATCTATCTCGTGCCTAAAGTGTGTCAAAGGTGTTCGACGTCTATCTTATTGTATGTGGAAACTGAGTCTCATCGGATGAAATGTTCACAATATAACTGCTTAAAGTGTTTTGAAAGTGTATCCACATGCTTAGGGGTAAGGTTAATCTCCCGACCTCCCAGATCATCAATCGTCGTGCAAACCCCGACTCTACGATCAACCACAACCTGTCCCGTGTTTGGATATGACTGCAAAATACTTGAAATTTCTAACCTGATGAGACAGATGCAATCAGGTTTACCATAAAACACAAACACTTATGGCCATTGTTTGGTTTTCCACATAGAAAAGTGGTGAAGGGACCTAAAACCACCTTTAAATTACATGTCCATCAAACATGCGCTCGCACGCATCTCTGTATACCCTCTACTATCACACACATACACAAAACCACAAACACTTACACACATTAAAATTTGTCATAGACCATCAAGCAATACATTCCTTACGACTTTAAACATTATGACATATCTATGGCTTCTAAGCCCATGTTGTTACGGTGTTTTCTCATAGAAATGGCAGATCCCTGGAAACTAACTGAAGTCTTTGGAGATTTTAAATGGACAAAAACAGATTAATCCATACTCCTTCCCTGGTAGATAGATTACACACTTAAAACAATATTGACCTTTTGCCTAATATTTTAACACTCAGTGCATACGATTCTCGCTAAGACATAACAGAGAATAGCTATCTACTGATCGACGTGCAATACATATTTTTAAACTATGTATATTGTAAGTTATAATTCCACGTGGACAGTGCTAAGCAATAGCTTAATTGCACAAACAAAAGCATAAGTGTCAACATGAGGGTCCAATGTGGATCTGGTACTGACCGTTTCAAGGGGCGGCAAACAGTATACTTGTAGTATGCATAGTGGTTTTGTTATGATGGACATCTCATGAAATAATGAACTGTAAACTCATTATCGTAATTCATGGCAATGATATGTTTAAGCATTACAGCAGTATTTTAAGCTAGTGAACAAATAAAATGTCAGATTCATGTCTTGTTACCTGACAATAAAACCATTGTATTTTGATACCAGCTGTAGGATAGACACAATCTGTCACTGCTGTTACCACTCCGGTTCTGTTGTCATACGTAATAACAGGATTACTGTCTTCAACTTCTAAAATAAAAAAACACATTTCAAATGTTTGCTTAAATCACTGATAAAAAAAGATTAACCGATCTGCCGGTATAACGGGAAAATGTTTACCACCTAAACCCATGTCATTTTTCTCGGGAAAAAGTGATGCCTTCTCATTAACCACTACTGCTACGAATCCGGTTCACGGAGAATATCGACCCCTCGTAGAATTTTAACCCCTCTCAAATTGTCAATTGGACTTAGTATAGACTAGTACTATTTGTTTTTACTCTGCTGGCCATTAGGGCATATGTCATGGTCTTTTGTCCGTTACCCTTTAAATATTTTGTTGTGTCGTCTTTGTTTACCCACTATTAACCAAATTTGGTCAACGTGTCCATGAAAGCTCGGACAAGTTCCAAAACCAGTTATTTCGGATTACAAACAACAAAGTTAGGGCCCTTCATTTACTGAAAATGCTATCTGTAGAACACTCATGTATCATCAAATCTTTACCAACTTCGTAATACCGATGAAAACTAAAAGAAATTCTAAGACCACACATTTTGGATTAAAAACAACATAGTTATGGCCCTTAAATATATTTATGAAGTCCTCATTTATTACTGGCTATACATAGATTTCCAATAATATGTCATTAAGTCGTAGTCACCTCGTCGGATGCATGCTGGTGCACTTTTATATATGATAAGATCTGGTATGATATTATTTAGACATGTGGACTCTTGGACAAATCATGACGACGAAGAACTAGAGCCATACGCAAACGTTGACCAGAGCTAAAACAAATTACTGATCTGCCTCTCTTATATTGTTGTTGCATTTGTATCTTCTATGTCATTTAACAACTGCATAATATACATGCTCGAGAAGGCAAAATACACCTAACATTTCGTATACGATGTTTGCCAAAATTGAAAGTGTGAGGTATGGTGCACCCTAGAACCGGCTTAAACCGCCAGTAGCTTACTTTGCCACTGACCGTTCCAAAGCGGTAGCCCTATTGTCAACCCTTTTGTGTTTGTGATGTCGTTTGCATTTATTATTACGTTTGCCTTCTTGTTTGTCTGTTTGCGTGTTTGTTTCTGTGTTTTGTGGTTGACTGTCCTCCTTGAATATTACTTTCCCTGTCCGATCTTTTTATATTTCTTTGAAGTATTCATGTATACGAACAATAATGTTAAAACATATTTGTATACGTGTTATACAAATTAATCTAACCTAAAGTGTCTATATGCGTAAAACAAACCACACGCGGCATAGGTGTTCATAAAACAAAATGCTTACTTGCTATTGTAAGATTTACAGCGTCGCTAGTCACATTATGCATGCATTTGAATTCCGTTGATCTGTAGCGAGCTGGATCAAAAGGCACAGTTGGTATTGTCAAATAATATTCTTTTCGACTCCGATTTGAAGAATACTCGTATAGTCCAGAATGACTTGTATTTGGATAGCACTTATCGTGGTTTTCCAAACAAAAGGATTCCAATGTGTTATTTATGTACCAGCGTACAGAGGCTGAAAGGTTAGTCAACACACATGTCAGCCTTACATTTGTATCGTTTGCAATTAGAGTATTCGCTTGTTTTGAATGACTGTTGAATTTGATCTTTACTTCTGAAAATAAAAAGTAGGTATACAAGTTGAACAGGAAATGTAGCATTCACAGATGACAGTCAAACAAAAACACGCATACAAAACAAACGTTAAAATCTTACCGTGACGAATACTTGAGAACTAAAAATATATTACGTCCAGAAAGAAGCGTTTCAAACAAGTCATCAACTGGGTATGCCCGAATTTAAGAGTAGACAACCTCTTAGCACCATAGATTAACAACTCGAAACGAAACATATTTGAATTTAACCTTTAACTTTACAGTATAGTAAGATATTTCATAGTACAAGCCAAAGTTCACTTCACAATATCTTAAGTACAATATTGCACAGAGCCAAAATGTACCATTTTTGTTATGTATATACCATTTTGGTATTGAGGTGTCAGTTTAGTATTTGTAAAACGATATTTTAGCACTGAGACCTATTTTCCACTTCGTTACCATTAAAGGAATCAATACCATTTAGAAGACGACCACATGATTTACTATCGCGACTGCAATATTTCGTATTTATCGTGTTCGACCGTTTCCAAAGATGTGCACTCTCATACTCTTTTAATCCGTTTTTTATTTTGTCCAAATATCATATTCTATAAAGAATGTGACATGAAATACCTGGTTATACCACTTTACTATTTGTATGTATTTGTCACAGAACAGCTACATGTAGCTATTGTGTTAAACCAGGGGTTTTATATACAATATAAAAACACTGTTTTAACTAAAATTTCGCATTGCTAAACAATCTTCATACTATAACATAACGGTTCTGTTACAGTAGTCCCTATATTGCTCTATATACAAGTATTGAAACCAGACGGATCCTACTTCGTTTGAGGAAATGCAGTCTATGGTATGAAGTTTATTATTGCAAACTGCCAAAATATACCCAGTGGTTTTGGAGAAGACATTTGAAAAGGGTCACTAAATTTCGACCACCAGGGATGAGGTAATCTTTTACACGCAGGACTTGTTTTGCATATACTTGATATATGTGATAATTTATGAGAAATCGAAGCCTGTTAATTAATTCTAAAGTATAATATTTGGTAATGTTTTAATTATTTAACGGAAGCAATTTTGAAATGACTTAATCTGTACAAGATTGGATGGACATCAAGAATGACAACAGATGAACTTCGTTACCAAAAGGTCACTTGAGACCTCGGCTCATGGGAGCTAAAAAAATCGTTTCTGTATATTTCTTTGGAAAAAAAAAGAAGATCTTGAAACATTAATGCACAACTACCTATATCTACTAACATCAATTCGATTTACAAATAGCCAATGTTAGACTTTTACGTTACGCGAGGTAAGAGTAATAACGCATTTCTTAATAATGTAACACAATAACTATCGAAAAAGAAACAGACAATCACAAATTGACCTATACTACAATATAATACACACTTAATTCCACAAAATATTCCAGAGAAGTCCCAAGTTGTCTTGTAAAACAAAAAGGCTACAGTTAGGTAGATAAATGACACAACTGTGCTGTAGTATGCTTTTTAATCACAGTACTCTTTGTTACACGAGATTCATAAATAATGAAATTCCTCTTTGAAAATCCAGCCATTTCAGAATTGCGTTAAATATTAAGAGATAGCAACATTTTGCAGCCTAACTTCTTTCACCTGCTTGAGCCAAACGCGCATTCTATCAATAATGCAGCTTCGAAGGAGGAAACATTGGTGTGTTATATGCTGTTTTAATCTTCTTTCCGAAAGGAAAGACATAGTGTAGCACTGTACCATTCGGCTAACAGCAGCATAGTATACATGCATTATTAAGTGATTATTCCCAGTGTGCGTTTCTTTTTCAATCCATACATGAAAAATACTGCTTTAATTGACCAACGTGAATTTTTTGTTTTTATTGTACGGGTTACATGTTATTATACTTACCACCAAACGCACAAGTAAGTGCCAGTGCTATACAAAATACCAAATATGTAAAAGTACGCCTCTGTTCTTCCATGTTATACGGAGCTGAAAAAAATAAGTAGTATACGGCATTTTTTTTCCTAATTCGTACATGCATTTTTTTTCTTAATTCGTACATGTATGATGCCAGTAAGTAATGCCCAACATTGAATACAGTACCACCATTTATATATACATATCAATAATATATACTTCATATCGTCATTTTCTTACACTGTTTGTGGAGTGTTTTTTAGTGGTGGGTTTTTGATTGTGTGGGTGGTTGTGTGGGTGGGTCGATGTGTGGGTGTGGGTTTGAGTGTCGGTGGGTGTACTGGTGAGTGGGTGGGTGGGTGGGTGGGTGGGTGGGTGTTTTGTCTGGGTGGATGGAAGTGTAACTTATTCTTGAAGCTTGTATCTTCTCTCGTAGGAAACCGTAAGATCAGGATCACACTAGTGTCTGACACCTAACGTCTCTCATGTGATATTCATGTACTTACTCGATGTGATACAAACTTCCATCAAACAAGTTAATCATATTGTATCGATCTGCATGATTTCGGTTTATCAAATCGTAATTTTGTTCATGCCTTATCGTATGTGTTTAACTAGTTCATTACGTCCAAATGACTCATTATTATTATTATTATTATTAATTATTATTATTATTATTATTGTTATTATTATTATTATTTAATTGTTTTTTATTGATTCAGCAAACTGTATAATTATACATTTTGTATTGATCCATTATCATGATAAATCAATATATACCACGATTAAACCATTCTACATAATATATATAAGGTATATTGAAACGTTCTCATAAACGCACTCATTACTTAGTAGAAGAATTTACTTTAAAAAGGTACTATAGCTCTATATAAGACGTGTGGGCGTATACCTAAAGCAAATGGGAGCGGTTTAACGATTGGTTTACTACCAACTTCAAGCTGGAAACCCGTATATAAGACAGTGTTACAGCTCTTTCAGGTCCTTACCTGCGTGCAACAAAGTAATATCAAAAATACACACCCATTTACTGAAAAATATTATAGCCTATACGAGTATCGAAATCATGACTTTCGTATTGACAATCACTGCGCTTTACCATTGAGCTAATCCAATCAGTTATTTTTTATCGACTTTGTGTGTGCGCCATTCAATGCGTTTCTTAAAGCATACGTACACAAAAGACCTTCGGAAATAAAACGCTCCAGGAAATATAGATTACACATTCCAAATTCCAAATTCCAAATTTATTATTCCAAATTATTACAAATTATAACAAATTATTACAAATTCCAAATTCCAAATTCCAAATTTATTATTATAGAATCTGCAAATACACTGTGTATGTTTTGTTGAAATAACATTGAGAAATAACACAAAATCCGTAATAAAAAGAATAGATAGTTAAAATGAAAAGTTTAGTTAAGCGAATTATTTTTCAATGATGATGATAGTGATGTTTTTTATATCGATGTTGCTAAAACGAATGACGGATTAAAACGTATGTTCTGGTATAGGTTACTCTCCTTATATACAGGTTTACGGCCATGTTTCACGAGCTTGAATGTGGTAGTTAACCAACCGTAAAATCCCTCCCATTCACTTTAGATATACGCCTACACGCCTTATATGGAGCTAAAGTATCTTTAAGGGTATGCTAAGACAATTTAACTGTATTCTTGTTTAATCTTAAGATTTCCCCTTGTCCCGAATATTACTTTCATAACTTAAAGTGTGTACATCAGGATTTGGGACCAAATTTGTTTAAAAACAAAAGCAAATTAAAACGTAAAATGTTTCAAAGATATAGACGGAATCCTTTTACCACCAAGCCCTGGTGCGTAACCATAGTAATAAATGCCTTCTTCGTGTCTTGTTTAACTTGTAAAGTGGCACGTCCGTGTGTCCGTCCGTCAGTCCGTTAGTCAGTTTTCCTCGAATTCAGAGTTTGACTCCTGGGGTTGGAGGTTAAGGTCGAAATGTCAAATTTACCAAGATAAAATTTAAAAAAACAACCTGTAAATTTCAATATGTTTTAATGAAATTTCATACAGGCTAACCTAAACTCGTTCTACAATAGATTAAAGAGGATGTTCATTCCCAGTGGTTGCAGAAGATGTGAATATGACAACGAAGCTTTTTCGAATCCAGGGTCTGACCCCTGGAGTCAGAAGTCAAGGTCAAAATTTAAAATTCACCAAAATGAAAATTAAACCCGTGATTTTCAATATATTTATTGACATTTCTCACATGTTATAAGCAATGATGCACGCATACAATACGGAAGGGTTTTGCACATTTATGTACGAATCCTCTTCCCTGGGGTAGGGGTCTTAGGTCATATGGTGTCAGTGTGTATTGTTATTATTTCCTCGTGAACTAAACTCCTCCTAATCAGTTGAAGGATGGTGTTTATATTTAGCAATTGGTTGTCTAGGATGTGTGAATGACAAAAAGCTTTTCAAATCCAGGTTCAGGCACCTGGGTCCAGAGGTCAAGGTCAAAATATCAAAATCACCTAAATGATTATTATAGTTACAGTACAGTTTTGTAAATATAATGAACTTTCTGTGCATTCGTATTGTTTTCTTGTAACCTGACCTTCTTCTTCGCTAGTTAAAGGAGGGTGTTCATATTTGACAAGGCGGCTGACTAGAATGTGTACTAGAATGTGTACATGACAGGGAAACCTGAATATTTGCGAAAACCCCCGCCTCCACGCCCAAAAAAACAAACGTATGCGAGTCTTAAAGTATCATATATATTACTATTAATGATTTATACATCGAAACTAGCTGAGTCATCTAGTTTTCCAGAAGAACTAGTTCAGTAATAATAACTAAATCGCACGGATAATGTATCCTGGTTTAGTGCATATATACGTTGAATATGAATTTAAATTGACACTCATAATGCTTCCAGATCGTCTCCAGTCCCTTTAAACCGTTGCCGATAAGATATTAATAATAAATTCATCAAATCAAAGAAAAAATGTAAAGCTTTTTAATATCAAATGCAGTTCGTCCTGTTAGTGGAGTGAAGACTAGTCAGAAGATAACACTGTGTCTTTTTACATTTTAAGATAACCATTTTGAAGCTCATCCAATATATGTATGGTATTTCGACAATAATACATTTAAAGATGACTGGCCAAGATTAGATATGATAAATACACCAACATACTGTATATAACAAACCCGCTAGAGAGGAAGGTAGTCTGGTGTCTAGTACTGTGTTCAAGCCAACGGCGCATTCAAACTTCGAAACCTAAATCACACTCTAAACATAGCGTACCAATGCTAACCTAAACAACACTCTAAATGTAGCTTACCAATGCTACCACAAACAACAATCTAAACATAGCTTACCAATGCTAACCTAAACCACACTCTAAACATAGCTTACCAATGCTAACCTAAACCACACTATAAACATAGCTTACCAATGCTAACCAATACAACAACCTAAACATTGCTTACCAATGCTAACACAAACAAGACTCTAAACATAGCTTACCAATGCTATCCTAAACAAAACTCTAAACATAGCTTACCAATGTTAACCTAAACAAAACTCTAAACACAGCTTACCAATGCTAACACAAGCAACAATCTAAATATAGCTAACCAATTCTCTCCTAAACCACACTCAAAACTTAGTTTACCAATGCTAACCTAAACCACACTCTAAACTTAGCTTACCAATGCTAACCTAAATCACACTCTAAACATAAATTACCAAAGCTAACCCAAACAACAATCTAGACATAGCTTACCAATGCTAACACAAACAACAATATAATCATAGCTTACCAATGCTAACACAAGCAGCAATCTAAACATAGCTTACCAATGCTAACCCAAACCACACTCTAAACATAGCTTACCAATGCTAATCTAAACAACAATCTAAACATAGCTTACCCATGCTAATCTAAACCACACTCTAAATATAGCTTACCAGTGCTAACTTTGATTATTTGAAACGAAGTGGAAAATACGTCCGCATTCATGTGATATCTCACTTTGTGAGATGAAAACTCACAGAATTTCGCCTCTTCAACTGTTGAAAATCTGAGATTTGGACATCTTACTGAACAGATTGTGAAATGAAAACAAATTAAAAAACTCCTATTTTATTTTTTCATATTTTATTTTATGATAAAATTCTTTAAAAGGCTTAAATGTTAACAAATATTAAATAAAGCCTCACTTATACCTTACTTTTTTAGTATCACACAGATTTTGAACAAAACTCCCTTAAAAAAATCATAAATCTCCCAGATTATGGCTTCAGAGGTATCACATGTATTCGTCCGCCTATTAGAAACCTAGACCCAATTCATTACTGCGGTTCTAGCTTATGGTCAGAAGGCGCACATTTCCCCATTTTAGAGGGGGCGGGTGTGTCCATCTTTAGGGGGAGAAATATGTACATGTACATGTTCATAACGTTTGTGATTTTAGAGGGCGTATGCTGGTTGTTTTTATTCCAGATCTCATAATGTTGTGACTATTAGACAGTGCGATACACTCCAAAACGCAAGTCCGTAACTATTGGCATATGATGAAATGGATTGTTCTTTAACGGCTTGTGCACATCATCTGTAATCTGTCTGCTATTTAGAGCCGTCAAGGGAGCGGAGAAGAAAGTAAAGAAATCAGGGAACATGCCATTCTCTTTCTTGTCTTGTCGTGCCCTCAATGGTTTGTTCTCGTGTTGCTCTGGCTTCTGCCAAGTCATTGAATACCTTCTTTGTGGCTTTCTAGGCTCTTGTTTGTTTTGTATTTATATATACACGAGCATCTTTATGTTTTACTTATACTGCCTATTAATGCTGCCTTGTTGGTTAGAGAATAGTTCATGGCGAGGATTTCTTTATTTACACTGTACCGTTTTATTGGGATGACAGTAGGGTAAGTGTGAGGTTTGGTGCACCCTAAAACCCGGTTTAAACCCCCAGCGGCCTGTTTTGGCACTGACCGTTCCAAGGCGGTAGCCCGTGTTTGTGATGTCTTATTTGGCCTTTTATTTATCTTTAAAATTGTTCTTTGTTTCTGGGTGGGTTTGTGGATGACTGTCGTCCTTGAATGCTACTTGTCCTGTTCTATTTTTATATCTATCTTTCTATCGAATAGATTCTGGTTTTTTAACATCAACGGAGGAAATACCCCAATATGAGGGACCCATCGGTTTACGTCCGCATCCTGCGAATGAGATTAAGTGAAAGTGTCCCAGTGGCATCAGTGAGACTCTAACCCATGATCCCAGAATTCCATATCAACAATGCTATCCATGCTATCCACATGGATGACTAAAATCAAATTGGTTTATCACACGCTTTACACTTAATGTTTCGTGCGAGAGGTATACATTTTAGCAATAATCCATTACCGTTCCAACGGTCCATAGAGTTGTTTCTTTATATGCAGCATCAACATTTTGATGAAAATAGGACTGTATATTTCATATCAAAATACTAGTGTTTACTGCAATATATATTAGAGTTCATACAGAAATTAAAACAAAAACAATTTGATTTTTTTTTAGAAATGAAACATATACGGCATACAAACGTGCTTACCTGTTATTGTGTTCTATGTGTAACAGCAACGTTTAACATGATGTGCTTTAACGTGTGAATACGTCAAATGTGTAGCTTGAAACATCTGATTTTAACAAATTATTTGATGTGTTCTTACAGTTTTCAAAATATGTGTTTTCGGTTTTTTTATTTTTAAAACATGTGTTCTCACAATGTACAGGTATTTATTCTGTTGTACAAACACTGAGTTGTATAAATTCAACAAAATACACCCATAACAAAGACAAATACATGTGTAAGTACTACTTTACTACTTTCGTTACTTATATACGAATGGTTCAACATATAAATATTTGAACCAACGAAAAAAGAGTCTGTAATAATGCGTAGAAAGCATAGAAATACACATTTTGTTATTTTTTTTTTTTTTATTTTTTTTTTTTTTAACTTTATTTTTTGCCGTAATGCATCCCAAATAATATGCATTACACAAATATTTAACAATATCGACAAATTAACGTTTGTAGAACTGTATATACTGACGGTCGATGAAAACGCACCAGTAGATTATATGGGTGTTAAATTTGATTGCTTAAGTAATTTATAATAATCAGTGAATATTTTGAATTATAGGATATTGATTGTTTCAGAATTCTTAAACATGGTGTATATTGTTAAATTAAAGTCACACGGATAGAAAAACAAAAGTCAAACATTTTAATAACGGATATGTCCAACTGTTTTACCGTTCCTAGGAAATCATCCTGGCGTTATGTTATTTCAACACGGTAACATCAGGCCATGCTTAGCTAGAGTTTCACGTGACGTTATCGTGCTGAAATAACGTGACGTCGGGATGATTTTCCTACGACGGTAAAACGGTTGGCAATACCCGGTATTAAAATGTGTGACTTTTGTTTTCTACCCATGTGATTTTAATTAAACATTATACACTCTGTTTATGAATTCTGAGACAATCGGTGTCTACATTTGTTAATCAGTATCCTTCAAAATATGCAGGTGTTATTATAAATTACTTTATAGCAATATATAAATATTGCATCCCAGTGAGGGTGACACTGGCTATTGTCGGGAAAATAATGTCAACCGAGGCGAAGCCGAGGTTGACATTTTTTTTCCGAAGGTTGACAAAATCTATTGTTACCCTCGCTGGGATGCAATATTTATGTTATACCGAACAAAAAATGGCCAGTTCCAGGGTGTTCAGATCCGCTTCCGAAATTGTCGCGAATCTGCTCGCCATGTTTGTTTATTGTCGTTTGGTGAACCAAGTGTCTTACGATTGACATAACTTCAACTGTATTTTAATAAGCGTCCACCGATTTCCAATTGCGCAAAGCGTGTCGTAACTGGAAAAAAACAAACCTATTTTTATACTTCCCGTGACGTCACAATTGCGTGATAGTAAAAATTGTTTACCGGTAAACAGTATACAGTTATTTCATGTGTGTTTTGGGAACAGTCAAAACTATTGTCCCAAGGTATCGGGGACGACCTTGGAAACTGTTGCCCGAGGTTGCTAGGCCGAGGGCAACAGTTCCCCAGGTCGTTCCCGATACCGAGTGACAATAGTTTTGACTGTTCCAAAAACACCCATGAAATAACTGTTTTATTACCTATATAACTCGATATAATCAGTTATTGCAAATCGGGATTACTTTGAGTTAGCTATAGGAAAACAAAATTATAAAAGTTTAATGATTTAATTATAGTTCATAATTGCTAAATTACGGCTAGACCGAGGCAGTTTCCTCCGTAGAATTTTGGGAATGTACATACTTTACTTATAAACAACTTCAGTATCGAAAAATAATCAATCATTGAATAAAACAACGACGTGCTTTGAACTGAAAATGCACTTAAAAACAGGAAATCGCATGTAGAATACAAAGCGGCTGGGAGTTGGGGCAATGTGCATGACACCGAAACTCTATATGAAGGGATTAACCTCGGTGAAATTTTAGGGCTGGCTAAAGGTCTGAAAATATTAATTACTGACTCCGAACAAAAAAGAAAGTACTGTGACGTTGAGTCATGATATCAATAAAATGTTGATGACGTTGACGTCAGCCGCTGATAAAAGCAATAACATTTCGCTTATAATATACATTAATTTATTTAAAATGTAATAAATAGATTATTTTTAAACTGCCAGGTTAGATTATATGAAAATCATTCAGTCGATGTTAATTGTGATATCCCGACGCGATAATTCTTCGCGCATTCAGATCGCGCATGAAACAGGTCATTGTCAGGAAGGCAACAGTCAAACTGTTTCACCCCTGTGACGTCAATAGCGGGAAAGTCAGATAACCATTTATATAGAGCTAGGTAATAATAAAAAATTGCTTCAAGCTAAAGGTATGGCAGATTTAAACAGGAGTGTAAACGTGAGGTATAATAATACAATTTAACGCCCATATAATCTAATGGTGTGTTTTCATTGACCGTCAGTATGCAATACTAATGGAAACATTGTCACAGGATGACCTTAGTGGTTGGGCTAACTCAGGAAAGAATCAATGACGGTGAATGCATTTACATAAGTTTAATGCAACTTTTAAAATATGTTTAATATATATACAATTATCTAAAAAAACAAGCGAATACACAAATGAACTATGACAAGAATGTTCTCCTGAACGTTTAAGACGTTCTTAGTATTGTTATAAATACTGAATGTCTATGACACTGAAGTGTTGTTAAAGCTATAACAATGTTGATCTAGCGCGCTAACTGTGATGCGCGAGAGCTCATGAAGATGATGATGCGCGAATTCAATGGATGATTGTCATCAAATGCCTTCTGTAAGGGTTGATGACGCGATGCAATGATAGTTAATCTCCACTGAGATTGTGAATGATATTCCTCCAGTGAGGACTGGTAACGGGCCCACCTTGTGTCCCGGGGGTTGTCGTTAGTAAAACCTGGCTGCGCAGGTACGGGGACCGTCTCCACCGCTTGTAACGTTAGTCGTGGAAGCTTAGCTCCACTCCTGGATATCCAAACCTAGATGGCTTACTCCAACCCTGGATGGCTTATATCCTGAATGGCTTAGTTCCAACCCTGGATGGCTTACTCCAACCCTGGATGGCTTAGGCTGTAATTATACATACGTTTTAGCTGTCGGTTTACAAACATAACAATCTTGCATAATTATCATTACCCAAACAAATCATTATTCAATCAATATATGTAAGCTGTACTAATGATTAGTAGCAATGTATACATATTCTACAACGCCATGTATACGCTATGTACGTCGCTGTTAATCAATGCCCCTAATACATGTAATATAAACATGATCAAATTACTCATATATTACACTCACTGAGTTATGCATGCACGCATTTATTCTTGTCACTCATCTCATTGTTAACTAATGTTGACAATCGTGTATTACAATCACCGAGTTATACGCCAACGTTAACTAATGCACCTAATATCCACTGTTATCAAATTAATATTGTTTTACAATTAATGATCAATTACAATAATTACATCTAATAAAGTAACTTCAAAATCATATGCTAGTCTAAAGTTATGTTTGAGAAACATCAATGCTAACCGGATGTCGTAACCGCCAAACAAGATGGCGCCGCCCACTGAATACAAATATACGATAAAAGTTTGATAAAACTACTAACCACATGTTGCCTGTGAAATTTGCCGTCCAATCTCTGTTCCAACAAAGTACTATCGATTATCCCGGCGATAGCTAGAAGACAATGGGTTTTATAGCAAACATTACGCCCAAATCATTATTTCCCCCGTTCAGTCCGTGACAAACGTGGCTAAATCTACAGTATTGAATCTACACGACAGGCCCCTTATACAATTTTGCCGTTTAAGGAAAATATACCTATACGTTTACATGCATTAGCACAAAACTAAACTTATGACACGGCCTCTCTGGCGGCCACTTAAAATGTGCACGCTTTTACGTGTTACATGAATAGATCATGAATATTGTGAAATTGTTTCAACTCGAACAATAGATTTTGGGTGTAACCGATACAAGAGCTATATACGACCAGTACGCTCTACCCGTGACATTTTGTGACAACATCTCCCCACTTAAAGAAAGTGCTACACTTTTAAAATTCAACAAAATGATAATTAATATTTACACGTTAAGAAACTATTAATTCTTCTGAGCAAACGAGCGACAAAACGTACAAGCTGATCGCTCAATCGCTTGAGTATGTTAACTATTACCACTGCAGTTATAACCTAATATAATATGTGATTACAATTTCAACACTATTCTACAATTGTACACTACCCTGTCGTAACATATACTACTATTGTACAATACACTGCAATACACTATTGTATTAAACCGGTCATTATGTGCGGCGACTTAAATAGTCTGCCCCAATATTGTCCTTTCCACGGTCTATTACACCGACTTTACCGTTACTAATAACACTACTTCCTGTCACTACAAGAACTCCAACCTTACACATTGCATCCATCGCATTACCAGTATACTGTTTGCGAAATGGAGTAGGGTCTCTCGATTCCCTAATCGGATTTGCTAACGTGTGCTTAAAGCTACACTGCACTACATCTGTTGGTCTCGACTTATCGGACCGAACAGTACTACACTCAGAGTCCTAAACGACTTACCTCTCGTTTCTCTGCTACACTAAGCATGCCCGATATGTCTACATCGGCTGCTCTCTCCCTACCTACACTAGTGGGAAAATACATGGGACTAGTGTCCTCACTACTGTCTTCCTCACTAGCCTCAATAACTGCAACATTAACTACGGTTAACACCCCTTGTTGCACATTATCGGTTCTACTTATATACTCTTTCAGCATATTCGCATGAAAGGTCTTTAACTTTCCGTTTATCTCGATACGGTAATCCATAGTGTTCACTATCCCTCTAACGTAAAACGGACCTTTCCATTGTAATAACAACTTGTTATTGTCGGTCGGGAGTAACAGTAACACCTGGTCATCTATCTTAAACTTCCTAGCTCTAGCTTTCTGGTCATAGTACCGTTTATACTTGGTACTTGCCTTAACTAACTGACTTTGAGCTATCTTACAAGTCTCCTCTAGTTTCTCCTTCAGATCTAAAACATACTGATATGTAGTCTTAACCTCATCACTATCTACTTCACCTGCCCACATCTCTCTAAGAATCCTCATGGGACCTCTAACTGACCTACCGTACAATAACTCAAACGGTGAAAATCCTAAACTCTCTTGTGGAACCTCTCTAAATGCAAACAATAAAGCATTGAGATACTTGTCCCAATCTTTGGGTCTCTCGGTACACATACGCCGTAACATTTGCTTTAACGTCCCGTTAAATCGTTCGACTAACCCGTTACACATAGGGTGATATGGTGTTGTCATGATTTGACGCAAAGACAATAACCTGCTTACTTCAGCCATAAGTTCTGACGTAAACTGTGACCCACAATCAGTCAGCATTTCCTCTGGTACACCTAGCCTACTGAACATATCAACTAATGCCTCAGCTACTCTCTCAGTTTCAATTGAGGGCAATGCTACTGCCTCCGGATACCTAGTTGCATAGTCTACCATGGTCAAAATGTACCTATTTTTCCTATCCGACACTGGAAAAATTGGTCCAACTATGTCTACGGCTACCCGCTTAAATGGTGTATCTATCAGTGGCATCTGACCTAAATGTACTTTGGTCACTCGACCTTTTGGTACTGTCCTTTGGCAT